>QLOH01000354.1:600000-1094222 GCA_026901365.1 Sesbania bispinosa | reverse complement strand
GGGGAATAGGATTGAAGGTGGGTATGGGTGGAGCCGTGGAGGATATCATTGGCTTTGGCAGTGGTTCCTGCAGTGATGCTGACAGTAGGGGCCCTTATAGTAGATGACACTCCCAACAGTCTTATTGAAAGGGGATATGAGGAAAAAGGGAAGGCTGTGCTAAAAAAGATTCGTGGTGTGGAAAATATTCTTAAAGCCAGTGAAGTGGCTAAACAGGTCAACCCCTTCAAGGACCTTCTCAAACGCCACAATCGTCCTCCATTGATCATTGCCATCCTGTTGCAGGTCAGTATACTTATTATTTGTATCATAGTTATATTTATAAACCAAACAATTTTTAATTTGACTCATTAGTACAACAAATAATATTCAATTTGTTAATTAATTGTACTATTAGCAAAATATACTAATTTGTCAGTGTTTAATTTGACTAATGTTTCATTTTCTTTTGGAATATAATAGGCTTTCCAACAAATGATTGGAATCAATGCAATCATGTTCTATGCTCCAGTGTTGTTCAGCACCTTGGGATTTCACAGTGATGCTTCTCTATACTCAGCTGTGATCACAGGAGTTGGTATCTGTCTATTTTGTGGACAAAGCTGGGAGAAGGGTGCTGCAATCTGATGCTTCTCTAATCGCTTGCTATGTCTTTATTCACTGTGCGCCAGGAATTTTCCTTCTGTAGTTTCTTGACAAGTAAGCTTACGTTTCAGGCATGTCTTTTATACTTTAAAGCCATTGAGACTACATTAGCTTCTTATGCATGCATATATCAATTTGTTCCCCTTGAATGTTTCTACCTACATTTTGGGCATATCTGTAGCCTCATGCTAGGGGGTGAGAAGCTTTTTAAATGACAAAGATGTTAGACAGGGCAAAATTGGTTGAGAAATAAATTGGTGTTTTGAATCATTAGACATTCTATGCATTGTTTATTTTTGTCCAAATTATATTGATTTTTATAAAGCTTGTTTTAATAGTTTAGAATATTATACTTTTTTTCTCTTAATTAAGTTTGCAGACATGGGGGGATTAATTCTTCATTGCTAGCTGCTGCAATATGGGTGGGGTGATTAATTCTTCACAATATTTCGTTATCTTGTTTTGAATCATCTTAACAAATCATTGCTAGCTGCTGCAATCTGGGCGGGGTGATTAATTCTTCACAAGATAACGAAATATTGTAACACATATTCACATTTGTATTTCTGAATAATTTGGCATACAATTGTATTTTGTTTCTGCTAAATTTACAATTTCTGCCTATACTAGTTTCTCAAAATAATAGCTTATAGCCTACACATATAAATACTTATTTAGAGATAGGTGTTTTTTTTTTAAGAATTATTTGACATACCATATACAATTATAAAACACCAATAAAAATTAAGATGTGTTTCATAGATGTTTTGGTGATGGTTGAGTATGTAGTTTTGATGACAACCTTAGTAAATTTTTTCCATTACAGGCCAATAAGGAATAGACTTACACTCAAATCCACAAATAACCTTCCAATTAAATGTTCTCATAGAACCTGACAGAACAATAAACTCATCTGATTTCTGAATATCAGTGAACTTCTGCACTTTAGATATTAAAGGATTGAAGCATTTTAATTAGGAATAAGGATTAGGATAAGATTCTGCCTCATGTTATGTAATGTACAGCTTCTGGTTTTGTAAAAATATCAAGAATTTGATTTTGTAAGTGCTAAACAATTTGTTTACAGTCTGCTATGTATACCCACGGTTGAGTTTATACTAATGCCAAATTGAGGACAATTTAAAGATGAAACATAATGAGTACAGTTGTAGAACTAAACTGAATTAATTCGAAGGCTAAAGAGAAAAATAAACCCTAATGAATGATATGATTTACTCTTGGAATTTGGTTCTGGATTGATAATGTTAATTTGATTAAGTTCTCCTTGCTTTTGAAGATAACGGGTCTTCAAAAATTGGGGTTAGATTTGATAAATCAATTCCTGATGGCAATGATCTTGGAGGCCTTTGTGAAATATGATCATGGATTCTTTTGTTCTGGTAATTCACTTATTTGATTAAGCCACTGTTCCCTTAGCTGCATATTAGCATATTGTATGCTATAATTCAGGCATGCATTATAAATTTAGTGATGATTTGTACTGCAGCAAATCATTTACTACTGGTAGATGGTTCTGGAGGGGATGACTTTGACAGAGTGGCAATTCATGAAATCTTTGAGGTGGCTTCAGTTCTATACTTGTCCAAAATTTGTCTCTTCCTGACGAAGTATAGTTTACACCCTTTTTTGCTGTTGTTTACATAGATTGCCTCTAAGCTGAGTATAAGTGAAGCACTAGTGTTGTTCATTAAAGATATAGAGAAGGCAATGGTTGGGAACTCAGAAATTTTGAAAAGTAAATTTGAAAGCTTGCCTCAGAATGTTGTAGTAATTGGCTCACACATCCAGCTGGACAATCGTAAGGAGAAGGTACTGTTTGATTATATTTGTTAGCAAGCATTAACTGTAATAGTCTCATGGTTAGAGGAACGTTTTTTCTGCTGTATCTGATGACTGTCCCATTTTGCTTTCAGACCCAACCTGGCAGCCTTCTGTTTACAAAGTTTGGGAGTAATCAGACAGCATTACTCGATCTTGCTTTCCCGGTATAATTATCATAAGCATTTCCCTTTTTATACCTTGATTGGCGTAGTTGTAGCATGGAAGACACAGTGCTTGTGTTTGTCTATACCCTCATTTTTTATGGTTTTGAAATAGGTGGATTTCTGAATATTTGTTAATATCATGATACAAGATTGCAGCTTGGTTGTTTCTGGTTCTTTCAGGAGTTAATTTTCATTCTACTACAATTTGGTTTGTTTAGGATAGCTTTAGTAGACTGCATGATAGGAGCAAAGAAACCCCCAAAGTTATGAAGCAACTTAGTCGCCTTTTCCCAAACAGAGTGACAATACAGCTGCCTCAGGTATCTTTTTAGACTGATTTTAATGTGTAATTTATACTGTTGCTGAGTAGAGTTCATATATTTATCTATTTTGCTTATAAATTTGCACAGGACGAGGCTTTACTTTCTGATTGGAAGCAGCAGTTAGAACGCGACATTGAAACTATGAAAGCTTTCTAACATTGCCAGCATTCGCTCAGTGAGTCGGGCAACATTTTCTAATCATTTTTTATATTATTTTTATTCTTTTATTATGCTACCTCTTGTTGCTGCAACTTTTATTTTTGAGCTCTAACACACTTTTCCCAACACACTCTGTGATTGGTTAAAATTTACATGGGTTCCACCAAATTATGTGGGTCCCACTCCCAATGTGATGGGACTCATGTGACTTTTAACCAATCACATGGAGTGTGTTGCTAGCACTTTTCTTTTTTTTTTATGTTGTCAATTTTTGTGCTTGTTCTTGGATGAGATTCATATTAGTTATTATGAATATATATCTTTGGATTATGTGGCAGGCATCACATTCATTTGCTTTGTGAAATTTTTCCATAGTGGGCTTAAGTTAAGCGGCTTAACAATTCTGAATGTCATTTTAAAATTGTTCCAAGACGAATAAATTTCCATTTTTGTTTCCTGCATTTTTTTTTTTAAGTCGGTATCTTGATCATACATATTCATTGTTGTTTAGTTTGCATTGCCTTTCTTGTATGGCCTAGTACTGCAACCAGATATACAGAAACCTTTTCTGTAAACAATAAAATGACCCATTTGATGTTGATTTTTCAAAAAAATGGAGAGCTCCATTCTGACATGTCTCTAACTTAGCTTAGGGTTTATTCAATATTAATTTATTTTTTGCCTTGCCATCTGTCAAACTTCTGATAAGATTCTTCATTCTTCTAATGATTCAGGTTCTCAACAAAATTGGATTGGATTGCCCTGACCTTGAGACTATTTGCATCAAAGATCAAACCCTAACTACTGACAGTCAGTTTTTTTTTTTAAATGTTTGAAGTTATGTATCCTGCTAAATATGAAATATTCAGACCCTGCTACTATTATTGATAATATCTTGTCAACTCTTTATACTAGGTGTTGAGAAGATTATTGGCTGGGCTGTAAGTTACCATTTTATGCATTCAACTGAAGCTTCTACCAAAGAATCTAAGCTTGTGATATCTGCAGAAAGGTTTCTCATCGTTTTTGGTCATTTTCACAATGTCAACACTAATAAATCAAGCAACAAAATATAGCTAAGTTATCTATCTTTTAATTTATATTTTTAACACTATTTTACTTTTGACTCGTGCAGCATTAAGTATGGGTTTAACATTCTACAGGGCATTCAAAATGAGAACAAGAACTTGAAAAAATCACTAAAGGTACTGGTTTCGAACTGGTTTCTTTACATTGCCATGGTTTGAATTATGCGATTAATACCTGTACTATTGAATTGTTTATCCAGGATGTGGTTACTGAGAATGAATTTGAGAAAAAACTGCTCGCAAATGTTATTCCACCAATTGATATTGGAGTCAAATTTGATGATATTGGAGCGTCAGAAAATGTGAAGGACACCTTAAAGGAATTGGTCATGCTTCCTCTTCAGAGGCCTGAATTGTTTGGCAAAGGACAGCTGACTAAGGTGGAAAGATTCTTTCTAGTTACTTTAAATGACTTGTGGAACACATTTTTATGTAGTAGAACATGCTATTTGTTTGGAAACTCGCTTTAATTTGTTTTGATATATAGCCTTGCAAGGGAATATTGCTTTTTGGGCCTCCTGGCACAGGAAAAACAATGCTTGCAAAGGCTGTGGCAACTGAAGCTGGAGCAAATTTTATTAACATTTCGATGTCCAACATTACTTCAAAGGTATTAATATTGCAAATAGAAACTCTCTTGTTCTATGTTGTCTATTTCCTTTTATGCTTTTAAACCTTCTTTGACCTTGTATAATACAGTTAAATTTTGCGAAAATGGAAAATCGTATAAATTCTCATCAATGATTTGTCCTAATAGAAAATCGTCGTAGGTCATCTCCTAACAACTTATGCTTTGGTCATAATTTCTATATTCTGTGATTTTAAACCCTCTTTGACCTAGTAATCAATAGATTAGTTTATGCTCTCTTTAAATCTGCTAACACTAGGAAATAGCGTGTGACTACCACGATATATTTAGTTAGTCATAGTTTCTTATGCCTTTCGTCACCTTGGTTGCAAGTTATTGGGACTGATCAACCCAATAATTTGTTCGAGGGTGATGCGAATGAAGTCGGTGTTGATTCAAAAACACTGACAATGCTCTATAGGGTAGTTAAACGACAAAAGCAGGACAATCACCAATAAGGAACTGAGAGCACGACGACAAAGACTTGGCGCAAGGCAAACTGAAGCTTATGGATGCTGTAAGGTATTTTTGACTTACAACATTAGTCCACCCCATTTATTTATTTATTTATTTACTTTATACTTCTAAACTCACATGATTTTGCTTAAATTTTCGCTGATGTAGATGAGTGGTTCAACTGACTACATAGAATTCATCACTGCTACATGTGATGGACATCGGTTAGAAAGAGAAGAGCATCTTTACAAGGCTTCCGGTTTTTTTAAGAAGACAACAGTGGGTATGTCATTCTATGCAAACTTATAATTAATTATTCTAAAGTGTCACCTTAGGGAATTAGCTAATCTTTTTCCATTCTAACACTCATACTATATCTCCTTAACCGCACATCGAAAATCATTATCTTACAAAACATGTTTGTCAATAATGTCTTAAAACATTTACTATTTTTTTCTCTATCTTACTTTTTCTTTACCATTCTATTAACATAGGAAGGCTCTTGTGTTGATGAAGAATGAGCTTCGAAGGAAAGGCTACAGAAAAAGTGGTTGACTAAATGTGTAAGAAATTGAAAATTTTAGGTCTGTTTATTGTTCTTAGTAATGTCTAATGACCACTTTAATTGCATCTCTTTGTGCCATCACTACCTATCTAATCCCCTGTGAACCACACATGCAGGTAGATCGGCAAAATGGAGTCTCTTCCTGATAAGAACCCTAAAATGCAATGAGAAATAACACGGATGAAGGTATGATCATGGGTTTGTGGCAGTATGGGACCTCCAATCCCTTAGTAATAGATAGTACTTAAGAAAATTAGTGATGAAATAAAAAATTGACTCACTTAACACTAGGCTTTTATATAGTGTATCTTTCCGACAACAACAACTCACTTCCAGTTAAAAGCATTCTTAGAACTTCATGCAGTTAAACAATCAGCATGTCCTAGATTTCATAACAATTCCTTGTTGAATCTGCTTTGCGGTGTTATTGTTGTGTATTACGAATAATATATGTTGTTCATATGAAGTTTTCTACCATTTTCAGGTTACATATTGTGGGAATACTTCCGCACTGTAAACAGTAGAGAGGAAGATTGATACATGAGTTGGAAGATGATATAGCAAAGGTATGGAACAATTAACACTAACGCCTCTGCGATTATATCCACAAAATTAAATGGAATGTGAACCCAACATCTAGCTCGTATATGTTTTTGCAATTATAATTGTAATTAAATTTTTATGTTTTTTTGTGTTCAAAGCACCTATATGCCTTTTTGATACAGGGATTTAGTTCGTATTTGAAATATGTAAGGGGATCTTCCTTGATGACTGCGACCTTTCAGAAGCTTCAGAGGTGAAGTCATTTTTCCACGCTTCTAAGGTAAGGTCCTCAACAATTGAAAATATGTGTTATGATTATTGTTGTATAATACAGTTAAATTTTGCGAAAATGGAAAATCGAATGAATTCTCATCAATGATTTGTCCTAATAGAAAACCGTCGTAGGTCATCTCCTAACAACTTATGCTTTGGTCATAATTTCTTTATTCTATGATTTTAAACCTTCTTTGACCTAGTAATCAATCATTAGATTAGTTTATGCTCTCTTTAAACCTGTTAACACTAGGAAATAGCGTGTGACTACCACGATATATTTAGTTAGTCATAGTTTCCTATGCCTTTCGTCACTTTGGTTGCAAGTTATTGGGACTGATCAACCCAATAATTTGTTCGAGGTGCTGCGAATGAAATCGGTGTTGATTAAACAACACTGACAACTGTATATAATGTAGTTAAATGACAAAAGCATGACAGTCACCGAGAGGAACTGAGAGCACGTCGGCAAAGACTTGGCGCAAGGCATACTGAAGCAAGAGTGCGGCAGCTTATGGATGCTGTAAGGTATTTTTGACTCACAACATATTTGCTTTATACTTCTAAACTTAAATGCTTTTGCTTAAATTTTCGCTGATGTAGATGGAAATGGTTCAACTGACTACATAGAATTCATCACTGCTACATGTGATGGACATCAGTTAGAAAGAGAAGAGCATCTTTACAAGGTCTTCCGGTTTTTTAAGAAGACAACAGTGGGTATGTCATTCTACTGCAAACTTATTAATTATTCTAAAGTGTCATCTTAAGGAATTAGCTAATTTTTCCATTCTAACACTCATACTATATCTCCTTAACCGCACATCGAAAATCATTATCTTACAAAACATGTTTGTCAATAATGTCTTAAAACATTTACTATTTTTTTTCTCTATCTTACTTTTTCTTTACCATTCTATTAACATAGGAAATGGCTCTTGTGTTGATTAAGAATGAGCTTCGAAGGAAGGCCTACAGAAAAAGTGGTTGACTAAATGTGTAAGAAATTGAAAATTTATAGGTTGTTTATTGTTCTTAGTAATGCTAATGACCACTTTAATTGCATCTCTTTGTGCCATCACTACCTATCTAATCCCCTGTGAACCACACATGCAGGCAGATCGGCAAAATGGAGTCTCTTCCTGATAAGAACTCTAAAATGCAACGAGAAATAACACGGATGAAGGTATGGTCATGGGTTTGTGGCAGTATGGGACCTCCTATCCCTCAGTAATAGATAGTACTTAAGAAAATTAGTAATGATGAAATAAAAAATTGACTCACTTAACACTAGGCTTTTATATAGTGTATCTTTCCGACAACAACAACCAACTTCCAGTTAAAAGTATTCTTAGAACTTCATGCAGTTAAACAATCAGCATGTCCTAGATTTCATAACAATTCCTTGTTGAATCTGCTTTGCGGTGTTATTGTTGTGTATTACGAATAATCTATGTTGTTCATATGAAGTTTTCTACCATTTTCAGGTTACATATTGTGGGAATACTTCCGCACTGTAAACAGCATAGAGGAAGATTGATACATGAGTTGGAAGATGATATAGCAAAGGTATGGAAAAATTAACACTAACGCCTCTGCGATTATATCCACAAAATTAAATGGAATGTGAACCCAACCTCTAGCTCGTATATGTTTTTGCAATTATAATTGTAATTAAATTTTTATGTTTTTTTGTGTTCAAAGCACCTATATGCCTTTTTTGATATAGGGATTTAGTTCGTATTTGAAATATCGTAAGGGGATCTTCCATGATGACTGCGACCTTTCAGAAGCTTCAGAGGTGAAGTCATTTTTCCACGCTTCTGAGGTAAGGTCCTCAACAATTGAAAATATGTGTTATGATTATTGTTGTACATTACAGTTAAATTTTGCGAAAATGGAAAATCGAATGAATTCTCATCAATGATTTGTCCTAATAGAAAACCGTCGTAGGTCATCTCCTAACAACTTATGCTTTGGTCATAATTTCTTTATTCTATGATTTTAAACCTTCTTTGACCTAGTAATCAATAGATTAGTTTATGCTCTCTTTAAACCTGTTAACACTAGGAAATAGCTTGTGACTACCACGATATATTTAGTTAGTCATAGTTTCCTATGCCTTTCGTCACTTTGGTTGCAAGTTATTGGGACTGATCAACCCAATAATTTGTTCGAGGGTGCTGCGAATGAAATCGGTGTTGATTAAACAACACTGACAACTGTATATAATGTAGTTAAATGACAAAAGCATGACAGTCACCGAGAGGAACTGAGAGCACGTCGGCAAAGACTTGGCGCAAGGCATACTGAAGCAAGAGTGCGGCAGCTTATGGATGCTGTAAGGTATTTTTGACTCACAACATATTTGCTTTATACTTCTAAACTTAAATGCTTTTGCTTAAATTTTCGCTGATGTAGATGGAAATGGTTCAACTGACTACATAGAATTCATCACTGCTACATGTGATGGACATCAGTTAGAAAGAGAAGAGCATCTTTACAAGGTCTTCCGTTTTTTAAGAAGACAACAGTGGGTATGTCATTCTACTGCAAACTTATAATTAATTATTCTAAAGTGTCATCTTAAGGAATTAGCTAATCTTTTTCCATTCTAACACTCATACTATATCTCCTTAACCGCACATCGAAAATCATTATCTTACAAAACATGTTTGTCAATAATGTCTTAAAACATTTACTATTTTTTTTCTCTATCTTACTTTTTCTTTACCATTCTATTAACATAGGAAATGGCTCTTGTGTTGATAAGAATGAGCTTCGAAGGAAGGCCTACAGAAAAAGTGGTTGACTAAATGTGTAAGAAATTGAAAATTTATAGGTTTGTTTATTGTTCTTAGTAATGTCTAATGACCACTTTAATTGCATCTCTTTGTGCCATCACTACCTATCTAATCCCCTGTGAACCACACATGCAGGCAGATCGGCAAAATGGAGTCTCTTCCTGATAAGAACCCTAAAATGCAACGAGAAATAACACGGATGAAGGTATGATCATGGGTTTGTGGCAGTATGGGACCTCCAATCCCTTAGTAATAGATAGTACTTAAGAAAATTAGTAATGATGAAATAAAAAATTGACTCACTTAACACTATGCTTTTATATAGTGTATCTTTCCGACAACAACAACCCACTTCCAGTTAAAAGCATTCTAGAACTTCATGCAGTTAAACAATCAGCATGTCCTAGATTTCATAACAATTCCTTGTTGAATCTGCTTTGCGGTGTTATTGTTGTGTATTACGAATAATCTATGTTGTTCATATGAAGTTTTCTACCATTTTCAGGTTACATATTGTGGGAATACTTCCGCACTGTAAACAGTAGAGAGGAAGATTGATACATGAGTTGGAAGATATAGCAAAGGTATGGAACACTAACGCCTCTGCGATTATATCCACAAAATTAAATGGAATGTGAACCCAACCTCTAGCTCGTATATGTTTTTGCAATTATAATTGTAATTAAATTTTTATGTTTTTTGTGTTCAAAGCACCTATATGCCTTTTTTGATATAGGGATTTAGTTCGTATTTGAAATATCGTAAGGGGATCTTCCTTGATGACTGCGACCTTTCAGAAGCTTCAGAGGTGAAGTCCTTTTTCCACGCTTCTAAGGTAAGGTCCTCAACAATTGAAAATATGTGTTATGATTATTGTTGTACATTACAGTTAAATTTTGCGAAAATGGAAAATCGAATGAATTCTCATCAATGATTTGTCCTCATAGAAAACCGTCGTAGGTCATCCCCTAACAACTTATGCTTTGGTCATAATTTCTTTATTCTGTGATTTTAAACCCTCTTTGACCTAGTAATCAATACATTAGTTTATGCTTTCTTTAACTCTGATAACACTAGGAAATTGTGTGTGACTGCCACGATATATTTAATTAGTCATAGTCTCTTATGCCTTTCGTGACTTGGTTGCAAGTTATTGGGACTGATCAACCCAATAATTTGTTTGAGGGTGGTGAGAATGAAGTTGGTGTTGATTCAACAACACTGACAATGCTCTATGTAGGTAGTTAAATCACAAAAGCAGACATCACCAAGAGGAAGTGAGAGCACGACGCAAAGACTTGGCGCAAGGCATTCTGAAGCAGAGTGCGGCAGCTTATGGATGTTGTAAGGTATTTTTGACTCACAACATTAGTCCACCCCCTTTACTTATTTCTTTTTATACTTCTAAACTTACATGCTTTTGCTTAATTTTTCGCTGATGTAGATGAAATTGGTTCAACTGACTACATAGAATTCATCACTGCTACATGTGATGGACATCGGTTAGAAAGAGAAGAACATCTCTACAAGGCCTTCCGATTTTTTTAAGAAGACAACAGTGGGTATGTCATTCTATTGCAAACTTATAATTAATTATTCTAAAGTGTCACCTTAGGGAATTAGCTAATCCTTTTCAATTCTAACACTGATACAATATCTCCTTAAACGCACATCGAAAGCCAGACAGTCATCAATGAGGAACTGAAAGCACGACCGCAAAGACTTGGCGCAAGGCATACTAAAGCAGAAGTGCGGCAGCTTATGGATGCTGTAAGGTATTTTTGACTCAACATTGGTCCACCCCTTTTATTTTTTTGTTTTATACTTTAAACTTTTATGCTTTTGCTTAAATTTTTGCTGATATAGATGGAAATGGTTCAATTGACCACATAGAATTCATCACTGCTACATCTGATTGACATCGGTTAGAAAGAGAAGAGCACCTTTACAAGGCCTTCCAGTTTTTTTAAGAAGATAGCATGAGTATGTCCTTCTATTCCAAACTTATACTAAAGGTTTGGAACAATTAACACTAACGTCTCTGTGATTGTATCCACAAAATTAAATAGAATGTGAACCCAACTCTAGCTGGTATATTTTTTGCAATTATAATTGTAATTAAATTTTATGTTTTTTATGTGTTCAAGGTACCTATATGCCTTTTTTGATACAAGGATTTAGTTCTGATTTGAAATATCATTAGGGGATCTCCTTGATGACTGCAATCTTTAGAAGCTTCAGAGGTGAAGTCCTTTTTCCACGCTTCTGAGGTAAGGTCTTCAACAATTAAAAATACGTGTTATCACAACTGTTGTATATTACTCTTAAATTTCACGAAAATGGAAAATCGAATTAATTTTCATCAATGATTTGTTCTCATAAAAAACGCCCTAGGCCTTCTCCTAACAACTTTGCTTTTGTTATAATTTTTTATGGCATGGTTTTAAAGCCTCTTTGACCTAGTAATCAATAGATTTGTTTTGTGCTCTTTTTAAATCTACGAACTCTATGAAATATCGTGTCACTACTCCGATATATTTAGTTAGTCATAGTTTTTTATACCTCTGGTCACCTTGAATGCAAGTTATTGTTGACTGATCAACCCAATAATTTGTTCAAGGTTGGTGCGAATGAAGTCAATGTTGATTAAACATTACTGAAAATCCTAAAAAGTGTAGTTAAATGACAAAAGCAGTACAGACACCAATGAGGAACTGAGAGCATGACTGCAAAGACTTGGCCCAGGGCATACTAAGGCAAAAGTGCGGCAGCTTATGGATGCCATAAGGTATTTTTGACTCACAACATTGGTCCTCCCGTTTTTTTTGCTTTATATGAATGATGTAATGTTGTCTTAAATGTTGAAGAACTTTGTCTGTGAAAGGGTGACATACAATAAGCTGATAGAAGGAAGTGGAGCACGATGTTTTGTCAATTTTATGGTATCTAACATTGGTGCCAATTTCATGGTTCACTCCATTTGATCATGATATTTTAAATGTATAATTGTTCAAGGTTGGTGCGAATGAAGTCAGTGTTGATTAAACATTACTGAAAATCCTAAAAAGAGTAGTTAAATGAAAAGCAGTACAGACACCAATGGAACTGAGAGCATGATTGCAAAGACTTGACTCAGGGCATACTAAGGCAAAAGTGCGGCAGCTTATGGATACCATAAGGTATTTTTGACTCAACATTGGTCCTCCCTTTTTTTTTGCTTTATGAATGATGTAATGTTGCCTTAAATGTTGAAGAACTTTGTCTGTGAAAGGGTGACATACAATAAGCTGATAGAACGAAGTGGAGCACGATGTTTTGTTAATTTTATGGTATCTAACATTGGTGCCAATTTCATGGTTTACTCCATTTGATCAAGATATTTTAAATTTATAATGTCATACTAAACACTGTATAATATTTCGATTTTATTTGATCTTATATTATTAACTATCAATGCTTATTATACTTATTTTTTTTCAATCATATGCATTACCTAACAAATTAAAGACATGGTTGTTGCACCGTTGCCACATTGATTCGGACATGTTGAAAACTGAAGACGTTCTTTCAAAAATTAGGATAATCAATCAACAATGACACCTATTTATTTATAGACCACTACAAGATGTTATAAACTGCATTTTTTTTTAAGTTTCATACACTACAGGGCATTTAGAAAATAGACAGTATTTAAAGTACTGAAATATGTATAACAAAGAACTATCTAACCTTTCAAGAAGACCCTCTTGAAGTATAATCGAAATCCTATACTTTTTCAAGCAAGTAATGCCAAATCCCATAACCATCCCTGCAAGTATAAAATTAGTTTCGGGAGCAAACTAATTTGTTAGAGATGAAAATGAACTTTGATGCTTGAACTCAATAAAACTTTATTGCCCTCCCGTTTTAATTCATTATATAACTCAAGTTTGAATATGCCTATGTTTAAATGTTAAGACAACACAATAGTCATTTCTTAATAATAATAATAATAAAATTATTTTAATAGGTAATAGTATTTAATTTTATTGTTAGTTGAACTAAATTTAATTTTCAATTGATGAATATGTAAAAAATTATTACGTGACAAAATTAAACTTATTAATTTTAAATATTTATTCAATATTTTCCTTAGTGTCGAGATATATAATAATCAAGTGTTATATGAATAATTTGTATAATACTCAATCCAAGTGTTAAGATATAATTTGTATAAATATGACACAACATGAAAATCATTAGTTTGAGCATTGGATAATCGTTTTATAGTCATAACTACCTAGACAGGTCTGCATGGATCCTAATATTAGTCCTGAAAAAAGGATAATTTGGGTCAATAACACCTAAGATGTATCACCCCAGTGGAAAACGATGAATGTAGACTGCAAGCAAAATTAAAAATCTATATATTACCAATAAAATTAGCAATTTATATTGCAATACAATAACATTGTTAGACAACACTACTATACTCGCTTAGACTAGTGTCATTCTAGATGCTTTAAGTATACAAAAGTTGTCATTTTCCAACACAACGAAGCAATCAACTGTGTAACAATGAGTATGAAGTGAAAGAGGCATTTAAATCATATATATATATAATATATATCAATCTCTTTCCTTATTTCGTTATAAAGAAAACATATAGTATCAATCATGCGATTAATATTAATGTTAATGCACACAGTCAAACGTAAAACAGGAAGAGAAGAAACTAATTGGAGTTTAACTGAAGTGGGAACTTACAGAAATTGTAGAAGGCATGCCCACTACTGGATCTTCAAAGAATTTATTAGCAAGAGTCAGCTCAAGGAGGCTACTTTGCATTCCTGCAATTGAATAAATTAAGTTTGTTACATATACTAGCAACTACTACATGCATTTGATATATCCACTTAGGATATATCAAGCTATAAAACATGACAAATGAAAAGCAACAGCAGGTGAAGTTACTAGTAAAGGAAATGTTTTACATTGGATCAAATACTATAGTTGAAGTTTTGTTACTAGGTGAAAAAAGATTATCTGAATATTGACAATCTACTCAAACATGGTTGCTCTGCCTAGAATCCCTATGACTTGTATCCCTGCATCATCGCATCACTTCTATTAAATTAAAATAGTAATCATTAAGAAATTTGAGCTAAACTAACTTGTTGTATCACTGTATCATGATATAGCCAGTATGAATGGAAAAACCTTGCAACTCTATCAATTTGCAAGCAGTATATATTATTTTCTTAAATACTTAATGAAACGAACACCACTAAATAAAAAATTAATTAACAAGTTACACCTGGTTTGAAGTCTAAAGAGGTATCAACTCTGCTGTACAAGTTCTAGCCTTCAACAACCAAAAGATAAAAATAAGAAACATTTGCGTGAATTAAATTTCTCAAGGCAAAATACCAAACCAAATACGGCAAGTAGTGGCCACCTTGGCTAAAAGTAGTTGGGAGTACCTCAACATTATTTAGCATCAAACCTTACATTCAACTATTATTAAAAAGTAAACAAAATAACAAAATAGAATGAGGACTTACATTTGCACCATGTTCTAATAGAAAACACTGACAGCAGCTTTTGGGAATGACCAATACCTCAAACCAAAGGTGTCCCTGCATCACATTCAATATCCAGATCAATTTCTCTGGATAGCAAATACTTAAGCAACTCAGTAGCTCCTGGAACAAATTAAAGCACGAATATTACAAAATGAATGAAACAACAGAAATAAGGCGAGTAAACTTAAATAATACTTATCTAAAATTGCTTAAGAGATCATGAAATCAGACATAAAACAAATTTCTTTTGTCATAGGATAAATAAAACTAATGAGAAGTCATGGCAGAAGAAAGTAGACTTATCCCAGGAGAATGGTGCAAGGTTGTAGCCCCTAAATTACTAGCTATAGTAGGATTGGCACCATGGTCAATCTGAAATTTAGCACCGGTTGTGTGTTCCCCTAAATTACTATGTATTTTTCTAAATACATAGTAAGTTCATGTTAAACTTCTTTATACCAAGAAGATCCTCAAATTTTGAGTCCTACTTTAACTCCAAGCTTACTTATCAATATTTCCATGATCCCTCTAAATTAACTAAAATATCAATATAAAGTTTATTTTTTAAAGCTAGTAGTAGATGATAGGAATGAAATCATTGCAAACACTCTAATTAACTACAAAAATCAAGTATTAATAAATTTGCTAGCATGCATAATGACTTTTTACTGTTGGAACATGGAAGGCAAATTCTTATGCACTCACAGCCTTCTTGGATGCATAATTTCAAATTGAAATACTATTGTTATTACAATAATCATCTGAACTAGAAGCGTTTCCTCAATTATATATTCAACTCGAACTTGAAGAATAGATACTATTCTATTTTCTGGGGGAATATCCAACAATATACACATGTAAAGAGCATCAGAATATCTATCATATTGAACCCTAACGGGACAGATTAGGAGGAATAAATTATGAAAAAGCAATTAGACTTATTGGAACGGAAAAGTTATACATATTGTTGATTCCAACGCCAGCTTTGTGACACTGACGGCCTTGAGCCTCTCGGTGGAGAACTTGAAGACCTCGTGGGTGACCTTGGTGCCTCTGCGCATGACGAAGTTGAAAAGCTTCTCTAATACGACGATGGTGAGCTTTGCATCTAGACTAGAAAAGACAAACACCATGAGATGGTGGGAGCTGCAGCGGCGCGCAAGGGGGAGCCATGGTGGCAAGGGTGGTGGGAAACAGAAAATCAGGAGAGGGAGAGCAAAGAAGTCTAAAAAGGTTCACGCGTGGAGGTGGAGCTCTGAAAATCGAAAAAAGTTATACGATGATGCCTGCATGAAACCCAATTCATGGCAAGTAAGGCAACACTCAATGAAGTTATACAATAACATGTAGGCAAAAGGTTAAAATATAATGTATTGCAAGGGCAGATCTTGATAAAAATGCTGGAGAAAATCACACAGAACAACAAAATTCTGTTATCATTTTACATAGCAGAATTATAATTCCTAATAATAAACTATTACAGAAAACAATTTTTGAAAAAGCAATATAAGAAGGGTATAATACTCAATTGCCAAGTGTTGAGGCAATCAAAGTTTCAACCATCCTACAATATTTTAGCCAGGCAAGTGTGAAGTAGCTTTCATTTCAAATTTTTCCAGTCAGACAAAGCCTACATAATCATATGGACCAATTTATACTGTAGCACCTATATAGATTGAAGAACTTCTGATGATAATAATAACCCTAAAAAGGGATTACCAAGCCAAACAAACTGTGACAGGTTATACCCAACCTATTGCACTGTTAAGCGCTTAATATTACTACTACCTCCTATTAATTAAACTATTAAAACAATTTATTAGGTTACAACTTACGAGCATTACAAAGGTGGTTGCAGCTAGCCTCATAGAATAACGATATTACTTAATTAAATATGCTTAAGAAGCTCTCATTAGTATGCGTAAAATTCTAAAGATGAGAACTATTTCTATTACATTCAGAAATATGGCCATGTTTTTTAGTATAGTTAGGGAAATGTAGTGTATTATGCTCATGCCTTTCAACAGATTGCTCATTTTACAGTTTCTCAGCTTTCCTTTCCATGATACAAATCTTTTTACAAGAGAAATTTTTAGGTGCTTGCTTTGTATCATGGAATGGTATACCACATCAGCTACGTGTGCCGTCACTATTTCCCACTTTAATTACAATTTTATTACTATGTTTGAAGAGGTAAATATTTAATGCTACAGAGCAAGTGCTCTACAGCCCCCAAGAATTTCTCTTTACAACAAGGCGTTGTTTGTAGGATCAGTAAAAATATCCGGATGTGTTTGGTCTGTGAAAATTTATTTTATTTTCGTTTTCTGTTTTTACTAATAATAAAAAAATGCCACATTGTTTTTCTTTCATTTTCCATTTCAAAGTTTTGTACCAAAATTAATGAAAATAAGTTATCAATTTGGTAATTATTAGTAAGGACAAAAAACATTTCTACAAACCGAATACACCTCCCACCCCCCAAAGAGATTCAAAGCCACATGTGGGTGGGAAACGCAGACATAAAACAAATTTATGTAGACCTGAGTAAAACTTCATCATGCATGGTTTATATCAGATAGTGAAAATGAAATCCCAAGTGATTAAAACAAAACAATTCTTGAAAAGTGCAAGTTAGATCAAATGTAAAACTATATAAAATAACTGTGTTGCACTCTGGGCCAGCCTCTAAGAATTGAGTAAATATAAGGAGCGTATAAACAAATATTATGAAATGTGATTTAAAAACTATAATGTTTGAGAACTGCAAAGAGATAGCCCACCACATAATGTTCAAGATCAATTTAGAGAGTAAACATACCAACTCAGTGGGTAACAGGTCAGACTCAATGAATAATCTCTTTGATAAGCCAACTTTTGCAAGACTTTCAGCTACAGAATTCAAATTCAAGGAAATGATGCCTGCATGAAACCCAATTCATGGTAAGTAAGGCAACACTAAATGAAGTTATCGATAACATGTAGGCAAAAGTTAAAATATAATGTGTTGCAAGGGCAGATCTTGATAAAAATGCTGGAGAAAAATCACACAAAACGACAAAAATTCATATAATTAATTTGTATGAATAAATTAAAATTATATTCACCATTCTAAATTAAACTAAGTTTAATCACATGTACATGTAATGTAGTTTGTATACATTTTAGGTAAATAAATACAATTTATGTTCAATAGTTAAATAAATATAAAGATTATTCTTTAAATAATCACCTGCAAACCAAGAATGAATCGGTCGTTCCTAGTTAATCATGTAACCAACAGAAGTATGACATTGCATCTATATATGCTTAATATCTTATATTATTAAATTACAAAGCAAAATACAGACAAATATGTTAACAGAACAAAAGAAAAAGAACTTACAAAATAAAAAATGAAGGGAGAAAAGAATTGTCACCCCCACATGCAATGAAAAGTAAAACGGTATCATATAATTAGCAAAGGACCTAAAGTGCAAGGGATCTAAGAACCTAACTTACAAATTTAATTACAGGTGTATATATATAAGGAAGTGATCCTTTAGTTATAGTCTATACAATGTAGTTAATTTCTAACCTTATTTTTAAAGGTTGTGTCACGTGCAAAGCCATTTCAAAGATGATAGACTTCTCAATGAAATGCAGGAACTGACATGCAATGGACCGCAAAAAGAATCGTGCAAAAAAGTTACTTTGCAAAAAGAAGAGCCAAGGTTTCAAGCTTTTTAGCTGCCAAGAACAAAAACATGACTTAGTTAAGAGCTAAAGTTCTTAACTGTGTGTTTTTCGGGTGTTTTTTTACTTGGTTTACCCTCATTCTTTCTTTGCTTGTGTGTTTTTTAAAATAATGTAGGGGTATTATTGTCTGAAAAAAGTGAAAACCAAAAAAAGGGTATTCCCTTTATATATAGTTATAGATTATAGAAAATAGATTATTCATCAGTACATTCAACACCATGGTTTTAGCATGGTGTAATATGCAAAAGGTAATGTCAATTTGCTAATGCAAATGAGGAAAATATTAGTGAAGTGATCTGGGAGTACATTTCAACATTAACTGGAACTGTCATGTAAATCATATATATGATGAAAAGAACAAAAAAAGTGTTGCTGAAAATATTAATTTGAAACCATTAAATAAAGTAAACATTAGAGTAAAAACCCCCACTATCCTTTAAAAGAATGGAGGATACTTTGCAAATGGTATAAGAGATAAACCCTGATCAGTCTAAAGAACTTTACAACTAATCATGCCAAATGATCGATAAAAAATATAAGTAAATCAGTACCTTCACATCAAAGAGTTGGCATCGTGTAGACTTTAGTAAAGAGTCCTCTTCTGAAGCCTGGTGATTCAGTTCATCAAGTTTTTCATATAATATATATTAAATTAAATTAAATTCCAGCATAAGATCAAGTTTTTTCAAATAATATATTAATATTAATTAAATCAAAGAGTTCTTATAATTAAATTAAACTACAGGAACACTCTAATCAGTTCACAGTCAGAGAAATGTCTTCTTATTAGAGAGAAACAAAAAGAGCACCAATATCAACCTTTAGTGCTAAAGGACTTTCTAATATCAAAAGAACAAATGCATAGTAAAACAGAAATGATTTTGAGAATACCTATGGAGTGCTCTGATTTTTGGAACACCATCCGTGACTCATTTGATGAAGCAAGGATTGTCCTGTCACTTTCCATAATTGTTGCAGATAAGTAAAATAGCATTCCCCAATTCCCACTTGCCAGCAATTTTATCCCCAATTGGTTCTCCAAATCATTGTGATCCCCACCTTTAAGAAATTGCAAGTACAAAAATCCAGCAAGACAATACATGAATCAGGACAAATTGAATTTGAAAATGAAACAAAGCAAAGAAATTTTTCCCCCAACCAAACAATTTAATTAAGGAAATACACATCTTCAAGAAATCACAATTTAATTATCCCTATTTATGAAATCATGCTACTTGCATCACACAATAAGCCAACATTTACCTTATCACCCAATAGCTCAATTAGATAAATCATGATCGAGGAAGTTTAGTTGAGTCAACACTTTAAAAATTTCAAATTCAAATTAAACTAAAAAAACGACGAGGCAATTCAAATTAAAGTTGTTCCAAACCTCAGAATCCAATAAAGAGTCCTAAATTGGTCCAATGTGTTAATTTGTTTCAAAAGCTCAGAATCTGCCACGGAAAATTAAGGGTAAGCTCAAAATCAATAGAATCAGAAAGATTGGAAAAAAAAAGAAGAAAGAAGATTTAAGGGTAATAAAAATAAAAAACAGAATCTAAAAAATGAAACTGAGATTGAGTAAGTCAAGGACAAAATGTATTCATGATTTAATCAAGGACTAAATTCCAATGACCAAAATATCATTTCAGACATTAAAAGAAACTTCAAATTCCCAATTAAAGTAACTAAAGAAAGAAACAATAGATGTGGATGGTAACACCAAACACAATTCTTCTTTTCAAAGTAAAGGGAACACAACTTTAACACGTGCAAACTCCTCCGAGATTGGATTCTCTCAATAACACAAATCAATCGAGGATGGCAAATCAAAGCCAGAACACCTAAAAATATAAATCCAAAGAAATCTCTCTCTCCTTTAGCTCTTGATAGATCCTAGAGATTAATGGTTGAATAGTTGGAAAGGCATTCTCCCCTTAAGCTCTTGTAACAACTACAATCAAAGTTCAACTTGTATATTAATTATAAGGCTTATGGAATTTAGGATCAATCTCAAGAGAAAATGTTGACATATTTGAGCTGACATTGTATATTTATATTCAACAGATAATGTCCACCTAAAATTTTATGGGGAATCAGAAAACATATCCATGGGTATTTTTATAGACATACCAGCATATCAACATATAAATTAATATTAGGCCCATATCCAGGGCTCTTTTGCATGTCTTTCACAGGTAACATATTTCACATTACAAAAGAGGAAAGGATTTTGGGTAGTTTGAAGAATACTCACAACAGGAAACCAGTAGGACAATAAAGCAAAATCTTGTTTATGTAAGATTTCACTGGATGCTCTCAATACATTATTCAAAGGGCGTGGAGCTTCCTCTGACTTTTCAGCAAGAAAAGAGTAGCAGTAGCGATCAACTGCAGCAGAGATCAAAATTAATAAAAACACACTTGTCAATAGAGGTGAAACTAAAAGGAAAAAAATTACAAATACCATAGCACAATTAATTTAAATAAAATATCAAACACTAATACCATCACACAGATCAGCAACAAATTTTCTATACATTTCTAGTAGTGGGAAAAAATCCATGAATGTTTACCTGAAAAATTTAGTGAAGAAAGTAAAACATGTATGTAGAGCTACAACACAATTCAATGCTCACAAATCTGTCATGGCAAGCATGTGATCGGCGAACAAAAAAACGGTGGCACAAAACCATTGCTGTCCCAGTGGTGGCTTGAGGCCTGAGGAGAAACATGATATAATTTTAGCTGGTGTCAAATATTATCAGGCAATTAATTAAACCCACAATCCAGCATCATAAAATAATATAACTAATAATCTACATTAAAAAAAAAACTATAACCATGTGACCAACAATGTGAGTCTTACAGCTCAAGCCGCATTCCGAGATTCTGAACGAAGGCACAATAGGAGTACCGCAAGTGTGTCTCATTGACGTACATCAATACCATCTTTTCTTGAAGGGGAGTTTCTATCAATCACATGTATATATATCTTAATCAACTGGCTAAATTTTGGCTACCCAAACACATGTCATGAGGCTACTTTCTTTTTGTTGGCCATGGTGTCAGGTTTCTCATAACCATCCAATTATCATTGTTTGGGGAGAAACAGTTAAGCAATAAAAGAAACACTGGCCCCAACATAGATATAGGTAAGCCAAAGAAATGGCAGAATGCATGAAAATTATTAATCATAGAGTAAAAGAAAACTGCACATTCCTGAAGCCCATTTTAAACAGAATCCTGTCTTTCTTTTCCGGGAAGCTCAAATTTAAGTTCTGCTTGGTAATTTCCTTTTGCATCTGAGACTAAATTTTGAAATATAAACAGGAGAAAACAAAAATACAACCTTTGGAGCTCTATTTCTCTCTTCTTGATCATTGCTTCCAAGCTTGAAGATCCAATTTGAATATTAATGCCCAAATTTTGTGCATATTCAATCAGAGAAGGAAAAGGTATATCAAATCCTATGGGAAAGTGTTGCTTCTCAGTTCTCATCATTGATTGAAGTAATGTTTGACTCAATAAATTGAAGACCTGCAGGAATATCAGAAAAACTCATTTCTATAACAGCAGAAAAAGTGATAGCTAGGAAATTACCCCTGTTCATTTGATCTATTTGACTATCTTGGAAATGTTTCAGATTTTCAAGATCCTTCTAATAACTTCTAGGTCGCTAAGAATTTAAAAGTATAGATATTTCATCTTCCATTTTGCCTAAATTCCACAAACTGACCTCTTTTATGATATATTTGACTAACTTAGAGGCAATCAAAGCAATTCAGAAGGGTGGAGAGAATATCTAGCATATGTTTCAGAAGGAATGCTGAAGTCACAGGAAAAATCTTGAAAAATAAACAGGAGAGAACAAAAATACTACCTTTTGAGCTCTATTTCTCTCTTATTGATCTGAACTGCCTGCAAATGAGTAAAATGTGGACAGCAAGTGAGAAATTTACCATAGGATACCAATTATACCAACAAAAACAAAAACAGATCACCCAATCTCTTAGAACCTTGTTATGGCTGTGCACATGAGCACCATTGAGACCTTGCCTCATCCCAGAGCCCGCTACCCCTTGCCTCATCCCAATCTCTCACTCATTACTATATATATATTTGCAAATAAAAGAGTAATCCTGGGGTAGCAAGGTTATCATGTAGTATAACTGTATAAGTTTTGACAGAAAACAAAAGAAGAGTGCATTGATGTATAACCAAAAGTCCAAAACAAAGCAGCGGCAGAATGGCAAATTAAAAAACAAATAACTAATTGACATAAACGATGAATCAAACAGACCTTGTGCAGACGAAAACAGGTTCCTTGAACAATTATCAAGACGTCTGTTTCACACCCGGAGTCGAGAGACCTAAATTAAATGAATTCACAATAAATTTAGAGGGGGAAATTATATTATTTGGGAAAGGGGAATTGCGCTGTATATAAAACAGAAGTATTTATATATAAGTGGAAATAGGGAAAAAGAAGAAAAGAAAAACAAATAGCGTATCGAGAAAGAAACAATACCAAGCATTTACTCTGGAGTGGAGGGATGGAGGAGAAGAGGAAGAGGAGAACTCGCGTGTAGAACACATACTTCTAGGTGCACAATCACTATCATCCTCCTCTTCATAGCTCTCAAAATTGCTTCTCTTATCCACCTTCTCATGTATTTGAGATGAATATTAATAGATAATTAAGAAAGATGGAATAAAAGGGATCCTCAGACAAAAAATGTTTTAAAAATGTTGTTCTCAAACAACTATAAGACCAATAAATTGTCCCAAAGAACAACAAAGAGATGGTAAAAAAGATCTTACAGCTTTTTGAAAATTTCTACCGGAGAAAGATTAGATTTCAGTTGCTTAATTTGGGAATTAATAAATTATTGTTTATAGATATTCCATTACTGAATCATTAGAAGTATTCCACCCTCTATACTACACGGGAAACCAAAGTCACAGGAAAAAAAATCACAGGCAAGGTAAATTGGAAGAAGAAGGAAGGAGGGAGAGACAGACAGACAGACAGACGACAAAACGATCGTCGATGGCGCGCCGTGAGAGACCCACGTCGTGATCATGTTGCAGTCAGGAAAGACGACAAAACACCCTCTATACAATGGTTCTCTTCCCCGTCGCGGCTCACCACCACCGTGTTCAGTCAGGATCATGGCCACATCTTCGCTCCCCAAATCTGCGCGCAGTTGCGGCCACCCCTCGTCCTCAGCATCATCTTCGATGTGCAACTGCCGCCGTTGCGCCGGCCGACCCCTCTTCATTGCCAGAGCCGTCCCGTCCCCTCTACTCCCTTTTCACCTCCCTCTCTTTCCCTCGTTTTTTTTTTTTCTTCTAAAGTGTGTGTGAGATACGGGTCTCCGTGGCCGCAGTGCGGTAGTATCTCACCCAGTGGCAAAATTCAATATTTTTTTTTTTAAATTATAGGTATCTCATATTATCATAGACAATCCTATTCGGGCTTAATAACAATTAAGGTCCCTCGTCCGTGTTTTAATGGATAATAGACAGCATTTTTTATTAGGAAAAATGTAAAATTTACATACATTTAAATATAAACATAATTAATTTAGATGAATTGATTAAAATTATATATAACATTTTAAATTAAATTAAACTAAATTAATCTCAATATAAAATATTAATGAAATTTATATACATTTAAAAGCAAATAAATATAATTTATGTTTATGGGTAAATAAATATAAAGAACTAAACTAAAAGAATAAATGATATTTCTATTATCAATCTGAAATAGTATTTTTAATTACCGTTCTCATTATTATGTTAACTGTGTCTCTTCCTTAATTGGGAGACAAAATAATGAATATATATCATAGACATTTTTTTACTCCTTGTATTTTAGATGATTTATAGGTAATCATAAAAAACATATAATTAAAACAAAATAGAAATAAAATTAAATAATTTTTTACTTTGAAAGAAATCTTGTCAATTCTTCACACATAAAAAACAATAAGTTTGTGACATTTAAAAAGTATAAAATAACTCATAAAATGACATGCATAAATATTAGATATTCAATATCTTACAAACGAAATAGTCCATCAAAGTATTGATCAAATCCAAAATGTATATATTTTGTTTTGATAGCTACATGCCAATATTACATTTTTAACATCCCTAATAGTAATTGTAGAGTTAGTATTAATTTAAATGTATTGTTTATTTATAAATCTTATTATTTTATTATCTTTTTTATCTTAATTGCGAGACAAAGTAGTAAATGTATTTTAAGAAGAAAAAATATCCCTATATTTTTGTTGAAAAACTTAATATATTAGAATTTATAGTGAACCCATAAGAAATAGGATTTAATTAGTATACACTATCAGTGAAAAAAATTTACACAGACATCTAATGGTGTGTCGCTAAATCATTTAATGAATATGACACCTCGTGTGTTATTAAATTCATTAAATGATGTGGCAACACATTATTTGATGTCTGTGTAAAATTTCTTTACATTGACGGTGTACATATATTAAACTCTAAGAAATATATGGATAAAGTTTATGCTCAGTCTTTACATATATTTGATAACTATACATTATATACGTAATTATATATTCTTCAATAATTTATGCATAGTGTTAATTTTATTTGATGTAAAAAAATAAAATATGTAATTTTATTTCTTAAACTAATTTTATAATCATCAAGTATTACTCATCTCACTCAAATTTTATGTTGACAAAATTATTTCATATTTCATCAAAAAAAGGAAAATAGCTCTGTTATTTCAAGTGTGCATTCGAATTAAAATATAGAAGGGAAGGAAGACAATAAAATTTTGATAAGAAATTTAGCAAGCCGGTCATTTACATTATTTTCCTCACTATGTCTCACTCTGTTCTATTGCTTTACCTTTTATTTATGTAAATTTTATTTTCCAAAATCTGAAGTGTCTCTCTCTCGGCGCAAGCACTACAGGTTAGGAAATATCACAAATTTTACTCTGATCAGGTAGTAGTACCTTCTCCCAAAAAAGGCCAAAATCCGTTAAGCTAGTGTAAAATTTTGTGAAACTAATGAATAACATATAATCGAACATCTTTTTACAAAATCAATACTTATCTAAGGTGTGTTTGGCAAAACTAGCTGATAAGCTAGCTGATAGCTGATTAGCTAGCTTCTAGCTGATAAGCTAGCTTATTGAATTAGAAGTGTTTGGTAAAACTAGCTGATAAGCTAGTTAATAAATAAAAAATGCCATAAAAGGGCATAATTACATAGATTTTATTATATAAATATTTGTATTTTTAAGAAAAATATATATTATTATGTAATTATAATTTTATATTTTTTAAAAAATAATTAAATTTTCATTAAACCTTTTTAGTGATAAAATATTTAATTAAAAATTAAAATAAATAACGAAATTAATAAAATAAATAGTATAAATAATTTCATAAAATAATGAAAATAATAATTTAATTAATTCGTAAAAATAAATTACTTATTATATATGTAATAATAGGTAAAAAGAAATTGGAAGGTTTCTTTCACTAAAATTAAAAATATATAGGGTCTGTTTGGGTAAAACTTCTGCAGAAGTACTTCTAGGTGAAAATAATAGCATGAATCAAAGAGGTCAAATGTATTCAACTTCTCCATAAGTTAAAATTGGTTACTTTTAGAGAAGCTAAATGGGAGAGCTTTTGGAGGAGGTGGTCTACAAAGGCTAATTTTAACTTATGGAGAAGTTAAATCCATTTGATCTCTTTGATTCATGCTATTTTTTTTCACCTAGAAGAACTTCTGGAGAAGTTGCACCCAAACAGACTCATAATAATAGATAAAAAGAAATTAAGAATAATAAGAAAAATGTGTTAAAATATAAGTGTTAGTAATGAAAGAAAATTAAATAAGCTACAAGCTACAAGCTAGGTGAACTAGCTTGTAGCTTTTAGAGTGTGTTTGGTAAGGCCAATAAGCTAGCTACTAGCTTATAAGCTAGTTTGATCAACACAAAAGTGTTTGGTAAGGTAACTCAAAGTAGCTTATTTTATGAGCTTCTAGCTTATAAGCTACAAGCTACTTAACCTAGCTTCTAGCTTGTAGCTTGTAGCTTATTTAATTTTCTTCCATCACTACCCCTTATATTTTAATACATTTCCCTTATTATTCTTAATTTCTTTTTACCTATTATTATCTATTTTCAATTTTAGTGACAAAAACCTTTCAATTTCTTTTTACCTATTATTACCTATATAATAAGTAATTTAAAAAATTACTAATTAATTAAATTATTTTTTTTTTCATTATTTTATGAAATTATTTTTATATTATATATTTATTTTATCAATTTCATTATTTATTTAATTTTTAATTAAATATTTTATCACTAAAAGGTTTAATAAGAATTTTTTAAAATATAAAATTATAATTACATAATAATTTTTTTTAAAAAAACACAAATAGAATTTATATAATAAAATTTATGTAGTTATGTCTTTTTATGTCATTTTGCATTTACTAACTAGTTTATCAGCTAGTTTTACCAAACACTTCTAATTCAATAAGCTAGCTTATCAGCTCGGAGCTTATCAGCTAGCAGCTAGCTTATCAGCTAGTTTTGCCAAACACTGTTTGGCAAGTCCAATAAGCTAGCTACTAGCTTATTTGACTAGCTTATAAGCTAGTTTGACCAACACAAAAGTGTTTGGTAAGGCATTTCAACGTAGCGTATTTTAGGAGCTTCTAGCTTATAAGCTATAAGCTACTTCACCTAGCTTATGAGTGTGTTTGACAAGGCCAATAAGCTAGCTACTAGCTTATTTGACTAGCTTATAAGCTAGTTTGACCAATACAAAAGTGTTTGGTAAGGTACATCAAAGTAACTTATTTTAGGAGCTTCTAGCTTATAAGCTACAGGGTGTGTTTGGCAAGTCCAATAAGCTAGCTACTAGCTTATTTGACTAGCTTATAAGCTAGTTTGACCAACACAAAAGTGTTTGGTAAGACACTTCAAAGTAGCTTATTTTAGGAGCTTCTAGCTTATAAGCTATAAGCTACTTCACCTAGCTTATAGCTTGTAGCTTGTAGCTTATTTAATTTTCTTCCATCACTACCTTTTATATTTTAATACATTTCCCTTATTATTCTTAATTTATTTTTACCTATTATTTTTTATTTTCAATATTAGTGACAAAAACCTTCCAATTTCCTTTTACCTATTATTACCTATATAATAATTAATTTAAAAAATTATGAATTAATTAAATTGTTATTTTCTTTTCCCTATTTTATGAAATAATTTTTATATTATACTATTTAATTTATCAATTTCATTATTTATTTTCATTTTTAATTAAATATTTTATCAATAAAAGGTTTAATAAGAATTTAATTTTTTAAAAAAAATATAAATTTATAATTACATAATAATTTTTTTTTTCTAAAAAACATAAATAGAATTTATATAATAAAATTTATGTAGTTATGCCCTCTTATGTCATTTTACATTTATTAACTAGTTTATCAGCTAGTTTTACCAAACACTTCTATTTCAATAAGCTAGCTTATCAGCTCGGAGCTTATCAGCTAGTAGCTAGCTTATCAGCTACCAGCTAGCTTATCAGCTAGTTTTGCCAAACACTTTTGTGTTGGTCAAACTAGCTTATAAGCTAGTCAAATAAGCTAGTAACTAGCTTATTGACTTTGTCAAACACACTCTAAAAGGTTGTCATTATATAATTAAACTAAAATCAGTTCATCATGTATCAACACACTATTCAAAGAGACAGTGGAATTTACAAAATGCAAAATAAACTAAATTATCATGTTTTCTTACCTATTTTACATGATAAGTAGTGTAAAATCCAAATTTATTTAAATTCAACTCATGTTTAAATTGATTTTCCGTGGTACTAATCTGTGCCAATCAAATGAAGAAGGATCCATAGCATTCAAGATTGTGATTCAAAGATTTGACCACGTTCCTCCCTGCCAATCAAATGAAGAAGGATCCATAGGCGCAAGATGCCCACGTTGACTTCATCACCGATCTCCCGTTGAGGAGGAAAAAAATAGAAATAACAATTTGAACCGTAGATGGTCGAAAGGAATGAAGGAAATGAATTCAGATAAAGATCGGGGCAATGCAAGCATGTGCCGGGTTTTGCTGCAATTAAGTCTGAATTTAATGCAAAGCTAGTGTCACACTTGATGAACTTTTTTCTAAGCAAACAAAATATATATTAAAAGGGAGTACAAAGATCTCTAACCAATTTGATGGGTTTCCAATCTTTTGGGCTGACCGGATAGGGACTAATTTGATGAGTTTCCACATTTTTTGGGGGGACTATGCAGGGACTAAATTGAAGACTTTCAGTCTTTTATGTCACATCAGCAAGTCCGTTAGCTTTAACAGACTTGGATTAACGGAAGGACGATTTTGACCGAATGTAACATCTTTCATGGACGTTTTACAATTTTCATTTTTTCAGGAACCAAGTTGACCGATGACCCATCTTTTAGGGACTAAAATGAGGATTTACTCGTAAAAAATTTATGAACACAAACTTTAGCTAAAAAGAAAGAAAAACAAAGAGGAAAAAATGATGTTCAGTAAACTAAGTGAGGTAGATAAACATCCAAAAGCATTTTTATTTAAATTCATTTACTAACTGGCATGTGCACAACAATTAAGGTTCAGTTGAAAAGGATATACAACATTACAAACCTGGTATAAAGTAACACCAAAGTACCTATAGGGTACCCAAACTGCAAAAACATCAAGTTAACTTAAAGTAAAAGCATCAAGTTACTAATTACTATGAGATCACATTACATTTTTTGGGTACATGAACTTGCTTTCAGAGAACCGCCAGATAAAGCAATGGCAAAGACTCCCCGCTCCTTCACAGATGCCTCTGATAATTCAGCAATATAGTGTGCCAAATCAGTCCTTAACTCATCCAAACTCTCATGAATCCTCAACTCTCCTCTATTTTCATTACCACCAGAGAGAGCCACGGTTTGAAAGAGTTCAGCAACGCTAATTTATACACGTAAAAAAAACACAGAGAGAGCATCAAATCAATTTTAGATAGAATTAAAAAAATCATTGAAATACCAGGTGTATATAGCAATCATCACTAAATTCTAAACACAAACAGATTAAACATAAGTTATCCTAAACCTAAAACACAAATAGGATTCCAAAGTTCTCCACTTCACAATTTAAAACAAAAATGTAAAGAAGAGGAACATGCAATAAGGATACAGATATTATATAATTTTACTGTTTATTTGACTGCATGACTTAAAAGGCTGCATGAGCCATATTAGATAATTTTGGATTTCACACACTTGCTACTTAAATACATCCCTATGGTATTTCTTTAAGCATAATTTGAATACAAATAAGTGAGAGGGAGAATGTGACCATGAAATCACATGGCAATAAGTGTATTTTATGAAGCCAAAAAGCTACAGAAGCCTCTTTGTAGAGTTAGAACTGTCCCCTTTGAGATATTTTATGCAAACTAAATAAAAATAATTACCTGAACTACAAATTTGCGTCTTTCACAATCCAAGAACACGCGAAAATTAAAATCAACCCTTGACAAAAGTTTGTCCCTGACAGTTGAAGGGTAGCATAGTTAAATAAAACTACATTTTCTTGTAATTATGGATATATAATAACCTTTTCAACCCCCGTGCATAAACATAAATGACAGATATTTTGAAACGGAAGGAGCAAGTGGCTAAAATTAAAGACATTGGAACTCTATGAAACAACCTACACGATGAGGAAAATAGAAAGGAAAAATAAGTTCAAGTTGATTTAAACATATTTTTGCTGGCATTTACCAAAAATAGTTTATAAACATACTAAATGCTCATCATCATTCAAAGTGAAGTTGAACACCAGATTGCTAGCTCCAACAAAAAATGGAATCAAATTTTGAAAACTCACACCTAATGACCTAAAACTCTAACCTTAATTACAGTAACATAATGGAAATAAAACATCAAATATCCCATCTCAATCTAGTTCGTAAATAATTAGTATAAAAACAAAATAGAAGGCATGTATTAAAAAAAGAAAAGTAACAGAAGAGAGCTTAAAAAGATCACTATTGGAATTGGAATCAATGACAATCCTAACCTATATTACGCTAATGTCAGCCAAGGCTACATTCTCAGCTGGCCTACGCTAAAGTTAGCTAGGGCCATCCTACGCTAATGTCAGCCAAGACTACCTTAGCTAGGGCTGGCCGACGCTAATCAACATGATTTTTTAAATAACCTTCTTATTAAATTAAACCATTAATTTATAATATTTATCAGATAAAACCTGTCAATGCTTTTAAACACATCAAACAATATAATTGTCCATAATAATATAACTAATTAACTAACATGAAAGAAATACATAATCACTCATGATAGTAAACTAAAACATAACATCACATAACATAAAATATATAATGTCTCATCAATCCCTTATTCCACTCCCCAAACAATCTACATGAATTGCCATCTTTATCCAAAAACAAGGCTACACTACATATTATTTCATTACAGATATTTGAAATGTGCTTCACTAGTAGTAATAATTTCATCACAGATAGTTAAAGTATTTATAAAACAAATAATAGACAAAACCTATGATAAAAAAAAGAAAGAAAAGAAAACATTTGGACCCCTACCTGTCAAAACCAATCACCGCAGAACCAAGTCTTTATAAACAATTACAGAAAATACCTACCTTCATGGTGAAGCCTACAATAACAGTACATAATGAAGACAGAAGTGAACCAAAAATTCATGTTAAAAAAGAGAATGATGTCAAAAGTTGGATATCATTGCAACATGACATGACAGTTGATGATAATAGGGTAAAGCAGCATAGGATAATTATGTTTTTTTTTTGCAGAAAAACTTAATAGCATTAGATATTCATAGTTTGATACTTGACTCCACTTGCAGTACAAATTTAATTAATGAAACTACATCTACAGATTTCCTTAAACACGATAATAAATAAAATAGGGGAAATTGAAGCATGAAATCTAAGAATACAAAATGAAACTATATCAATCTAACTCCATAGCCATATGACGAAAACAGAGAGATTCTTGCTCTCAGGAATAGGGGAAAAATTGATGATGTACATTTTCTGTAACAGATAACAGAGTCAAGCAAATCAACAGTAGATAGATTCAGTATCTTGTACGTGTTTCCTGTTAATTAAGGTACTGAATAATCAGATAATCAATAAAAATTAGGTCTAACAGGAAAAAAACAAAATAAAAAATAACTTCAAACCTAAAGTGCAGGAGCCCTTGCCTCAAGAGGCTCCCCAGGTTGCTGAATCTAGAAGATTGCAGGAGCCCTTGCCTCAAGAGGAAGTCATCGAATAAAATGAAGCCATCGAAGAGGTTAAAGAGAAAGAGTCCTTACCTACACAAGCAAAAATGCGACGATGCTGACAACAAGGAGTTGAACGGTGGTGATGATGATGGAGGAGTTGCTTGCGAAAGAGCAATGTGTATTCCTTGCTGCCATTGACGGTGGCATGGTGTGCTAGGGTTCAGATGGGAATCGAGTCGAGAGAGAAAGATAGAAGTTGTGCGCTGGCTGCCTATAAAAGAGTAAAGGGAGACACATCGAAGTTTTCAGGTAGCCAAGGTTGGCCTACGCTAACAGAAATCTAAAACAAATTAATACATTTTTAGCGGGGGTCAACCGACGCAAAGTAAATGCATTATTTAAAAAAAAACATATGACGTCCTAGCGTTGGCTTAGCCTAGGCTAGCCTACGCTAAGACAAAAAATTTAGCCAAGGCCCCATTGCCTACGCTACTTTTTGCAGCTAATTAAGGTTTTTCTTGAAGTGTTTGCAACAGATTAGCTACGAATTTTTATCCATAAGGACTGAATTGGTGTATTTTCAATTTTTGAAGGACCAAAACCACCGGTTTTAAATTGCAGGGACTAAAACCAATTCTCGACTATTTTTCAGGGACTAAAAACATATTTAACCCAGTAATATAATACTATGTATTTAATCAATTATCTATATATTAATTTTTATACTTCTGGGATGGGACTTTCACTCTCTCTATTCTCAATTGTAAAATAATATCCATTAAACCTTAAGCCTAAGCCTTTGTAATTAAAATTCAATTTGAATATTGATCATTCTCTTAGAATCCCACAAAACACGACTAACCAAGTGGTATTTTCTATATTAAGGTACATACTCCTTTCGTCCTCAAAAGCCGAAACAATTTTCAAATAGACTTCATAACAATTTTTAAATAGACTTCATTGTTATTTTTTTCATTAAGAAGCTTAATTAACATGTTAGACAACAACATAACATCTTTATTTTGATAATAAAGACATGATGTTCGAGACCAAATCCATGTTAAGCTCATAGTCTCCTAATAACCCACTTAGTTTACATCCTTTTGAACAACATGTCAACTTATTCAAGTGAAGCGAATTTTCCATCTCAATTACATGAGTTCAACATAATCCCAAGGAGACAACTAAAGACATTCAAACTAATAGAATCAAAATAGTCATTAATAATATATCTTGCATATTCCAAGAGCATTGAATCTAGCCAATTAGAACATGAAATGCGACAAAGAAATTGGATCTATTCCTGAAGGTTAACTCTGAAATAGAATTTGGACCTTCAGATGCAATAATTTCTCCCTTGAATGTCATCTGGTATGATCAGTAGAGACTTTAAATGTGCAGGTTAATTCTAAACAAAGATTCACAACACATAAAAATGTATCTTTCAAAGAAAAGAATCTATAATTTTCCATAAGTAATAACACTAGGATGCAATGAAGGCAATGAGGTAGCAAATATAACTCAAAGTAAGTCCAATCTCCAATGGCATCCTTAAGAGTAAAGCCTTGTTAAAATAAATTAAAAAAATAATATTAAGAAATTGTGCAAACCCATCTTCAGGTTGGCAAGTTCAAGTGATTACTCACACTGCGATGAGGAGAAGAGGTCACATGCCTCCCGTAAATAATAAAATGATAGCCAATCAATTGCTACTTGTTTTGTTTGGCCTATTAGTCTTCTTCAATCCACTTCTCACACTTCACCAGTCCATCAACTATATCTAGCATAAGCAATAACTCAATTTTTGAGATTATATAAAACAAAAAGGAAAAAAATGAAAAATTGCAAAACAATAAATCTTGGGCTATTCAGAAACTCTTTTCTTAGAAAATTATGATCAATCTTGTGTTTCCTAAACAAAGAAAGACGGCTCAGAATGAAAAGATGTCATCACTCACAACATTCTTTAGTTGTGCACCAATCCATTAACCTGATTTTCCAGCAAAGAACCTTAGAATCACTAATGGGGTCAGATATAGGATCTGTAGGCAACTCTTCATCTCATTCCAAAAAAAAAATAGCATTGAACATTGCCACATCAAGTCTATTAACCAACTGCTCCATAACCTACCGCCACAACAAAAGTCTTATTTCAATTCAATTTATTTTTTTAAAAAAGATAGGAGCAAATTAAGATACTCTAAGGTTTGGAGTAACAAAGTTCTAAAAAGTACAATATTAAAAAAAAGGACAGCAGCATGCCTAAAACACCACCATTCGGAAAGGAAAGGCAAGAGTTTCTTTAATGTTTTCTTCAACCTATTACCTTCCTATATTCTCAATCAAGTACAACACTTCCACCTCCTAAATTAAGGCCGTATTTCAATGCAATTACACAAATAAACATCAACTAAATTATAGCACAAGCAACTACAATAGTAATAAGATTAAATACAAGTTGAAAAATGCACAACATGATTTTCTTGCTCCATCTGAATTGTTTCAGAAGATACCAAACCAAAACAAATAGAAGTTAAAAATATGAATTCACCTGGACTAAACTGCTTTCCTTTTGAAAGGTCCACTGCTTTGAATTTAAGAAAAGCAAAGTCAATCAAGAAATCTGAATTCCTACATTGAAGAAAACTCAACAACAAAATAAGAACAAATTCGATATAGAGGTTCAAAGTCATTTCAAATATAAGTTCAGGAAATCAGTCATCCAAAATAAGACTTATAAGTTCACATGCTTATAAACTCAAATGCCTATAAATGAACTCAGTCATTTCAAATATAAGTTCATGAAAATGCTAACAAATACAGAAGCAAAATAAGAATTGCATTAGCCTCAATCATCCAAATTTAACCAGAACGGTGCAACATTACATTATTTTGGTCCCTAAAAAATTTCCGAAATTTGATTTTAGTCCCCAAATTTTAAAATGATTGACTTTGGTCCTCTGTTTTCTAAAATGGGCGGAAATTGGTCCCTGTCGTCAAGCTCCATTAACCTTCTGTTGTTAAGTGATTATCTAGGTTAGAAAACGATGGACCATAGTCGGACTCGGTCCGAGAATCCCAGAGACCGAGCAGGACAAGTTATTCGAGCAAGGCAAAAGGAAAAGTTATCTGGCTATCCGGGCAGTCAACCAACTATGCAGCCATCCGAGCAGGATACAAGTCCATCTGAGCAGGATACAAGTCCATCCGAGAAGGATACCTTCCAAGTCGGCTAGCCTTCATGGTCTTTTATCTTTCCTGGTCGACTGACCTTCCCAATCGTCTGGCCTACCAGCCGTTTAGGATTTTCCACCCATTTTAGAAAACAGAGGACCAAAGTCAATGGTTTTAAAATTGGGGGACTAATACCAAATTTCGAAAAATTTTGAGGGACCAAAAAGATACTTAACCCTAAAAAATATCTAATCCAATTTTTGCGATTTTCGATTTTTGAAGGAGGTACTAAATATTAAATAAAAGTGTTAAAATTCTACAATAATAATAAAATTTTTTATTGAAACTTATATTTATCAATATAAATACAAAATTGTATATAACGGAAAATATGAGACATGAAAACCAATTCTAAACTAGTTTAAAAATAATATATTTATAGATATATTAAATGGCATAAGATAATATAATCATAAAAAGTATATTATTTTATAAATAAAATAATATATATGATTTTAGGACATAAAATCCAAAAATCAATCCAATCAAATAAAAAATGTTGATTTTTGTGATTTTCAATTTTTTAGTTTTTAATTTGATTTCATTTTCAATTTTTAGAATTGGTTTTTGCTAATAGTATTGGATTTAATTAAATATGAACAACCTTAATATACACTAATTAAAATTGTTCTATAATTGATATTAATAATTTAATTAAATATAATTTTAATTTATGAATTGATTCTATAATCAATAATAATTATAATTAGAGAATAAATATATAAATATTACTATAAAAGTTGAGACAATTATAACAGTGATCGTCTCTATTTGATAACTCCCAAGGAAAAAAAAGGAAAAGAAAACCAATAGCATTACTCTTTCGCCAAGTCAAATTCAAGTCAGCATATCCTGCCCGGCCAAATAACCAACGCCTCTTGTTCTTTTCTTTCTGTTTCCTTTGCTGTATATACACACCTTACTCGTTGGTACAACTGCTCTCCACGAGAAACACATCTTCTCCGTTAAATGTAAGTTCTTGTGAGGTAGAATTCTCTCTCGGTTTTACTCTGCATACTACATTTCTCTTTCTGTCTCATTCTGCGCTGATCACTTCTATCGTTGAGCTTCTTTTTCTTTCTTTGCATTTCCATGTCACGAACCGCAATTCACCCACCGCAATTCCAGAGTCTGTTCTCCCATAGCCGCTGCAAATGACCAAGGATCGCTGTTTCTTGGACCATGTCAGTCTCAATAATTTTCTCGCTCTTTCTTGGTTTTCGAAACCGTTTTGTTTGCTTCAATGTAGTGTAATACTAATAATCCTATCTTGTTTCTTGTTTCTTTTAGGACTATGGATTCGGAATTTTCCTCACCAATGAATAACAGGAAGAAGAAATAAGCTTCAGTGCAGCTTTCAAGCCCAACACCACTCGTCTCAAGAGTAGAAACTTCAAGGTTCTGCGATCTCCGTTTTGACAGGTTGCAACCTTCCGGTTACGAATTGGATAACACTTAGAGTTTGGGCAATTTGTTGCACGAGAAGCCCTGCTTGAGGAAGAGTATTGGGTACGCCACCATAATAATACAGTTTCCTTTTTCTTTATTTTCTTTTTTTGTTTTGTATTCTTGTATAACTGAACTTATGGTATTGGTAACTATATTTCTATATTTTAATTTTTTATTTATTAATATTGTTGTAGACAGCAGCATGGCTGAGAGCAGAAAGTCAATGGGAAAATCGATCATATCCACAGTATGACACACATGAATTTTCTGCATTTCTTCAATTTAGACGCTACTTGATTCTTCAATTTCTTTTTTCTTTCTTTTCAGAAATTTCACACTTCCCTCTTCCACCTTAGACGTTGCTTGCTCTTCTTTTTTCAAAAAATGGCTGTTACTTCGGGGCAGGTAATTTTACTATCATTGTTGATATTTGTTAATGCAAGTATCTTTCATTCTATGGATATTGGATGGTATTCCGTTTCTTTGCACCAATGTGAAATTGTGAATGGGTTGTGTCGTGTCTGTGGTAGGTGACTTCATTCTTAGTTGAACACTATTATCAGGTTCTTGGCAAACAGCTCAATCAATCTGGCTAACCAGACAGAACAACTCCATGATTGTGTCAATGGAGATTCCACCCAAGCCACATCCAATGTCTTGGTAACTGCCTAAACCCTGATTTCTTTTGCATTATTGTTTAACATCTTGTGTTTGTTTCACTTTTTCATCTGCGAGGAGGAAACTTCTGCGCAGGATCAATTTCAAGCGATACTAATAAAATCCATGAAACCCCTGTTAATCTTGAGAAGGAATCCTGGGAGGGAGGAGGAGACTTCTGCGCATGAGGCATGTCCATTAATTCCAATCTTGATATGGAATCCTGAGAGGGGAAACCTCCTGTGAAAACTTATGCATCTATTGTAAGTTCCTCTTTCAGTATATTGATTCTGGTTGGCCAGATTTTTTTTTTCTGAGTTTATATTTGATCCACTCTTAATAAACAAGAAGGTCCACATTGTTGGAGTACCTGAAATTTTCACTTACAATAAAAATGTTCAACTGCATATTAAATATAACCAAACCATCATCATATGGTTAAATAGTGGAAAAGCCTTTACATTTTCAGTAGAGCCAAATTAAATCCTATTTTTTAAGTAGTCTCTGTTTGAGTTTGCATGGTATTTTACTGTAATTTACATTTCTTGTTCCAATTTCATTTCTTTCAAATAGTTGCAAACTTTTCATCCAGGAACAAACATTCTTCCATATTTTTTTTTCTTTTGAGTTTATATTTGATATCCACTCTTAATAAACAAGAAGGTCCACATCATTGGAGTAACTTCTGCTCATGAGGCATGTCCATTAATTGCCCTGGGTGGTCAACCATCTGTTGCTCAGCAAACATTGTCAACTGGTTTACTGCTGTTGGAAAGTCCCACATTGACTAGTGATAAGGCCATTTAATAGTATATAAGCCTTGGGCAGTCCTCACCCTACAAGCTAGCTTTTGGGGTTGAGTTAGGTCCAGGTCCAAAATCTAAGATGGTATCAGAATCTATCCTAGATCCGTTGTTATTAGGCCCCCACCCCTTGATGTGTCCACGCTTTAATATTAAAATTATAATCCTTAATTGATCAATTTGGATTTGAAGGCATAATATATAAGGACTAGTACATAATTTTATAGAAGAATAATATTGTTTATGTATTATGTGTAAAATGGGGAAGAGGATTGAAGGTGGGTATGGGTGGAGGATATCATTGGCTTTGGCAGTGGTTCCTGCGGTGACGCTGACAGTAGGGGCCCTTATAGTAGATGACACTCCCAACAGTCTTATTGAAAGGGGATATGAGGAAAAAGGGAAGACTGTGCTAAAAAAGATTCGTGATGTGGAAAATATTCTTAAAGCCAGTGAAGTGGCTAAACAGGTCAAGAGTCCCTTCAAGGACCTTCTCAAACGCCACAATCGTCCTCCATTGATCATTGTCATCCTGTTGCAGGTCACTATACTTATTATTTGTATCATAGTTATATTTATAAACCAAACAATTTTTAATTTGACTCATTAGTACAACAAATAATATTCAATTTGTTAATTAATTGTACTTTTAGCAAAATATACTATTTGTCAGTGTTTTATTTGACTAATGTTTCATTTTCTTTTGGAATATAATAGGCTTTCCAACAAATGACTGGAATCAATGCAATCATGCTCTATGCTCCAGTGTTGTTCAGCACCTTGGGATTTCATAGTGATGCTTCTCTATACTCAGCTGTGATCACAGGAGTGGTGAATGTTCTGTCCACATTGGTATCTGTCTATTTTGTGGACAAAGCTGGGAGAAGGGTGCTGCAATCTGATGCTTCTCCAATCGTTTGCTATGTCTTTATTCACTGTGTGCCAGGCATTTTCCTTCTGTAGTTTCTTGACAAGTAAGCTTACGCTTCAGGCGTGTCTTTTATACTTTAAAGCCATTGAAACTACACTAGCTTCTTATGCATGCATATAACATTTTGTTCCCCTTGAATGTTTCTACCTACATTTTGGGCATATCTGTAGCCTCATGCTAGGGGGTGAGCAGCTTTTTAAATGACAAAGATGTTAGACAGGGCAAAATTGGTTGAGAAATAAATTGATGTTTTGAATCATTAGACATTCTATGCATTGTTTATTTTTGTCCAAATTATATTAATTTTTGTAAAGCTTGTTTTAATAGTTTAGAATATTATACTTTAATATTTTTCTCTTAATTAAGTTTGCAAACATGGGGGGATCATCTTAACAAATCATTGCTAGCTGCTGCAATCTGGGCGGGGTGATTAATTCTTCACAAGATAACGAAATATTGTAGCACATATTCACATTTGTATTTCTGAATAATTTGGAATACAATTGTATTCTGTTTTTGCTAAATTTACAATTTCTGCCTATAATAATTTCTCAAAATAATAGCTTATGGCCTAACACATATAAATACTTATTTAGAGATAGGTGTTTTTTTTTAAGAATTATTTGACATACCATATACAATTATAAAACACCAATAAAAATTAAGATGGGTTTCATAGGTGTTTTGGTGATGGTTGAGTGTGTAGTTTTCTATGGTTTGATATTAGGTATTAGGTCTTCCCTTTCAAGGTCCAAGTCGAATTGTGACTCTCACTGGATTAAGTATTGACAGTTAGTGTTGAAGGGAGACTTTTCCTTTATTTGTGGATGATGACAACCTTAGTAAATTTTTTCCGTTACAGGCCAATAAGGAATAGACTTACACTCAAATCAACAAATAACCTTCCAATTAAATGTTCTCATAGAACCTGGCAGAACAATAAACTCATCTGATTTCTGAATATCAGTGAACTTCTGCACTTTAGATATTAAAGGATTGAAGCATTTTAATTAGGAATAAGAATTAGGATAAGATTCTGCCTCATGTTCTGTAATGTACAGATTGATTTTCCCTCATGAAAACCAGAGTATCTTCTCTTATCTTTGATATCTGATTATGTTAAATGGTATAATGACATATAACATAGCAATCAATGGTTGTTCTTTGTTGAGATAAACAGAGTTAAGGCAATCAGTTTTTAATCAAAGAAAAACCCCAGACATATCAACTAATAAATTGTCATTCATTGTTGAGAAGAACCCACTTTTGATTGGGAAGAGGTACAAATAATGAATAGTTCATGATATAAAAGTAGTATTAAAAAGTATAAAGTCTAGACATTCGTAACTTAATAACATTCAAATCAAGAACCACAAATATAACAAAATTGAAAACTATTAATAGTTCAGTTAGAATTGAACTTGTTGTAGCCTGAAGGTGAAGTTAATTAACTGAAATATACGTGAATCATTGTTTCCTTTAAGTTAGAAATTTAAGTGTATTAACTTGTTGCAGAACCAAATCACCTGTCTGGCTGTCTCATTTGCCTGTCTCTTTCCATGTCCATCTAATAAAAATAACACATAACTAAGAAAAACTTTAACATTCTTTCTTAGTAGTAATTTTTTCTTTCTGAAACATCATTTTTTATTGGAAAGACAAATAAAAAATGGAACACAAAAAAGTGAAAGGTAATTTTAATTTGAACACAATTAACTGCGATATATGATGCATCAAGATAACTAACTTTCCGTTGAAAAATTCTACTTATCACTGAAAAGCCTTATGTAGATACCAAACAAACCGAGGAAGCAATAGAGAAATCTAAATTACCGCAAATGCCATCAACTCAGCTAGGAGAAACAGCCATTTCCCTCAATTTCTTTCTCCTAATGTATTGTGCATTATAGTATTGGCATTTAATAAGGAATAGACTTACACTAATAGAGGCTTGACATATCAACCCTAATATAGTGAAATTGACATGTATAATTAATTGAATCACCATTAATTGGTGAAGGTGCCACGAAGCCAAGGGAAGTACTCGTGAAATGCTTGAATTGCAATGAGGTGGATGATGATGATGATTCTCTTTCTGTTTTCTGGTTAACAACTATTGTGATAGAGAATGATTTTAGTAGTTTATTTTCTTTTCAGGAATGCAGTAGAGATGCTAGAAGCAGAAATTAGGGAATCTGCCTCCAATTTTGTACACTTCATTGGAAGAGAAATCAACCTCCGGGCACAATCTTGCTACAGCTTCTGGTTTTATAAAAAATCAAGAATTTGATATTGTAAGTGCTAAAAAATTTGTTTCTAGTCTGCCATATATACCCACGGTTGAGTTTATACTAAGGCCAAATTGAGAACAATTTAAAGATGAAACATAATGAGTACACCTGTAGAAATTGGCATTTATCATGCATGTTTTGATTAATTTTTAATAGGTTTGAATACATTTCTTCCAGTTTAGTATTCTGAGTTTCAAATTCAGTTGGCTTCTCTTAGGAGACATTTTCATATAATTTACTGTGGTAGGTGCATGCATCGGTTTTAGCATGATTGACTTATTACTATTAGTTATACTATGTATAGGCAACTCCCATAATATCATTGATAGTTGTGATGGTCAATAATCGAAACTTTCTTCTTCCACACCCCCTTGGCTTGGACTGCTCATCATCTCATTTGGTAAGAGCATACCTCTTTTTGTCATTTGTTAACTCTAGGGGTGCTGGAGATAATCCTGTTATTTTCCGCTTACAGAAATTTGATCCATAAACCTAAGAACTGGGGAGGATGCAGACCGACACCACAATTTTTTGAGTTTTGGTAAGGATTGCAATCTCACTTCCATGACAGATAATGTGGACCCTAAACATATACATAGCTATTTACAATAAAACTAGGATATAATTCCCATTTCAAAAGGAGCATTTTTGCTAATATATCATAGTGTGAATAACTAAACTGAATTAATTCAAAGGCTAAAGAGAAAAATAACCCTTTAAAGAAAATGAATGATATGATTTACTCTTGGAATTTGGTTCTGGATTGATAATAATTTGATTTTTAATTGTTTTAGTTAAAAATATTAATATTTACACCCATGCAGTGGCATGATGATCTAAAATTTATTTCTTGTAGAATTTTTATTTGTTTCTTTTATTTATAATGAGATATTGAGATAGTAGTACTTTAACAAAGGCCACTAGATTTAAAGAGGATTTAACGAAACTTAATTATGATATTTTAAATATGTTTTATCATTCAAATAATATGATATTTTCTTAACTGAAAGTTAATGTATTGAAATTTGAAAAGTCAAAGTATGGTTCATATAGTGTTCTTGGTGCCTAGAGCAACTGTACAAATAGGGAAAAAGAAAAGAACCTACTACAGAGCTAACCTTTATCTGTCTGTCTCCTTTTCATTCGTTATTTTTTCAAACTAATTTTCTTAATAGAGATGTACGTAGGTAGAAACTCTAGAAAGATGATTGTTATTTGTTAGGCTTTCTTTGAAACGCCATTATTGCATTATTTAATGGCTTTTGTTATAGAACTTTCATGAAGGTGGTTGTGCTTAGTACCTAATTAGTCAAATAAGAAGCACAATATGTCTCGAAAATTGATACTCTATTAGCTACATACTTGTGACGCCTTGAACTAGTATTGTGATTATGATTTCACCTTTTAGAACTTCCTTTAGGCACTAGTATGGTGACAATTCTCCTTTTTTGATGTCTCATTTTGGTGAAATAACTCGTGAAGATATGGCCTCCCAAAAGCGTAAAGGATTCAAGTTCTCGCCTTCATTCCAAGTTGAAGGAAGTTAACATGCAGGTGATTTATATGAGGTCATTTTATTTTATTTTATTTTTATTTTACTATTTTGAGACTCACATGCAAAAACCAGAAAAAACTTGATTGTAAACTGATGTTTTATATTGTCACTTTTTTCAGAAAAAAATTCCATTGTCACAGTTATGGAATATACATTAGAAACAACTTGGGATTTTGGTAGTTTTATTGATTATTGATAGAACGTTTATTGCTAGAGAATCCCTGTTGTCTCTGGTTTTTGTTGGTCTCCTTTCTAAGATGAGGATTATGAAATTGTATAATATGGAATATCAACATTCTTCAGTGTCAGGACTAATAGAATGAGTCACAAGAATTTATTTAACTGGAAAATGCTTGGGTTATTCATATACTTCAATGTCAATTTGATAAATTTATTTATTAAAAGGCTTAATTGCATTTTTTATCCCCCTATTACAGTCTCTATCCACGATTGCGATGTTCATAACTTATTTTTTTGCGATTTTTGTCCCCCTAAAATTTCTAATCCTAAATATCCCTCAAAATTTTGGTCCTTGTATGCATTCATGTATTTGGAGGAGCAATTCAGCATAAAAAGTTTAGGGGGGCCAAAGTCGCAGAAAAATAATTGGGGGACCAAAATGACGGATATGCTATAATAGAGGGACAAAAAATACAATTAATCTTTATTAAAACTATCAAATGGCTATTTTTATAGGAATTATGATAGAATTTCAGGGTAGAAGTGAGAGAATGGTGCAAGGGAAGTGGTGAGATATTAGTTATAAAATTTAGTTATGGATTAGTCATAAAGTAGCTAGGAATTAGATACAAATAGCACTAATGGTGAGAAAATTATTTTGATGCTTCCTTGTTCTATTTGTTTTCTTAATGAGGATTGTGTTGGACCCCTGCAGAAACAAATTCGTTAATCATTAGGAATTGTACTAGTGAATATTTGCTACGATTAAAAGGCAGTTCACTAGAAAATGACAAACCTATGGAGACAAAATAACGATGAGGTTATTTGTTTGTTGACATCTTGCTATGTGGCGACAAGTTTACCAAAGTTGTCTCATTGTAACACATTTGAGTATTTGATAGAAGTCTTCTAAGGTTTTTTTTTTCCTATCACCATCGTCTTAATATGTCTTTTTTTATCTTTTTCAGGAACTTCATCTGGCTGCACGGTGAACAATGTAGCACTTGCTTAACAAGTATACAATGTAACTATGTGAGTTAGATATTTTCATTTTGATATTATTTGTTTTTACAAGAATACAATTTCATATGCCTGTAACGAGCAAGCCGATTCTAGTGATCTGATTGTTGCACCTAATATCGCAAGCCTTTAATGATCATGTGAACACTAAATTGAAACTTCAAAATGATCTTAATCGTTCTTTGTCCATGGCAATGACAATTGCGCATGCTTTTTTCTGACTAGCATATAAAGCGTGGACAGGATCGTGTACGTAGAAAGCTTGCAAATTTGGTTCCCCAATAGGGGTTGGGTGAGCACCTTAGTTTATTTTTTGCAACTTTAGTATGTTACAAGATTTCTTCAATAGCATGTGTCTCTGTGTGTTTTTTCCTGATCAGGATATAAAACATGGATGCGTAGCAGGAATGTGCATCTAGAAATCTTGTAAATTTTGATCTGCAATAAGGTCAAGGTGAGCATTTTGGTTTATTTTTTTTCAACTCTAGCATGTTATTTCTTCAATTAGATATTCACTCTTTAATTATGTGAGTTTGTTTTATGTAAATTTTGATCTGCAATAAGGTCAAGGTGAGCAGTTTGCTAATTATGTGAGTTTGTTAAACTTTGTTCTGTGGCTAAGTTTCTTCCAACTTCTATTGCAGTTCATGCCAATAATTTCTGTTCATTTAATTTCAGATAAGAAAATGATTCCCACTGAAAATTATGGAATCAAGTGTATGCCAATAGGGTTTCTTGTGGAGAAGGATGCCCCAATTGTTTGGAGAGGTATTACAGTTAGTTCAGTTTTTATAAGAGGTCCCATGGTATGCCTGTAACTGCCTTTTTCCCCTGTTCTTCTCCTTTTCACTTTCTTTCACTATTTCTTGCTTAATTGCCTTCTACAATTTAAGTTGTTGTTTGTTGGGATACACTGTAAAAGGATTTATTATTGAATACATCTTCTTGCTAAACAAGAACTGTTATTTATTTGATTTGGGTAACCTTGACATTTTAGTGACGGATATGCCTCCTGGCACTGATGATGTCCAGATAGCCATGTCTCAGAGTCTGCTTACAAGGTAGTTAAAAATTTAGGATTTAGGAAGATAGTTCTAGTCAGATCCTGTGAAAGAAGCTTCTAGTTTTAATAGGTTTAGGATGTTTCGTATGAGAATGAATTATGAATATTATCAATATGTCTAATCAATGGTTACCATACGACGTAAGGTGGTGGCATCACCGGAACGACACAAAGGGTAACGGGACACGACAGTGCATAGCCGGGGATGGTGGAGTGGCGCTGTAACGACACCCTCCCTTTGCTTCTCTTCTGTTTTTCTTTCTATTTTCTTCGCTGTCTTTTTTATTTACTATTTGGTTTCTGTTCTGTTTGTGAAACTTCATCTTTATCTGAAGGTGGTTGTTGGAGGACTGATTGGAGTTGGACTCTGGTTATGGGGTGGTTTGATTATGGTGGTTTCTGTTCTGTCTTTGTCTCCCTTGGCCGCTGTCAGCAGGAGCGCAACCTGCATCATGCAGGTAAAATTTATTTTATCTCTTGCTCACTACAAACCCAAAAAACTCGGTCAACATTTTGAGTATAGTTATGGAATAAAGAAGAGAAAACCTTCAATGTGCATAAAATTAGTTGAATATTGTGAAATTATGTTGCCATGTGTTGTTCTTTTAGATGGTACTTGACACAAGGAAAAGTACTTTCTTGATAGGCCGTTATTCTGAAATTTTATGGGCATGTGAATGGTAGGATCCTGCTAAGCTACCTTTAGTACTTAGTTGTGCTTGCTGCTGCACACTTTTTGAATATTGTAATGTTTATGTCTTTCATCATGTTTGAATTGCTTCCTGAATTTAAGTTTCTTTTTTTATATTCGTTATCAATATCTTTATTTCCTTAGTATGACTTCCCTGTAATATTGTTTCATGCTTTTAACACTGCCCCTCCCAAAAGAAAAAAAGCTATTCTGTGATTTGTTGTGTCAAACCTGCTATACAATGGTCATGGTTATGTCATTTCACCTTACATTTATGGTCCTTTATGCTGATGCTTATATCTTGGTCGTCTTAGTTGCCCTCATACATGGTATCCACGCGCCAGGAGGAAACATCGCAGGGTTATCCTGCATGTTGGTCCCACAAATAGTGGTAAAACACATCACGCTTTGAAGCAACTCGAGTCAAGTGCTTCTGGTAAATTGCTTCTCCTTGTTTTAAAGTGGTAAAGGTAACCAATAATATGGGAGGATGAAAACTCAGTAAGCAGATTATAATTTTTTAAAAAAACTTTGCAGGCATATATTGTGGTCCTTTAAGATTGTTAGCATGGGAGATAGCAAAACGGTTGAACAAGGCAAAAGTTCCTTGTGATCTCATTACAGGTCAGGAGAGAGAGGAAGTTGAGGGTGCAAATCATAAGGCTGTTACAGTTGAAATGGCTGATGTATCAGCTGATTATCAATGTGCTGTTATTGATGAAATTCAGGCAAGTCATTTCTTTTTCTAAGATTCCTTTTATGTATTACATCTAAAATAGTTCCTTGGAATATTTAGGTTTTATATGAGCCAAGATAATAAATTTCACACTGTAAAAGGAGTAGAACTTTTAGGTCTCTCCCAAAGGTCTTGTTCTTACCATAATCATGTCACTCAGTTATTCAATTGTAGTGGTATTACTAATTTAGAAGTAAAAGAATTTTTTTAAATGATTGAAGCATCTACATTTGAGGAGGCATTGAGGGCTTTATGGGATTCGCTAGTCATTATTCCATGTCTTCTTGTTTTATGAAAATACAAGCTTATAGGCTTTTCATGCTGTGCTTATTATTGTGACTACTTTTCCATTCTAACATTTATATTTCTTTCTGCATTTAGATGTTGGGGTGTAATACAAGGGGTTATTCTTTTACACGTGCTTTATTGGGCATTGCTGCTGATGGACTTCACCTTTGCGGTGATCCAGCTGCTGTTCCTCTTATCCAGGAGATACTGAAAATTACTGGCGACGAGGTTGAGGTACTGAAACTTGTATTTTTCATTGAATCTCTGAACAATCACCAAGAACATTCTTCTTCTTCTTTTTGTTTAGGGGGGTGAATGAGAAGGGGGCAGATAGTCAAACTATTTCTTATAGTAACTTCGTTCTTGTGAATTTGCCATTGTGGTAACAACTGTTTTCAAGGCCCTGCTTATTTATGATGTTACATTAGAATGTAATTTGATTCTCTTGACTAAACTTTCTAATTCATGTGTGCTGTAGGTTCAATTTTATGACAGATTGTTACCTTTAGTCCCACTGAAGATTCCTCTTGGATCCTTCTCTAATGTAAGAAAAGGTGATTGCATTGTAACGTTTTCACGTCAGGAGATATACAGATTGAAGGTACATTTTTCTTTTTCTTGGAATTAACTTGCATGCTTTCATTTTTGTCTTTATGTCCAAAATAGGGTGTTTATGTTTATTCCTCACGGGAATAAATTAAAAATATATTTTTATAACTATCTATTTGTGTTTTTTTACTTTATAATATATGACTAATTTGTATTAATAATATTTTTTTTATAGATTTGGAAGATTTCTAACACATTATATACAAGTTTATAAAATAGTGTGACGTGAAAGTATATTATAATAAAAAAATTGAACTTTAGATCATTTGTTGTGTTTTAGAACATTAACATATTGTGTTTCAATGTAATTAAATTATTTGTGTCATTGATATTTAAAAATTATGTTTGGACGATCTTCGAGTAACTTTTTCAATTGAGATATAGTTTTTCTTAAATTAATATTTTTAGTAAGTTGTTAATTTTTACTTAATAAAAGTGCGGGTAACGGGCGCGGGTACGGGCATATAGGTGCCCAGTAGGTATGGGGACGGACACTAAAATTACTGCCCACGTGGGTACGGGCGCGGGTACGGGCTTTTTTTAAAAACGCGGGTACGGGAACGGGCACTGTGGTACCATGCCCAACGGATACCCATTGCCATTCCTATTTTTTTTTGTACTTGACCAGGGTATCCACCGCCAACAGCAGTGACTAATCCCCTCGCTGGTTTGTAGGCACCTCGATGGGTGGGACAGCTGGCCCTGGATTTTAAAGGAGCTGCATGCCCAATGCGGGATTCGAACCCCCAACCTTGGTTAAGCTTGGATCAGCCCCATCCGCTGAACCAACCCCCAGGGTTATTGCCATTCCTATTTGACATTGGGTAAACAGTAATACATAAGAAAGAGTACAAATAACATTTACAACAAAGAGAAAGAAAAAAGGAAAAAAATTATGGGATAGTGATGTAAATTCGGGATACCCGGCCCGGCCAGCATCGGGTAGCGGTCTTGTGCGGGTCGGGCTAAAATACCCGGCAAAAAATCGGGCATGTGAAATTAGTGCTCGAGCCCAGCCCTATGCGGGTAGTGGGTTTGTGTCGGCCGACCCGATTAAAAAAATAATTTACTAAAAAATGTTGCTCATTAAAAATTGTAAAGAATTATACTTTTACAAAACTAAAAAATTACAATATAGTTATAAAAATAATTTAAAAACACCATTTACCTTAATAAAATACATTCAAATAAATTTAAAATACATTTTAAAAACATTGAAAATTGTTATAGACGAACCTGTTGTAGCCATTGCACTTATGGATGCGTGTATTAAACAAAGAACCAACTTACTGGATGTTGCAGCCTATCATGTAAGGCTGCCACTTGCAGAATTCATTAAATAAGCAACTCAAAAGCCTGAAAGTTACCCACTAAAGAGTAGATTAAACATAGACATGTGCACAACCACACAGAACAAGGAATACAGAGCAAATATGCTATCTTTAATTACGCCCAATTTACTACATTCTTCATAACCAAATCACATTCAAGGCATTTTAAAAAAAAAAAAATCGGGTTACCCGTTAATCCGTTTGGGCAGCCCAGCCCGGCCCGAACCCATTTAAGATTGGGTTTTTTATTTTCAGGATAAAAAACCCGGCAAAAATATGGACCTCTAATTTGACTGCCCAAACCCTCCCTTTTTACGGGTTCGAGTGGACCGACCCATTTTGTCGGCTCTAGATGTAATTGAGAAATATAAAAAAAAATATGTTGTATAAAATTATTATATATTTTTAGAGTTTAATTAGTATACACCAACAGTGTGGAATTTTTTACATTGTCATCCAATGATGTATTGTCACATCATTTAATGAGTATAACACCTCATGTGTTATTAAACTCATAAAATGATGTAGCAACACATTATTGGATAACAGTGTAAAAAAGTTACATTGTAAGTGTATTATACATTAAGAATGTGTTTGGTAAAATTAGCTGAAAGCTGAAAAACTAGCTGATTTGATTGAATGTGTTTGGTAAAACTAACTGAAAATGGTAAAATGACATATAAGGACATCATTAATTATCAAATAATGATAAGTGGGGGTAGTTGATGGATAAACTTCTAATTAATTTTCAGCTGAAATTTGGAGTTTTTTTTTTAAAACTACCTCAAGTACCTTTTTAAGAAAAGCTAGTACCTAACCAAAAAACTACCTTACCAAACACGCAGAAATAGTTTCAACTACTAATTTCAACTTTTAACTAGCTGAAATGACTTACCAAACACACTTCAATATTTTTATTGCATAAATATGTTATCTCCATAAAGAAATAGGGGAGAAGTGTGGGTCAAGATACAACGGAAATAGAAAAGTAAAGTGGGACCCATATTTTCTAATGAAAAGTGCTAGCAACACACTTTCTAACACACTTTTCTCAACACACTCTTTGTGATTGGTTAAAATTCACATGGGTCTCGCCACATTGATAGTGGGACCCACATAATTTGGTGGGACCCATGTGAATTTCAACCAATCACATGGAATGTGTTGGAGAGAGTGTGTTTCTATCACTCCTCTTTTCGAATTTCTCCTGTGACAGATAAGAGATAGTAGAGAAGTTTGCCTCTTCATTCGTGTTCACTGATCGAACAACGAGTATTGTAAACCCAATCGTTTCGTAACGTGTTTGATTTCTTTCAAAATCACGTTTTAAACATAAATTCGAGATAATATTATAGAGAGAGAATCGACTTGTAGTATGTTTAATTTATCCCAAGATCACATTTTAAATGTGGATCCAAATTAACGCTACAGAGAGAGTAGTGTTGGGTTAGATCCACGAAACCAAACACGCATTTCATTGTAAGTATTTTATTTTTCTAAAATCGATTTTACAAAAAAAAAAATCTATTACACTAAAGAATTATAATTTTTCTATTATGTCTCCTATCAAATCAAATAATTAAATCATCAATTTCTCTCCTATTTCACACTATTCCTCTTCTACCAAATAATCTATAAATATTTATCTCATCTTTGTTTCCCTTTTTTCTAGTTTTCTCTTTTCTATTTCTTCTCTCTTATCAAACATTATGTAAAAGTGTATTTAATGAAGATCGAATTAAGAGCTCTTCTCACAATTTCAACGTAACTAACTGAACTAGGGGTGTAAGCGGGTCCAATCCAAACCACGAATCCGGCGAATCCAACCCAACCCGAATATATTTAACGGTTCGGTTCGGGTATTTGGTTCGGCTCAGACATTTTCTTTGAACCCCAGTCCTGTTCGGTTCGGGTTTCGGGTTTGCCTATGTTGAACCCGATAGACCTAACCCGAACCGAACCAAAAAAAGAAGTTCTAATCTTATTTCATTTTCATGCAAGGAGAGAACTAAAATATGTGCAACGGCAGCACAAGCAGGGGTGGTTCCCCAAATCCTATTTCATCTACTCCTCTAAATTTATTTTTCTCTATTTCTTTTCTTTTTTCATTTTATATTTTAATTTAATTTCAGCTTCCACATTTTAAAAAGAAAAAGAAAATTTTCACGACCCGATTACCCAACCCAACCCGAACGTATTGGGGTGGTTCGGTTCGGGTTACTCACAAAAAAAATACAAAACCCGAACCAACCAACCCACCATCATTCTATTGGTTCAGACTTGATGTCACCCCAAACCCGATCCAACCCGATTACACCCCTAAATTGAACCACAACCCTTTGGTGAAGGTAAACACTTTGAATTTTCAGGAAGAGGTACTATATATTATTTTAAGGCTAAATTAGGTTTTTTGTCCCCGAAAATATCACAATTTTCCCATTTGGTCCCCCAATTTTTTTTCCCAAGTGGTCCCCAAAAATTATAACGCGTTCCCATTCGGTCCCTCCATTAGTGCACCGTTTATTATCTCTGTTTAATGCCTGCGTGACAACTTAGGTGGACAAAATAAGTCTGCATGGCATACATGTGTCATCTTATAGGTCCTGCATAACTTAAATCACCACCCTTCATGAAAAAAACAATTATAGAGTTCATCAATGTGACTCACAAAAAAGATGCTGATTAACCATATGTATGTTTATTTTGTCATGTAGGACACATAAGATAACGCATGCATGCCACGTAGATTTATTTTGTCCACCTAAGCTGTTACGCAAGCATTTAACAGAGATAATAAACGGTACACTAACGGATGGACTAAATAGGAATGCATTATAATTTTTGGAAAACTACTTGAAAAAAAAAAATTAGGGGACCAAATGAGAAAATCAAGACCAAAAACATATTTTAACCTTATTTTAACATTATAAAAGGTATTGTCAATTTGACCCCAAAAAAAAGTATTGTCAATCGGTGCACTGACAATTCTCTACAAATCATGTAAGTAAGAATTTTCCATTTTAAAAACTGACGTTAAACACAAAGTTTAGATAAATAGAAACCTCAATATCTACATAAATGAAAATGAAAAGCTTATACATGGGATAGAAGTATAGAACACAATCTCAAATCTCAACTGTGTTAGTTTTACTACGTTCGTTCTGATGTTCACATCCATTACCCTCACGGACCTGTCTCAACTACATTACATCCAACGAAATAAAGCAAAACTAAATTAGGCTATGCTAGCAACTAGACATCTACTTATCCTCAACTATGGGGCTGGCTTAGGGAATATCTAACATGTTCAGCTCTTAACACAAGATGAGCTTCAAAATGAAACTTGCCATGTATTTTACTCAGAGCTGAGCAATACTGACACTAAAATAAGTAGCAACTGGAGTAGCATCATTCCACTGAATAATTCTATAGAATGCAATATGTACTTGGCTTGTGACCTTGAATTCATTCACCACCATTGAGATAAAATAGAAGCATGCCCGAATCAACTGGGGTAAGATCAGGAGATGGTATATTCAGTTCCCGTGACAAAACACCATCTGTTACCATTGGAATTGAGTCTTTATCAAAAAGCCAGTTTTCTATATCAAGAAGCGAACTGGGTGATTGAGAACATTCAATTACAGGTTCAGTGCTTCCTGTAAACTGAGTACCAGACTTCTCAATATTGGGTGGTTGGTTTATAGTTCCTGGGCTTTGTAGAGGAGAACATTCAATTGCAGGTTCAATGCCTTGACTGGTATTCTCTGCCCAACTTGAGTCAAAGACAGAAAATTTCCCAGCAGTTCCACTTGGACTTTCTTCATGTGGTTTTGGTTGGCAAGTATCTTGACTTGTAACTCCGCTTTGTGTAACATTTCCATCAGCATTATTGTTTTGACTTCTGACTTGATGTTGATTGCTATCCAGGCATGCCACATAACTTGAAGGAGCATCATTACCTTGAATAGAAGTTTGATGGAAATCTTGGCTATCATTTGATTGGGACAATGAATGGCCATATGCATGGGTTTCAGAAGTCACAGTTTGCTGGTTGACACAACTCAGGCTGGCTGGTCCAGAGCTTGAGTGTGAGAAAAATGATGAATTTATGGGGTGACAAACATCATCTGGCCCATTGTGATTTCTGAAATTTGAGAATCCTGTAGCAGTATGAAATTTGTCACATTGCCGTGTTGCATTAACACAATTGTTGAAGCCAGGTGAACCATTAGAAGATCGATTCATTGTCTGGATGCCCCCAGCACTGCCTACCCCCTTGGACATCATATGAGGATGAAGAAACTGAGGTCCTAAACTGCTTGCACCACTTCCCCGCTCCCTTTGGATGGCATGGCTCCGTACACCTAGCAACTGCCTTGGTACAGAGCGAGGCCGGTATCTGTTTCTCAACAAAGTAGATCCTGATTCCTGACACCTACCATGGTTTGTACCATTTGGGATTGTTAGGTTGGAGGCTGGGGGCATGCAGGGATGTTAATTGGCCTAGAGATCTGATTCGGCACACTAGAATTCAGTGAGGAGGAAAGGGCATGTGTTACAGTTGGCCGAGAGGCCTGGTTTTGAGATATGGAATTGAGTGAGGAGCAAGTACGTATTGCAGTTGATATGGATACTTGATTCTGTAACACGGAATTTGGAGACAAGTGAATACTATCGCAAGGTAGAATTTCATTATTTTGGGATGTACCAAATGGAGTGAAGTACCATAATTAGTTGAAGCTGGTAATGGGGAACTCTGGCACAGCTTGAAATTTTTCCTCTGGATTTTCCACAGCTCAGTTTTATCATTTGCATGACAATGATCTGAACTCAAAATGCCAGTGCCCCACTTTAGACATGGTGCTAGGGAGTCACAGACAAAACAGTGACACTGCATATCATTAAAAAAATGAGATTGATAGAAGTATAATATCGAAAAGCAAATAACACATATAAACCATGATAACTAAACAAGCTAAAGCAATAGTTCTAAATTTTGAGATAATCTGAAATTGTGATCTTCAGTTTTTTACCTGGCTGCAGTGCCTCTCATGGGGGGTGGAAGAGAAAGGAAATTTAGCACAAAGATGCCGGGCATGAGGATAGTCTCTACATGCAATCTGCAAGCCAAAAGCAAAATGAGTCTCCACATCTGAAATGCTAATAAAGCAACATCTTGCCCCATAAGCAAATAAAAGCATGGAAATGGTAAATTTGAGTAAACACGCCCATGCATGTAAACCAAAGAAAATTTCAGGAAGATAATCAAATAATAACATGAGCAGATAGAAAATAGTAAGCTGCATCAGAAACAAATGCCTCGATTAAGGAATGAATCCCAGTTTGAATTCACGATATGTATTACGATGGAGGGTCCTCTAAAACTATGCTCTCCATATACTCTGGATACAGCTAGCAACATTTAACCATACCTTAGGGTCTTGATCAGGATAAGCGATTCTAATTTCAATCTTTGAATACAAATTCATTTATAAAAGTGTTTCCCAGATGCAATAGCCAAGATGCATGGCCCAGGATCTAAGTCTTCTACCATCTCAAACATCTCATATATCTTCAGCCATGTTAACTTTCCTCATGTCGCAATTTCATGCCCTGCAAGAACTTGCCATGAGGCTAACCTTGGCAATGCTGTACCTTTATGATGTTTCGATTACTGAGTACCTGACCTAATTTATAGTGAATTTGGCACTAACAGAGAAAATAACCCCTCCCCCTCCCCAAAAAAAAGGAGCCACTACCCATAAAAGCACATGATATAACAGTTTTAGCTATACAACTTTGAATCTGTCATCCTAGATGTTTGAATCTATGAACAAGTTCATCAGATTTCCATCATTCCAGGAACCAAGACAACCCACATTCAAAGCATTAAACACTTAAAGAGAGAATATGCTTTATACATAGAAGAAAACAAGATGATAAATATCTTACCGAATACCAATAAATCTAGATAAAACTTTTGAAAAGAAAACTACTCCCATTGCCTTGGCGGCCCAAGCTGGGAAAGGAGTAAATTGAAAATTCCACACAATAAGGTAAAATCTTAAATTAAAGAAACTATATATCATCGAGTTGCAATGGAATATGAAGGTCAATTTCAAAGCACCACTGAAAAGATCATGCTAGATGAAGCCCTATGAAGAAAGAGAATCCAATACAACCAGAACAAAAAATATCCAATTAATATTGAATTAATAACTCTTATGGCAATGGTTTTTTTGACAGAAAATATTTCCATAAAAAATATAACATTAAATCGAAACAGATCAAGACAATGGTTTCAGCTTCATTGCAATTGCTGTTGTTTCCTATATAATAAAACTCAGATCAACCCACCAAGTACCAACCAAAGCTTTCTATTTTTTGGTATACAGTACACACCAAGCTTAGTTGATCACAATCACAAATGAAGAACTAAACCTCCCCAGAGCAATACACTCTCTGCTTATGCATTCCCTTTCCCAATAACAATTCAAAGGTTTAGACTTTATGATAAAATACCCATAAGCACTATGGCAAAATGCAGTGATGAACTCAAGGACATACCTGACCCTTCTCCCCAACTACAAGCAACTCGTCCGACCCAGTTGCCTCCTCATCCACAGAAGTAACACCGTTTTCAGGGTCACCCTCCAGAACCACGCAATCATCATCATCATCTTCTTCATCAACGACTTTCACAGCCAAAGTCGAAGACTTTGACTTCAACTGAGGTTTGTTCTCGCGAACGATGACAACCTCGTCATCTGATTCTTCGTCAGACGTGAAGAGCAAATCTTTTATCCAATCAAAATCACTAATTTTGGGTTCCTCCATCAAACCCTCTTCTTCATCGGAGCTTATATCTAATACCACAGGCATGGCTTCCACAGTAAATCAATAACGACAACAACGAGGCTCTCTCGGAAACCTTAAAAAGTTGCTATTTTTTGAGGCAACCTCGTAGTGGGGTTATGCGAATTCTCCCAGAAAACCCCAAATTGTGAAAAATGGAATATATTAAAAAAAATTATGGCGGAAGCCACGCCCTGCAGTGCAACTAATGGGAAATGATGCGCGCCCCAGAGTAATTGAAGAACCCTTTCACGTTAGGTTGGGTTTTTTTGCTAGAAAGGGAAAAAAATCGCAAGAGATTAGTTTCAAAGAAGCAAAAGGGGTGGGTGGACTAGTAGTCAGGGCTTGCTACTTGATTTGGTTTCGGAGATTATGAGATTTTGAGGGAGAATGGGTGTCAATTTGAGACTGGGATTTGCAGGGCCTTTTAAAGCTACGAAAATGGGGAGGAGGGATGGAGGGGGAGAGGCAGAACTGTCTATGGAGAGTGGGAAGGAAGAATCAGGAGTGAAAAAATGGAAAAAAAGATTAAAAAAAAAAAGACAAGGAGCGTCATTAAAAGGTGTTCTTTTACAACTTTGGCTATAGCTCAATTTCTATAACGGATTTTAGTCAGGTGGATGGAAAAAATCTCAGTGAAAATAATCACACCATTATGTGGGACGTTGTCGGTTCTCGAACGAGATTATCTCTCATAATAAGTACATATGATTAAATAAAAAACGGTGTCTTTCCGAGTCGGATACCATTGATGTCGTAATATACTCCATATGGTCTTATTTATAAAATAATATTTAAATTTTTTTATGGTCCTATGGAGTATAAGACAAACTACACAAATATATAAGTATTTAATAATTTTTCCTATATTTGTTCTCGTTAACTATTGAAATACAATTATCATGGTAGTAAAATTTAATTTTAAATAAGGGTAAGCTTATAATTTTGTAGAGAATTTTTTTAAAAAAATCAATGCATTAATTATTTTTCTTAATATGTGTGATTTAATTTAAATTATCTTATAAATAGGATCGAATGGAGTATTATTATTTTAACACAATATTCTCGAGAGATCTATTATTCATTTGATACATTTATATAACATCTTGTATATATAACACATTATTTAACATTTGTATAAAAAAAATTCATTATCAGAGTATATCAATTAAATCCTTATATTAATTATTACATTCTAAATTCCTCTCTCTTTTATTCTTTTCTCATTTTTTATTATATAATATTATTGTATGAAAAAATTGTACATTTATAATTTCTCTATTCTTAATACACCAAAGAATAGTGGAAATTAAATTAAATTACATGGGTCTCAAACTTAATATGGTGGAACTCATGTAACTTCCAACCAATCACAAAAAATATGTTATAAAGAATGTGTTAGAGAGGAATATGTTATTAGCGTTTTTCTAATGTACATGTACATTAGAAAAGAATTTAACGTAAAGAGAAATATTGTTAATGTAAAGAGTTTAATTAGTATAAAAAAATTTACATTATTATTCAATGATATATTGTCATATAATTTATTGTTGTTTCAGTACAGATTTGAGAAAATAGAGATTAAGATTAAGATGATGGAAAATGGAGATTGAGATAAAGGGTTTTCATATTCATTGTGAAGCATGGTTACATGGTTACATGGTTACATGGTGGAAGAGATTTCCTTTATATTTCATAAAATGGGGTTACATGGTAGGGGACTTTTTGTCTTTGGGATCCCCTGCCTTGGCTGCCCTCTAGTGCCTTTTATATAGGCTAACCAGACTTGGGGTCCAAGTTAGCTTACAATGGATGCTTATTGATTAAGGAATAAAATTACGCCTTCTGTCTGTTGTGCCTCACGCTTTTCTGCTGGTGCAACTGTCTCTTTTCCAATTTTGTGCTTCTGCTGGTTGGCTTTTCTTGGGGATAAAGTAGTTTCTCCATTTTGGTGAAATCTGTGTTATCTCATTGTTGCCCTCTGCATGATGTCCAGACTTTGTGCTGTTACAGCTTTCTGTTCCTTGTGCGCTATGTTGGCCAGGTGCGCTGTGCAGGTTGCTGATGATTCCAACGACTCTTTCCTTATTCAGCTAACGTCAGGTGAGCAGGTCGCATGGTTAGAGGAAAATGTCTCCTCTTTTTGGTATAAAGAATTCGTTGTCTTCTAGCTTTGCCATGTATACTATGCGTTGTGCTGCAAAGTCCGCTCTGCATGGTTCGTTGTTCTACCAGGTATACGCCTTGTGCTTGCTAGAGGTCCGCTGTTCAGCCAGGTTCGCCTTGCCTCCTGATGTACGCTTCCTTGCACTCTTTAATCCAATTTTATACAAACTGATCTGGAACATTTTCCCCCTTGCACATGCAGTACGTAGTACTGTGATGTGCACACATAGTTTTCATCGCTTTGTGTTGTAGCGTCTAAATGGGTTGCTTTAGATGGGGAGGCGTCTTTTATCCTGCCTTAGCCTTTTCTCCTGAGTTCTCTATGTGTGGAAGCTTTTGCCATGCCACGCGTGTTTTGTGGTCATGTTTCTCTAAGTTTTGACTCCTGCATTTTCTTTCTTTCATTTTTCTTCCTTTTGGGATGGTTTGTCTTTGCTCGCCCTCCTTTGGGGCTGCCCCGTTCTTCTCTGCTCTTCTGAGGGCGTATTTTCTAGATTGTCTCTGTGACTTTCCTGACGATAATTTTTCTCGATTGGCTTTGTGACTTCTCTGACATCGTCTTTTCTGGGTTGGATCCATGGCATTTGCCCCCTTGCATTTGGGAGGCGGCTATCTCGTTTTAGGTGCAAAGGCTTCATGTTCGTCATTCCTTCTTCAGCGTATTAATTCGTTGTCTGTATCCTGCTTTCAAATCTTTCTCATCAGGGTGATGTTAAGTATCATAATTCGAGTATGAGTTAGTAATCAAACCTGAATTTTTACCCATGAGCGGCGTTGATCATTTTATCCCTTTGATGCTCGGGATGATTTAACCACCGGAGGGCGACAATATAAGTATCTTAGGTTGCGAAGGTATTGAGATTTCATGTGTGTGCAGTATGAGAATGGCCAGAGTGATAATAATCGAGGCCTTTTAAAGATGTCTTCAGAAGACGCCCTCTTAGACGGAGCGAGTTTTGTCACAGTGAAATGGTTTTGAGACATGCGCTTTGTTTCAAAAATACTTTACCTTAAAATTGATGATTATCAGCGTTGAGTACCTAGGATCTTGTTTGCTGGGGCTATGTCTTTTTCTACCCAGTATGTAAAATTCATTGTGTGCGCTTGCGCTGTGTGGTTTTTTGGGGCGTTTAATTTTTGCTGATTCGAAGCTAAAAATGATCAAGAGAAGTTCGTCGCTGGTTAGCAAATATTGAAAACGTTCTTAACGACGCTGAGCATTTCTTTACAAGGCTTTGCGTATATGGACCCTCACGCTTTACATGATTCTTGGGTATGCATTTTTCGTTTTTGATAGTTTCTTAGGGCGGATTCTACATATGCAAAAGGTTTTTCAATGCCTTTCAGATTTTTTGCTTTCCTAAGCGTCTTGCCAATTGCGACAGGTATCATAGTGCGTTTTTTATGGTTTATACACATGTTTTTTAGGCATGCCAGGTTCTAAGTATCCTTGAGGAGGGTACGCCTTTAACCCCTCCTAAGTTGTTCACTTAGACCGGCATTATGGCTAGGCGTGCTAGATTTAAGCGTTCTTGAGGAGAGTACGCCCGCAACCCTCCCTTAAGTTATTCGCTTAAATCCGCAATGTAGCTAGGCATGCTAGACTCTCAAGCACTTTTGAGGAAAGGACGCCTGCAATCCTTTCCCAAGTCTTTCGCTTGGGTCCGCGATATATGTAGCTAGGCATGCTAGGTCATAAGCTTCCTTGAGGAGAGCGCCCACAATTCTCTCCTAAGTTATTCGCTTAAGCCCGCAATATTTTGAACTCTTTTCATCATATCATATTTGCATTTTGCTCCTTGAGCGATTTCTTTATGTTCGATTTTTCACATATATATGTTTTACTGTTGGGAATTGTCGTTCGTTTAGGCGTGTAGCCTCTCCCTTATTTCATTAGGCTTTTGAGCGTAATCTTTTTCAAGGATGCATGGTTATGCGTGACGGTTTTACTTAAGTCAATATATGGGTTTGATGTATAAATTTGTTTGTTTAGAAATGCAAGGTATTCGTGTTTGCAATCACCTATTTTCTCTTTATATGCAATATGCCTTTTTCAATGACGCGCTTTAATGATTCAACATATCCATCAACTTAGCAAGCAACAATATTTTAAACATGTAATAAGTTTCTGTATAGCAGGCGTTATATAAATTCATCATAGTTTTGAGTTTAGCTTTCTAACTTGGGAAGGTTGCTTTCATCCTTTGCTTGCGCGCGACACTCTGTACAGGGCGTGTATTTCGCTCGTCCAACTTGCCTTGACTCCGTATTATGCCTTTTGTATTCTATTGCTCCTATCTGGAACGGTCGCTTCTCCTCGTGGGCGCCTTTCTTTCACAGGCGTTCTGTTTCTTGGAGAGTGTGGAATGTTTAAGACGTTGGGGGTCGTTCAACGTAACTGGAGCGACAACGTTTCGTCTCCTTGGACAGCGTCTCATGGTTCCTCACGCCGGAGTGGGCGCCTTTCTTCTGTAAGCATTTTGCTTCGTTGGGCGTATGAAGTGTTAAGATGCTGAGGTCGTTCAGCTACTGGAGCGTCAGCATCTCGTGTCCCTGGACAACGTCTCATGGTTCTCGTGCCCTGTGGGGCGTCCTTTAGATTTTCTAATTCTCTTCTTTGCTCTTATCCAAGACCATGCGATCGACATGCCGCAGGGGTATAATATCCTCAGGCCAAGTCTTGGTTGCATCAAGTGGATCAAAATCAAATCTGTCTTCGTGATCAGGATTTGTTGTTTGAATGTCGAATTTCCATTCTGGATAGTTACCAGCAGCAGCAATTTGAAGATCTCATGGGTGACGTCGAAAATCAGTCGTCTCGAACAAGAGGGAACGTCGTTATCTTCAGGGAAGTGATTACAAGCATGTAGTATCTCAAAATCATATACCAAATCGCAATCCTCGAGCTCAGCTTTGCTGCTACACAAAGTCGCACTCCATGCATCATCTTCTGACTCTGATGCTTGACTCTGTTTGAGTGAACCAGAGTAGTAGCTTCTCTCCGATCAATGCCATCAAGGAAGTTCTCCTTCATTTCTGAGTGAGTTTTTTTTTTATTTCACCCTTTCAACCATGCTTCCCCAGCGGAGTCGCCAAATGTTTCAGTACAGATTTGAGAAAATAGAGATTAAGATTAAGAGGATGGAAAATGGAGATTGAGATAAAGGGTTTTCATATTCATTGTGAAGCATGGTTACATGGTTACATGGTGGAAGAGATTTCCTTTATATTTCATAAAATGGGGTTACATGGTAGGGGACTTTTTGTCCCTGGGATCCCCCTGCCTTGGCTGCCCTCTGGTGCCTTTTATATAGGCTAACCAGACTTGGGGTCCAAGTTAGCTTACAATGGATGCTTATTGACTAAGGAATAAAATTACGCCTTCTGTCTGTTGTGCCTCACGCTTTCTGCTGGTGCAGCTGTCTCTCTTTCCAATTTTGTGCTTCTGTTGGTTGGCTTTTCTTGGGGATAAAGTGGTTTCTCCATTTTGGTTAAAGTCTGCGCTGTCTCACTGTCGCCCTCTGCATGATGTCCAGACTTTGTGCTGTTACAGCTGTCTGTTCCTTGTGCGCTATGTAGGCCAGGTGCGTTGTGCGGGTTGCTGATGCTTCCAACGACTTTTTCCTTATTCAGCTAACGTCAGGTGAGCAGGTCGCATGGGTAGAGGAAAATGTCTCCTCTTTTTGGTATAAAGAATTCGTTGTCTTCCAGCTTTGCCTTGTATACTATGCGTTGTGCTGCAAAGTCCGCTCTGCATGGTTCGTTGTTCTACTAGGTATACACCTTGTGCCAGGGCCGGCCCAATGTTTATAGGGGCCTAAAGCGATTTTTATATAATAAGGCATTTTTTATCCTCCAATTCAATATATTAATGTATGTTTGTTAGAATATTTTTTAAAACATAATTATCTATTTAAATAAATTAATCTACTAACAATGACACAATAGAATATACTCAAATAAAGTGATATGCTTATACACACACACACACTAAAGGACAGATTTTTACACTCAACAAAAAGAGAGTCGGAAAGAGTAAGAGAAAATATGTATTATTAATATAGCACCATAAAAAAAGACACAGAAAAAAAAAAGAAATATAATAAGTGATGAGACAAATCAATATTAAAAAATAGAATCAATTATTAATAATTATTATTTATGAGAAGAGAAAAAGTCGTGATAAAATGAGGCCTTTTTAAGAAAAAAACTTAGTTAATCTTAATAATTTAAAATGACTTACTAATTTTTTTATCAGCTCATTTTTTTTTAAAAAAATATTTATAGTAAATAAAATATTTTTTTAGGGGCCTAAAATAAGAGTATTTTTGGGGGGGCCTAAAGCGGGGACTTTACCTGCTTTAGGGTTTGGGCCGGCCCTGCCTTGTGCTTGCTCGAGGTCCGCTGTTCAGCCAGGTTCGCCTTGCCTCCCGATGTACGCTTCCTTGCGCTCTTTAATCCAATTTTATACAAACTGATCTGGAACAATTGTATATGATTTTTCATACCTTATTAAACTCAATAAATTATATAGCAACGCATTACATATTATTGAATAATAAATATTTTTTTACACCGATAATGTATATCTAATGTAAAAATGTTTTACATTATATATTTTGATATCATTTGATCAATATGATAATCTATTTATTATAAAATCAATAAATAATATATTCTCATGTATAAAAGCAAAACTCAATAAATATTATGATGAGATAAACATTTTTTCTGTATATCTATCAATTTTTTTTGTTAAATCTTTGTTGGAATTTGCTAGAGCGTTTTGTTGGCATATTTTTGTTAATGATTTTAGTTAATGATTTCAAAATAGGATTTATTGATGAACGAAGAAATTAAAAAGGTGATTAAAATATAATACCTATAATGTTTTATATATAAGAAATAAAAAGGTAATTTTTTTTGTTTTATATAGAAGAATGATTTTTTTAAGCTATGCAACATTGTAAATGATAATAAATTAAAGTGGAAAGTTTTTATTGAAAATTACAACTATCATAACCTTCAATGCATTGCTAATATTAAATATTACATTTTTCAATAAAAATTTTTCACTTTTGATTTATTATCTTATACAATGTTGCACATGTTAAAAAATCGATATAAGAAATATAATATCATTTTTAGTTGCATCAATTATTAAATACCTTTTATACTCTTAATTTATTATGAGTACTTGACGAGATACCCACTCATTCAATTATTTAACATTAAGGGTATTTATAGGGGAAAAACTTAAACTTATGGCATTAATAATTACTAGTAACATCTTCAATGAATTTTCTTGTCTTCAACAATTTTAGATCTATGTTTCTTATATACAGGACTAGAGGTAATATAATATTTAATAATAACATTGAATATTGTATATTTTAATAAAAAAAAGTATAATTAATGTTTTAATCATTTTTTAAAGGCATTAATTTTTTATAACTTTAACATATATTTAATATTTATCTCTTTTAATATTTTATTTCTTTCTTTGAATAATGATCCATACATTAAATATACTTGTTACTCCCTCCTTTTCTTTTTAGAGTTTAATATATACACTGTCAGTGTAAAATATTTTACACAAACATCCAATGATATTCTACCATATCATTTATTGAATTTAATAACTCATGAGGTGTCACATTTATTAGATAATGTGGCAGCACACCATTGGATGTCTGTGTAAAATTTGTTTACACTGACGGTTGTATATCAATTAAATCCTTCTTTTTATATGTTGTTTAAGATTTTTGCACAAAGATTAATGAAACCATAACTATGTCTTTTAAGCCCCTTTTTTCCAAAAATGTCCTTTATCTTTCTCTCATTAATGTAATTAATATTTTTCTTTTCTCAATAACTATGCATAAACACCATGTCTTTGTGTTCACATTATTTATCTCTCACCGTAAATATTTTGTTGGAAACATAAAAAAAAATACATTTATTAAAATATTGAACTTTTAAAACATTTATGATATAGTTTTATAATAAATATTAAAAAAACAATCAGATTACGATAGGGGTAAAATTAGAAAAATAACATTTATTGTTGCCTTGATATATATATATATATATATGAAAATGACACTTATTTAAAAACAAATTTGAGACCCTAAAATGACAAAATTAAAAAGAAACTTAGGGAGTAATAAACTGTAAATTTAAAGAAAAAATATTTATGACAGACAATGAATTTGACAGTTTGTATTTGTAGAGTTATGGAATTATAAATTTATGTATTTATTTATGATTTAATTAGTATACATTGTCAGTGTAGAGAAATTTTACACAAACATTTAATGGTGTGCTGCCACATCATTTAATGAACGTGACACCTCATGTGTTATTAAATTCAATAAATGATGTGGCAGCACGTCATTGGATATCTGTGTAAATTTCTTTACACTGACGATGTATATATATTAAACTCATTTATTTATAAACAAAACATTAAATATCAAAGGGTCGTGGGCATGTGACTTTGTTGGTAACATAAACTAAAATTGAGAGTATGGAAAGAGCTCTCGAGTTTGATCCCCATTAAATACACTTTTTTTACAAGAAAGCAATGAGGTTTGAACCTAGAACCTAATGTTAAACTACCCAAACCCCCAACCACTAGACCGATCCCAGTGGGTCCCACTAAATACACTCTTATAAGGGGTAATGAGTCTTAATTATGAATAAATTTCGAACAAGATTAATTACTCCTTATAATAAGTTTTTTGGGTTTAACCTCAGGTATCCTCCACTTGAGGCAATGATGTTCGAGCCGGGAACATCCACATCATGGTGGGGCTAGCTCTCCCAACGGCCACAAGACTCGAACCCGAGACCTTACTTAAGGGGAATCAAGCATATTATTAACACAAAAAAAAATTGAAACATTAAATTTCCATCGCAAAAAAAGGAAACATTAAAAATGTAGACTTTTTTTATTTATTACTTTTTTATAAAGTACCATGAGGATAACAAAAATTATTGAAATATACTAATCTAAACTCAAATATAAGTTTAAGAAAAAAAGTTACCCTAATTAAAATTATTAGTTAATGTCATTTATTTTTTTAACGTCATATGAGGAAATAATTGCATTCTCTATTTTTTTTTGGCTTAATACATTTTTGGTCCCTATACTTTTGTAAATGAGTGATTTTGGTCCCCTAGTTTAATTGCTCAATTTTTGTCCCTATACTTTTGTAATGGGTGATTTGTCCCCCCTAGTTTTAGTTGCTCAATTTTGGTCCCTCTTAATTCTCTAAAAATTGAACAAACTTAATCCTACCATTAGCCTCCCATTAAATATTTAGCAGAGTTTGCTGACATGGATTTAATTTTGTGACGTGTAAACTATCACATGACAAAGATTATTATTTAATTTTATCTCTTAATTTTTTTAAACGAAAAAAATCAGAAAATAAAATCAGATTCTGCATAATTTAATACAATGATAAAACAAAATCTCACTACTACACTCCAATTTTCTCAAAAACAATAAAGCAAATACAAGTCCCAAAACTAAAACAATTGCAAGTCTGCTTCAAGCCATCAACCAAACGAATTGAATCTCATTCGAGCATGAAATGAAATTTAAAATGAAATCGAAAACGAACTAAGATCTACAAGCTCTGATTTTTCATTTAAAAAAATAAGAGAAACAATTAAATAATAATTTTTGTCATGTAATAGTTTACACGTCACAAAATTAAATTCATGTCAGTTAAAATCTGTTAAATATTTAATGAGAGGTAGATTTGTTCAATTTTTAAAGAAGATAGACCAAAATTGAGCAATTAAAACTAGTGGACCAAAATCACTCATTTACAAAAGTATAGGGACCAAAATTAAGCAATTAAAACTAAGGGGACCACAATCACCCATTTATAAAAGTATAGGGACCAAAAATGTATTTAAGCCTTTTTTTTGTGTAAACCACAAATATCCCTTATCACAAAGGGCAATACTGTTTGGTGCTTAGTCACAGTTAAGACTCCTCACCCATTGCATTTTCTAAATTGTCATTTACGAAAAAGTTCAGTTTTATTTTATCTTGTTATAGGTGGAAATATTTTTTATTATTTTATGGATTTTTTTATTTCCTTATCTTTGAGGTGAAAGTAGTATTTAACATAACAGAAATTTGTTATGGTTAAGTCTAGATAGGATGCACACATTAAAAATTGTTGTACCATACAAAATTTTAAACTGATATAGTCTAAAAAAAAGTCATATTGTATCTCATGATAAAGAAGAAAAGTTAAATATGACGCTTCCTACCATTATCAGAGGTGAGGTTTATAATCAGCTTGTATGGTTTCCCAGAAAGTACTACAACTTATGCAAGTGGTGGTTGCGTGCCTTGACTTGTCACGATATCTCCAATTGAGCTACTCCTTCCCGTCGTATTTAAAAGAGATCATTGAATATATCGATTAATAAAAGTGGTTACAATTAATTAATTATATTGAAATTTAAAAAAATAGTTTAGTTTTTTAATTTTATTTTTATTTAGCGTTTATTTGGTTTATAGTTGAGTAAAATTAATTTTAAAATTAATGATTGAGATAAATAATGCATATTTTATGAAACACATTGAACGAAAATGATTTAAATTAAATACCACAAAATCATGATTTGGGTTGTGCAACGCTAAAACAAAAGGACACTAATTAATATAATTGACTAACCTCCACGGTCATTTGATGGTTGGAATTCAAAAAGATAATAAGATAAATAAGAAAATGATAATAAATATTTCCTTCAGATTGTAAAGTGACTTATAAAAATGAACACAAAAAACTTCTAAACAATGCCTCATGAATAGAAACGGAAAGAGTATAACGAGTCCGTTTGTTTAAAATTATTATTTTTTCTTTAAACAAAATTCGAGCGGGGAACATCCACATCATGGTGGGACTAGCTCTCCTGGGAGACCTTGCTTAAGGGGAAACAAGCATGTACCACTTGAACCAACCTCGTTGGTTGTTTTAAATTATTTCGTAAAAGAATCACTTTTTTTTTTTAAAAAAATCACTTATAAGAAATTTTAAGATGTTTGTCTAAACTATTTTCAAGAAGCAAATCAGAAAATGATTAGTTATCTGCTTTTTTTTAAGAAGCAACTATGAGTTGCTTCTTGAAAAACAGTTAAAATAGAAGAAAAAGAATTTTTTTTAAACAATGTAAAAATATTTATTTAACAATATGAAAGTATTTATTGCAGCAAATAAAGTGTTTTTTATAATTTTAGCCAAACAAAAATTTATTTCTTTATACAAAAATATCTAAAATGAAATCAATTTTTTTAAACAATTTAAAAAAATACATTTTTAAGCACAAATAAACCGCCCCAATATATTTCTATCCGGAACCTCATTTTTTACTATTTAGATATTTTAAGTGAGTTCTATAACTATAAGTGCATATAGGTAGGCATGGCAAACAAACCCGAACCCATGGGTACCGCCCCGCCCCGACTTTGTCGGGAAAAACCCGCTTTGACCTGGTTTAAGTAAAACCCGAACCCGTCCCGCCTTCAACGGGGGGTGGGGAGGGTTTGGCGGTGTAAGAACCCGCCCCGACAGAATAATTAAATAATTTTAATATATTAATAGTTAAATAATAAATGTAAATTTATATATTTTCCTTAAAATATAATATAGTTCTTAAGTTTCTTATTTTTTTAGGATTATAAATGTTTATATTTACGTGTTATTTGAATTAGAATATGGGCTTAAATACATTTTTGGTCCCTATACTTTGTAAATGAGTGATTTTGGTCCCCTAGTTTTAATTGCTCAATTTTTGTCCCTATACTTTTGTAAATGGGTGATTTGGTCCCCCTAGTTTTAGTTGCTCAATTTTGGTCCCTCTTAATTCTCTAAAAATTGAACAAACTTAATCCTACTGTTAGGTCTCCCATTAAATATTTAGCAGAGTTTGATAACATGGATTTAATTTTGTGACGTGTAAACTATCACATCACAAAGATTATTATTTAATTTTATCTCTTAATTTTTTAAACGGAAAAAATCAGAAAATAAAATCAGATTCTGCATAATTTACTACAATGATAAAACAAATCTCACTACTACACTCCAATTTTCTCAAAAACAATAAAGCAAATACAAATCCCAAAACTAAAACACTTACAGGTCTGCTTCAAGCCATCGACCAAACGAATTGAAATCTCATTCGAGCATGAATGAAATTTAAAATAAAATCGAAAACGAACTGAGATCTACAAGCTCTGATTTTTCATTTAAAAAAATTAAGAGAAACAATTAAATAATAATTTTTGTCATGTAATAGTTTACACGTCACAAAATTAAATTCATGTCAGCAAAATTTTGTTAAATATTAATGAGAGGCTAACTGTAGGATTAGGTTTGTTCAATTTTTAAAAGAAGAAAAGAGGCCAAAATTGACCAATTAAAACCAGGGACCAAAATCACCCATTTACAAAAGTATAGGGACCACATTAAGCAATTAAACTAAGGGACCAAAATCACCCATTTATAAAAGTATAGGGACCAAAAATGTATTTAAGTCTAGAATATATTGGTATATATAATTAAGCCTAACTAATTTAAAAACATATATTTAAATTATAAAAATACAGAAAAAAATAAAAATAGAGAAGGTGAATCCATGTGGTTTCCCCGAACCGACGAGGACCCGCGATGATGGGATTGGGTTTCATAATTTCATACCAGCTCTCTTTAAACCCGAACTCGCCCCGACTTTTACGGAGCGGGGACGGGGAGAGCAAATCTGCCCCGCGACGTCCAGTTGTCATGCCTACATATAAGAATATGTCTTGTCCGAGTGTCGGTATCCCACCTACAAATACCAAACCGTGGCGCAAAAACCTGAAAGAAAAAAATGCAACACGCTAGCCTACATGGCTACCGGAATTTTCCTATTGAAAATAAATTCCCCTACTACTATTTTCCCTCTTTTTTAGTGTTTTATTAAAAGATATTTTCTATTTTTATTTATCTATTATTTTAGAAGATTAAGATAGTATTAATTATATTTAGCAAGATTAATATTTTAATTTTTACTTAGTTAATTAATAAGAAAAATTGTTAAGAGATAATATATTAAAAATTAAATAACAATTTTAATATGAATAGTGATATTATTTCTATTTCTTATTTTTTTTAAACATAAGTATCCTCCAAGGGAAGCAATCCTATTCGAACCGAGAACATCCACATTATGATGGGGCTAACTCTCCTAGTGGGGATTTTTATTTACCCTTACTTTAAATGATATTTAAAAATAGAATGCGTATATTTATTGAAAAAGAATAAAATCTAAAGGATAATATTTTTTCCAACGTATGCTTCAAGAATACTAACTAATTAAGCCATTAAGAAATAATTAATACACCATATTAAATAATTTTAATTATTTAAAAAGTTATTTATTGAATATTTTTAGATTTTTACTATATTAAATAACTTGTACTTTTATTATTTATCGGGTACCATAAAGATTGTCAAGCTATATATATATATAATATAAAACAAAACATTGATACATTTTTTATCACCGGGAATGAGTCTAATGGTGTGTTTTTCTAGTGCACCTCTAACGTGTGTTTGGTATGAGAGAGATACGAAAGTAAGAAATTATGGAGAGAAAAATTGGGAAGGATAAGGAATCTTTCTTGATAGCTTAGGAGAGAAATAGGCAATAAAGAATTTGGGAAATTGCAGCCGAACCCATTTATGGTTATGGTTAAAAGTAGAGTAATGTAATTTGTACATGTACAATAAGGAGAGAGAAAGAAAGAAAAGAGAAAAAAAAAGAGAGAAATGTGGAATGTGATAGGTGATGTGATGGAAAGAGACAGAAAAAAATGTGTTGTATGAGTTGTTGTATATTTTTATGTGTATGAATTTAATATCTCTTAAAAGTATAAGAGTAATATTATTCATACAACAAATTTATACAATAACTCATACAACATACTTTTTCTCTCTATCTCTCTCCATCATATCACTTATCACATCACCTATCACATCTCATACTTCTTTATTTTATCTCCATCTCTCACCGTGTTGTATATACATGTTGCATAAAAAACATTCTCAAAGTACAATTGTCAAAATCAAACTAGACCAGACCAACTGGTTCAATCGATCCGACCAAGAATTGGTCTGGTGTCTGGCAACATATCGCCAAACCTGTTGGTTCCAGAATCGATGAGAACCAGTCAAAACTGGTGAAAATCGGTGTCAAAAAATCAGTTAAACCTATCAGTTTTGAAAATTTCATTTTGATGGGTTTTAATTTAAAATATTTATTACATAAATAAAGATAATTTTTAAAGACTACACATAAATATTTATCATTTAATCAACTATTATTAACTTTTATCTGATAATACATATAATAAGGGTCTTTTATGTAATTTATTAATTTTATATAACTTGATCTTTTATGATTTTATTATATAAAACATTTATATAATATTAAAATGCATATTTAATTATTACCGGTTCGACCAATGTTACACCATTAAACCGTGAACCAATGCCTTCACCGGTCCGATTTAGAAACATCGGTTTAAAGTCAGTGGTAGTTTTGGTAGCTTGCAATGATGGTTTCCAACTGAAACAAGATAAGGTTAGGGTGATGGTTGGGCCATTACTATTCCCAACCCCTTTTGCTATTCCCACGCCTTTTTCTGTTCTTAATTCCCCTAGCTACCCTCACCCATATCTTCCCCCCACCCTCACGACCTCCACTTCCTTCTCCTCCTTTATGTCCTCATCCACCCTCCCTATCTCCCCTCCCCAACCCCGCCACCTTCACCTTCTTCGCCCCACGTCATCCTCCCCTTACCCTGTCTTTCGTCCCCTACCCCCACGACCTCCACCTTTATCCCCCACGTCCTTCTCCTCCTCCTTGTCTCCACTACCCACCCCACTACCCAAATCTATAAATCAATTCCCCCCAAAACCCTAAAAAGAGAAAACACGAGCAAACTTAGAGTCGTTGAAGTTCCCACGAACTACAATGTGGGAGGGCAACACGAATCCATAAGTATGTGGTTATCATCGCGAGTGAAAATGGTCTACAAATCGTTGTAAACGTCTTTACCAGACAAATGGATCGGCGAGTATTGGAACAAAAGGAAGGGATGAGAGTTTACAAAGGGGTGGGCTGAGTGAGGTCAATGACGATTTCAATTTTGTGTTAAGAAAAGGTGGTGGTGGTGGTGGGGGTGGTGAGGGCGGAGAGGTTATTGTGACGTTTGCAGCGATGAAGAAGGTGGAGACGCGAATAATGGTGAGACATGGTGGTGGGAATTGGGAGGGAATAGTGGTACTATTGAGAGAGAACAGAAATAAAATGAGATAAATGAAATTGAATTACAGACACAGCTATCTGGGAACCATTCTTGGACACTTGTGTCAGTAAGCAATTTTTAAAAAATGATTTTGCAGATTGTTCGGGATCGGTTCCCAAACAATTGTGCCCGTAAGCCAATTTATTCCCGTCCGAACACTTGGTGTTCAGAAGGGGTGAGGTAGTGAGGGGAAATTTCAAGAAAAGGTAGGAATAGCAAAAGAAGGTGGGAAAAGCAATGCATGATGGTTGAATTAGAGGTACTAGCATTTTAAAGCTGGGTACCCGCAGGGTGGTCCGTAAAACCCGCACCACATGCAAACCAAAGCCTGAAAAATAGAGGCACATTTAAGAAGTGGTGTAAGTGGGTCTAACCATATAACTTGCGGGTCTTAATGGCTTACCCAAAAACTCGCTGACCAATTGTTTTTTCAAAGTTTTCTTTTTCAAATTACAAATATATAAAAAAATTAAAATTTAACATAACAAATTAGTTAAAAAAAACCCTAAAACCCAATTTCAATTTTGATTCCAGTCTTCAGTCTCTAACTTCTTCTCGTGACGCCACAATGTTCCCACCCCCGTCTCGTCTCTTTCTTTTCGCACGAGTCGTCCATTGTTGGTTCGTCTGCAACGCCGCCCACCCTCGTCCGGTTGTCCTCCGCTAGTTCGTGTTGATCGTTGTTGTTGTGCCTCAATCTCGTCTCTCTTCCTTCACGTCATCCTCTGTTGCGTTGTTGCGTTCATGTCGTCCTTTGCTGCAGTGGTGATAGCAGGATAGTTGTAGGATCTAGAATTGAGCAAAATAAACGGTTAGAATCACTTACAAGCAATTAAAACGCGCAAAATAGGTGCAGGGCAGCAACTATTTTGGGCGAGAAAATGAAAGAAAAGTGGAGAGGAAGGGATGGTTGGGACGCCACTAAAGCAGGAATCCACCCACAATAGATAAGTCCAGCGATAGACGCCATTGATTCGGGGGAATCAGATAAGTCTCCGGTTGGTTTAAGCAAGAACCACCAAGCCTACTCTCAACTCACCAATGAGGAGAAAAATGGGCATAATGCCTTTACTATTCATCAAAGTTTGTGATACAAGGGGGGTGGTCTCCTATTTATAGGAAAAGGAGGTGGCTAGGTGGGAAGGAAAATACAAGATGAGTGAAAACTATCCTAAATGAGTCTTGAACCCATGACTTCCTAATTAAATGGTTAAGCTAACTCCTAACCATTAAACCCACTATAAGTAGCGCCCCTTACAAGGAGGAAAATTAGGAAAATTACAAACATGTCCTAATACAATTAAATCCTACTCAAGTTCCTTACAAGTTATTTAATCCTTCCTAATTAAGATGAAGTCTTCTTGTTGACTTGGTCAAGGGTGGTCAAAGGTCAAAGGTTGACCATGGGAGGGTTGACCAAAACATGGTTGACCAAGGCTTGATCCAGCTCCATGCGCCCAAGTCAGGCCCAAGCTCTCCTTCAGCTCCGCTGCCAGCTCAGAGTTCCACTGGCAGTTGCCATCAAGTGGCTCTGTTCCTGCGTCGCTACGTTCACGTCTTCCTTCGCTGCGAGTCATTTTCGTTTGTATTGGGTGAATGCATGAACTTACCACAACCGTCGAGGGCGTGGTCGCCTATGTTTGCCACGTGGTTCTTCAAGCATTCCTTGTAGGTTACTACCACCACTTGGTTTGTTGTTGCTTGAGGAAGAGGGTGAGTGGTGGCATTTTAGCACCCCAATGGAGAAAAACAAAAGCCTTTGTGTTTGTGTTGCGTTTATGTTCACGACCCACTTTGATATTTGAATTTTTTTTAAACATTAAAATAGGTGGGTTGGTCTGCAAACCCACAGACATATGTGTGACTAAGAAACTGTAGGCCCATTTAAATGTAGGCACAAACGGTTAATTTTTGTGTGCTCTTACAAATCGGTGCGGGGCCAGCCCGTTACCCAGCTCTACTAGTGTCACAATATCAGGGTTTATGTGATTTGGGCTATTTGGTACTAGGCCCTGTTTTTTTAGTCAAAGGCTAGGCCTTTGCACAATAAATTTTGTATTCCTACTAGCTCAATCATCCCCCATAGCGTACTACTCGTGTGGGGCGTAGGGCCTAAGAAGGAGACTCCATAGCTCACAGCAGTGCTCTCGAGCTCACAAGTGTGCAGGCCCTTGCTTTTCGTACCCCCTTTTGTTTTTTCGCATCTCCTAAAAAATCATTTTCCAAAAATATTGTCTATCTTTTTCCTGAAATTAACTTCCAAAAGCTAATTTATGAAAGCTAAATATAAAAATAGCATCTGAAAAATAATTTTCAAAAGTGTTATCTTTCTTGTTTATAATTTTCAATTTTTAGAGACGGAAGAAATTCATCTCTAAACATATTAAAGACGAATTAGAGATGAACAAAATTTTGGTATCTAAAACTGAAACAAATTTCTCTTCCGGAGGTTTATAAAGACAAAATCTAAAACTAAAACTAAATAAAAAATCACTCTAAAAAGTTATTTCCAAAATAATTTTTTTTCAGAAATTAATTTTCAAAAAAAAAGTGACTGAAGCGGCAGTGAAGATTACAGGAGGCGGAGGTGATGGTTGGGGGATAGGTGATAGTGGTGGTGATAGTTTAAAAAATGTTTTTCAAAAAGGGTAGAGTGTGAATAGTAAAAAAGGGTGCCTAAAAGCAACTCCCTAAGTGTGCACGTGGGCTCGGGCGTACTTGTAGGTTGTAGCCCTTTGAACCTGTAATTGTTGAGAAATGAGAACAGAGGAAGAAGTTTACCCAAAAAAAAAAACAGAGGAAGAAGACTATGCTGACGACGAACCACCCTCCTTTTCTGATTTCCCGGGAATGAAACTTCTATCCATGCTTGAATGCTTCCATTTTGCCTCAGCATCACGAAGCCTCAATATTCACATCCCCAATTTTTTTTGTTCTCTTTATGATTTCGTCGTGTTTGAGATTTTGAGAACTAACTCACTCCCTACCCTAGTCATAAAAGTGTATGGTGCCCCTGTAACTGGCATGACTTGGAAAATAAACAACAATTCTATTATCTATTATAGCACGATAAATTAAAAAAAGGGTAAAATATTGATTTGGTCCCTGTAAAATCATTGAGATTTGAAATTGGTCCCTCCAAAATTTTTTCTTTTTTTTTCATCCTTTGAAATATTTTTCGTTTTTTTTTCCGTCCCTGCCATTAAATGTTGGATGGAAAACGCTGACGTGGCAAACTCCTCACATTGTGGCAGATGACATGGATATTATTTTATGGGTAAAATATTAAATGTAAAAATGAAGTTGAACACATGTAAAACAGTAAACAAAGAAAGATCTAACATAATAATTATCAAGATCATTTTGTTATTCTTTCAATGGACGGTAAATTTATTTTTTTAAGTCTTTCAATGGACGGTAAAACCTTCGTTGCAACTGACTTAGGGCTGGCGAAGATTAAGCACGGCAGAGGGGAGAAGAAGAAAATTGATCCTTTGATTGAAAAATGTGTAGGGATTCTCAATAACAAGGTCAAATGTTGACCCACGTGCAGTTCACATGATTTTTTTAAATTATATCCATCTCAACAGAAAAAAATGCCATGTAGGATAGCTGATTGTGTATTCTGTTTGCCACATCAGCAGTTTCCATCCAAAACTGACGACAGGGACAAAAAAAAACAAGAAAATATTTGAAAGGATGAAAAAAAAGAAAATTTTTTGGAGGGACCAATTTCAAATCTCAATAATTTTACAGGGACCAAATTAATATTTTACCCATAAAATAATATCCATGTCATCTGCCACAATGTGAGGAATTTGCCACGTCAGCATTTTCCATCCAACATTTAACGGCAGGGACGAAAAAAAAAACGAAAAATATTTCAAAGGATGAAAAAAAAAGAAAAAATTTTGGAGGGACCAATTTCAAATCCCAATGATTTTACAGGGACCAGATTAATATTTTACCCATTAAAAAATTAAAGTATGTTAAAATTATAATTAAATAATAATAATTTTTATTTTAATATTATTTTTAAAAATTTAATTAATAATAGTACATAATAAACACATATTCTTATGAAAATAGTCTGAAAAATAGAAACTTGCGTTTAGATGAATTGGTAAAGACTGAGAACCCATTGTCTCCTTTGCGTGGGAAACTATAAAGGCAAGCAAGGTTACATTAAGACGACAAAGAACTATAGTTGCTTTATTAACCGATTCTTTTTTTGGTCGAACTTTATTAACCAATTCGGCATATAATTTTTTTGGTATACACTATTCAAACATAGGCGCCTTTTAGGGTGCAAGGGGTGGTCAAGTTTTGCACGTTGCCTTCATCAGTTTTGACACATTTTTTATAAGTTCGGGGTGAAAACGTGATTTGAAGAAATTTGATGTAATTTTTTTCTTTTGTAATTAGGGCCCTGTAAAAAGTAATTATTCAACGGTGCTAATTGATTGTTTACAGCAGAACGTTTGTCTCCTCTCCTTCAACGGTGAACAACGGAACAACGACGAGGGCACGCAGCGAAGGAGCACCGAGCATTTTCTCCGTTTGAGGCAAGGACTGCAAGGCAACCACCGGAGACTTCTTCTCTGAGGAAGGAAGGAGATTGTTTACAGCAGAACAATTTCTCTCCTCTCCTTCAACGGTGAACAACGGAACGACGACGAGGGCATGCAGCGAAGCAACGAGCATTTTCTTCATCCGAGGCAAGGACTGCAAGGCAACCACCGGAGACTTCGTCTCCAAGGAAGGAAGGAGGCGGCGAGAGAGTAATGTTTAGAAGGTGAGTTTGTGAACCCTAACATTTATCCCTTATTTTCGGTTAGTTTGTAATTAGTGGAAGGGTAAAACCCATGATTTGAATGGAAATGTTGGATTTGGAGCGAATTCTGTCAATGCTTTTGGATTTGGATGTGGGTTTTCTGTTGAAAATGAAACAGTAAGTGTTCTCCGGATAAAGAATTGGTTTTTGATTTTCAAGCAATCACCCCTGTTTGAACTTGTAGATCTGTTTTAAGTGGGGAAATAGCCTCTTGGGTTTGGTCGATTTTCTCCTGCAGTATGAGTTGATTCTTATGATCCTTGTGCTTGGATTTTCTTCCCAGTCAGTGTCTCTGTGTAGTGAAATACAGGGCAAGCTTTTTGGTAATAAGTTATATACTTTTAGGATAGCACAATCATGTTAGGAATTCCTATTTAATATGATCTTGTTTGGATTTTTGATTTGGGGCTTATGAATACCCCTTTGATATCATATGTTATTCATATTGTTAATACTCATTATTACACTTATTGAGTTTAATCTTAATTTGGTATTTTGCAATTATGATAATTGATAGTTGTTGCTTGTTTTCTTCCTCTACCATTCTACATTAAGAAATGTTTTAAGGTGACATGATGGAATTGGAAGGAGTGGTGAAAGGGACAATGGTTCCTTTATGTGCATGTTAATGTTAATGTTTGGCGGATGTAAATGGAAATAAAGTGGTGAAAGGGACAATGGTTCCTTTAACTGTTACAATGATGAAACTGCCATGAATGACTATTGAACTTGCATCTACTGTGCATCTAAATTTACAGAGTTTTCTGTTTGCATAAATTTGGGAGAGTGTATATATTGAAAGGGGTGGAAATGACATGTAAAGTGTGTGATTTGTGATGCTGATAATGTTTTAAGATGACATGATGGAATTGGAAGGAGTGGTGATATAACTTTTGATATTCAGTGGAATCTGTTGTAACTAACCAAAATTTATATTCTGTTAACTCTTTCTATACGAATCATTAACCAAATGTTGACAGGTACCCATGGAGGCTTAAGAGGTTACCCTTTAGGCATGCTTGAATAGGTTCTCCATATAAGATGTCATTCATTATCCTCCAATTGATGGCGTCATTATAGTCATCATATTTTTATGTGAGAAGGTGAATGGATTTTGTACAAGATGTTAATGGGGTAATATAAGTTGTTAACAATGGGGATCTTGTGGTTAATACATTGTATATTTGGGGTTAATATATCATAATCATGGTTAACTGCCATTACTGACTAATGATCTCGCATCTACTGTGCGTATAAATTTACAGCATTTGGTGTTTTCATAAAATTGGAAAAGTCCATTTATTCAAATGGGTGTAGATGACATGTAAAGTATGTGATTTGTGCTGCTGATAATGTTTTAAGATGGCAAGATGGAATTGTAAGGAGTGGTGATATAACTTTTGATATTCAGTGGAATCTGTTGTAATTAACCAAAATTTTAATTCTGTTAACCCTTTACATAGGAATCATTAACCAAATGGTGACAAGTACCCATGGTACCTTTAACTGTTACAATAATGAAACTACCATGAATGACTATTGAACTTGCATCTACTGTGCATCTATATCTACAAAGTTTGCTGTTTGCATCAAATTTAGATTATGGATTTATTGAAATGGGTGTAGATGATATGTAAAGTGTGTGATTTGTGATGCTGATACTGTTTTAAGGTGACAGGTTGGTGTTGAAAGGAGTGGTGATATAACTTTTGATATTTAGTGGAATTTGTTGTAATTAACCAAAATTTCGATTCTGTTAACCGTTTACATATGAATAATTAACCAAATGTTGACAGGTACCCATGGAGGCTTAAGAGGTTACCATTTTGGCATGGTTGAATAGGTTCTCCATATAAGTTGTCATTCATCATCCTCCAATTGATGGTGTCATTATAGTAATTAATTTTTTGACGTCAGAAGGTGAATGGATTTTGTATAGGAGGTTAATGGGGTAATGTAATAATTGGTTAACAAGGGGGATCTCGTGGTTAATACATTGTATATTTGGGGTTAATATATCATAATTATGGTTAACTGACATTAATGACTATTGATCTTGCATCTATTGTGCATATAAATTTACACAGTTTGGTGTTTTCATTAAATTGGAAAAGTCCATTTATTCAAAACGGGTGGACATGACATGTAAAGTGTTTGATGTGTGATGTTGATAATGTTTTATGAGGACAAGATGGAATTAGAAGGAGTGGTGATATAACTTTTGATATTCAATGGAAACTGTTGTCATTAACCAAAAATAATATTTTGTTAACCCTTTATATAGAAATCATTAACCAAATGTTGACAGCTACTCATGGAATGCAATGTTGTGACCATGAGGTTAATGGCATGTGTTTTCTGGGTTAATAAAATAGAACACTTGGTTAACATGGACAGAATACACGGTATTATTACTTAATCTGGTTAATCATTTTGGAACATAACTTCTCATCACCAAATATTGCAATCCATTAACGGTTAACAAAAGATCCCTGTCATTTTCGTTCTAAGTTGAGAAGTGCAAACAACAACATGTCCTTTTCCGTAAGAAAATATTATGGATTTCATTTTCTGATCACGTTAACCACTTTGTACATTACATTAACCGTTGACGCGAATAGCATTAACCGAGTTGTAACGGAATTGCATTCCACGCAGTGGGTAAGTATGACCAGGAATTATCATGGACATGGTCACCAAACAAGAGGGTGTGTGGACAACTGCATGACCATTTAATTCCGTTCCATTAATTGCATAAAATTTGTGTACTTTATTTGCTAATCACATTAACCAATCTGAACATGGAGTTAACCGTATACAGATACAACATTAACCAGGTCCTAACAGTATTGCATTACACGCACTTGGTAAGTTACAAGAGGCCTTGTCATGGACATGGTCACCAAACAACATGGATTATGCTCAATTGCTTGAGTCTTTATTGAGGTTTAAAAAAGGGACACAAAATAGTGCATTTCATTTTGCTGTTAACATTAACCAATCTGCAGTTGGATTTAACCGTGGACCGAAACACCATTAACCACGTGGTAACAACATTCAATTCCACGCAGTTGGTAAGCATAATGGGGCCTTCTGATGGATATGGTGACCCAAGAACAGGGATTAAGGTCAATTGAACCACTTTTTAATTAGGTTGAAATGTGCACCATAAGAAAATGTTATGGAATTCATTTCTGATCATGTTAACCACTTTGTACATGAAATTAACCATTGACGCGAATAACATTAACCGAGTCGTAACGGAATTGCATTCCACGCAGTGAGTAAGTATGATAAGGACTTGTGATGGACATGGTCTCCAAACAAGAGAGAGTGTGCACAACTGCATGACTATTTAATTTCGTTCCATTAAATGCATAAAATTTGTGCAATTTGTTTGCTGATCACATTAACCAATCTGATCATGGAGTTAACCGTATACGGATAAAGCATTAACCAGGTCCTAATAACATTGCATTACACGCACTTGGTAAGTAACATGAGGCCTTGTCATGGACATAGTCACTAAACAACATGGATTATGCCCAACTGTTTGAGTCTTTATTGAGGTTTAAAAAAGGGACACAAAATAGTGCATTTCATTTTGCTGTTAACATTAACCAATCTTCAGTTGGAATTAACCGTGGACTGAAAAAACATTAACCACGTCCTAACAGCATTCTATTCCAGTCACTTGGTAAGCATAACGGGGCCTTGTGATGGACAAGGTCACCTAAGAACAGGGATTAAGGTCATTTGAACCACTTTTTAATTAGGTTTAAATGTGGTCCATAAGAAAATATTATGTATTTCATTTTCTGATCACGTTAACCACTTTGTACATTACATTAACCGTTGACGCGAATAGCATTAACCGAGTCGTAACGGAATTGCATTCCACACAGTGGGTAAGTATGATCAGGACTTGTCATAGACATGGTCACCAAACTAGAGGGCGTGTGCACAACTGCATGACCATTTAATTTCATTCCATTAACGGCAAAAAAAATTGTGCATTTCATTTCCTGTTCACATTAACCAATCTGAACATGGTATTAACCTTAAACGGATATAGCATTAACCAGGTCCTAACAACATTGCATTACACGCACTTGGTAAGTAACATGGGGCCTTGTCATGGACACGGTCACCAAACAACATGGATTATGCTCAACTGCTTGAGTCTTTAATGAGGTTTAAAAAAGGGACACAAAATAGTGCATTTCACTTTGTTGTTAACATTAACCAGTCTGCAGTTGGAATTAACTGTGGACCGCAACACCATTAACCACGTCCTTACAACATTCTAGTCCAGGCACTTGGTAAGCATAGCGGGGCCTTTTCATGTACAAGGTCACCTAAGAACAGGGATTAAGGTCAATTGAACCACTCTTTGATTAGGTTGAAATGTGGGCCATGAGAAAATATTATGGATTTCATTTTCTGATAACGTTAACCACTTTGTACATTAAATTAACTGTTGACGCCAAAAGCATTAACCTAGTCGTAATGGAATTGCATTCCATGCAGTGGGTAAGTATGATCAAGACTTGTCAAGGACATGGTCACCAAACTAGAGTGTGTGCACAACTGCATGAACATTTAATTTCGTTCCATTAACGGCAAAAAAATTGTGCATTTCATTTCCTGTTCACATTAACCAATCTGAACATGGTCGTAACCTTAAACGGATACAACATTAACCAGGTCCTAACAGCATTGCATTACACGCACTTGGTAAGTAAGATGAGGCCTTGTCATGGACATGGTCACCAAACAACATGGATTCTACTCAATTGCTTGACTCTTTATTGAGGTTTAAAAAAGGGACACAAAATAGTGCATTTCATTTTGCTGTTAACATTAACTAGTCTGCACTTGGAAATAACCGTGGACCGAAACACCATTAACCACGTGCTTACAACATTGTATTCCATGCATTGGGAAAGCATAATGGGGCCTTGTCATGGACATGGTCACCTAAGAACACATATTCACCTCAATCGAACGACTCTTTAATTAATGGCAGTTAACCATAAAAAATGATGTATTAACCCCCAAATATGTATTAACCAAGGATGCCCCATGTTAACCAATCAAATTACCCCATTAACATCCTGTACAAAAATCCATTAACCTCCTTCGGACATAAAATTTTCGTGACTATAATGACACCATCAATTGGAAGATATTGAATGACAAAGACAACTTATATGGAGTAACAATTCTACCATGCCAAAAGGATACCTGTCAACATTTGGTTAACGATTGCCTCCATCGAGACCTGTCAACACTTAGTTAATGCTTCCTATATAAAGGGTTAACAGAATTTAAATAGCGGTCAACGTCACCAGATTCCCCTGAATATGAAAACTTATATGACCACTCCTTCCAATTCAATCCAGGCAACTGAAATCATTATCAGCATCACATATGAAAAAGTAATGACTGTAATGACACCATGAAAGAGAGGATAATGAATGACAACTTATATGGAGAACCTAGTCAACCATGAGAAAGGGGTAACCTGTTATGGGTACCTATCAAGATTTGGTTAATGATTCCTATATGAAGGGTTAAGAGAATACAAATTTTGGTTAACCACAACAGACTCCACTGAATATCAAAACCTGTATAACCATTCCTTCCAAATTCATGCTGTCAACTTAAAACATTATCAACATCACAAATCACACACTTTACATATCGTCTCCACCCCATTGGATAAATGGACTTTCTCATTCGTATGCATACAAGAAAATCTGGAAATTTAGATGCACAGTAGATGAAAGTTCAATTGTCAGTCATGGCAGTTAACCATTATTATTATTATCTATTAACCCCTAATATGCAATGAATTAACTAGGCTATACCCTTTGTTAACCAGTTATATTACCCCATTAACCTTCTGTTAAAAATCATTTCCCATCCTTCCGACATTCAAATATTATGACTATAATGACACCAACAATTGGAGGATAATGAATGACAACTTATATGGAGAACCTATTCAACCATGCCAATAGGGTAACGTGTTAAGCCTCCAGGGGGACCTGTCAACATTTGGTTAATGATTCCTGTATAAAGGGCTAACAGAATACAAAGTCTGGTTAATCACAACAGACTCCACTGAATATCAAGAGTTGTATAACCACTCATTCCAAATGCATGCTGTCAACTTAAAACATTATCAGCATCACAAATCACACACTTTACATGTCATATCCACCCTTTTGGATAAATCCACTATCCCCATGTTAAGCAAACAACAAACACAGTAAACTTAAATGCAAAGTACATGCAAGTTCAATATTCATTCATGGCAGTTTCATCATTCTAACAGTTAAAGGTACCATTGTTCCTTCCTAATAAGTAGTATTTACATTAGATAATCATCAAACAAACAGAGTTTGATGTGATGATGGTTTATACTTTGAGTCATTAATTACATATTACCCCAATTGAAACCATATCATGGTCGACCATCACATTTAGAAACAAAATAATATTAACTGTCATGGTCTACCATCACACGTCAGTGCAATGCAGGGCTGGGAATTTACTGCATATATATAGGGAGGGAAGTTGACCATTCACATGTCCTCGGGTCACAAAAAGACTTGTTCTTGACTTTGGAATTACTGAGTAGGAAACATAGTACGATGCCAAAAGGTTTCTGCTTGAGCTATGATGTTGTTCCTCTTCTTGTTATGGTCTCCGGTCACTAAAGCCAAAGCAGTTTGCATGCGCACAGTCTTCTCGTGTAGCTGTACCCAATAATAACATGAACAAAAACAGATCGCATTATTCAACACACAAAAACAGATAAAGAAAACAAAATAGAGGTCAAACATAAAAAAATGGGGCAATGCAAGTACAACAAATTGCGAAAAGTGGTAAAGCAAAACAAAACCAAGTCAAAATTCAAGATGAATAAAGCAATGGGTTTTCGATCAACTCCAGAAAGAACCAAAACGTACGCAAATTAACCAACCACCCTCATTCAAATTTTACAAAAAATACATGCACAAGCTCCATCAACAGTTTACAGGCGACCACCATTTGATAAGCTAATACATTCTTAACCTTATGTTAACTCTAAGTAATGCATCCACTAAAGGTTTCGTTTCAGCAAAACATTAACATCAACACTGAGGCTTTGCCAGTCTATTGTTAATTTCAGTTCAAGTATTTCCAATATATCGAAGGGAAACCATTTCCAAAAACCAATGACATAGAACCCACAAAATTTACCTGACTAGGAGAGCAAAAGAAAATTTGGACTTGTTGTTATTTGGTTCCCTTGGAGGCAGAGCAGGCCACGGGCTTTAAGCCCCTCAATCCTTGGCCGTGACCGACGACCGCAACGACCCACAACACGGCTTCAATCCTCAACCCCTCAACGTGTGCGATGTTCGCACGCCAGCTCACACCCGTCACACCTGACCATGGCAAACACTTCACCGTGAGCAACGGAGAAGAAGAAAATTGGTTCAAAATGGGGGAAATCAACCCAAAAAATTAAGGCTCAACCAACACAAGTTTTTTGGGGAAAAACCCACTAACCTCAATCGCGGCTTCTCCGTTTTCCTCCTCCACCACTTCGAACTACCTCCGTTGTATCCGATTCTATTGATCTTTCTTCTATTGAAGACGAAAGCAAGGCAGACAACCCGAGTAAATGGAAGAGAAAGGTATAGTATTAACAGAGAACGAAATTTCTGCAAACCCTAACGTCTTTCTTCCTCCTCTTACTTTCTCTTAATCACGACCTCGGTCTAGGGCTATTCAGAGTCTAAAGTGACAACTGAACTGTGTATTTACCCAATTGTTTTTTTTCCAGGGCTTCAATTGCAAATATGTGGAATTCTTTTAACTTTGCCTAATTCATGTTTTCACCCCCGAAATTTGACAAAAATGCTGAAAACTTAGTGTGGCACGGTGCACAACATGATTGGGTGTTGCACCCTAAAAGCCACCTTCAAACATATATATTAATATATGATGTGGGGATAAGCTTTTAATTTCATTTTCTAAAGATTAAGATGCTACTATATTATTATTTTAAAGATTTGGTCATTATTTTTTCTTAAATTATCATAAAATTTGTTTTTTCTTCAAAAAAAAGTTTATATCTTTAAGAATCAAATTAATGAAAAAATATTATGAGATCATATTTTAATATTTGAAAGTAGGGGTGGAAATAGGTCGAGCCAAGTTAGACTTTGCAGGCATGACCTGCATTATATTTAGGCTTGGTCTCACCTGTTTCAATGCTTGTTTGGCCTATTAGTCTATTTAAAAGCTCATTTCATATTATGACCTTTAAATAGGCCAATAAATCTATCTCTAAATAGGTCAGTGTGTTTATAGACTAATAAACTTATTTTTTTATAATGTAAATATGTCACCGATATATATTTTTAAATAGGCCAATAAGCCTATTTCTAAATAGGCTAACATGAGAAATTAAAAAAATTATATATTATTATGTTATTTATTATATATAATATATTTATATGTTTATTAAAAATAATATTATTTATAAATAGGCTAGTCTGCTAAGCTAAATAGACTTTTTAGAAAGACAAAGTCCAACTTATTTAATTAAAAAGACTTTTTCAAAAGCCTAGGTATGGGCTTTCTATTAATCAATCCAAGTCAAATTAGGCCTTTAACTAGGTCATAGGCCCCAACAAGCGACCTGAGCTGTTTCCACTCTCATTTGGAAGCCTAAATTAAGAACTTGTATGATACTATATAATTGTTCAATGGTTCATTTTTAGAGTGTGTTTAGTAAAACAAGTTGAAAAATTAGTTAAAAGCTAAAAAACTAGATGGGAGCGGAAAACCTAGTTGATTTGATTGAAAAATATATGGTAAAATTAGCTAAAAAAAGAAGAAAATGACATATAAAGATATCATTATTTATTAAATAATGATTAGTGGATATTATTGAAGGATAAACTTATAATAAACTTTCAGCTGATAACTGAAGATGACAGTTTTTTATTAAAATAAACTTTCTCAAAGAACTCCTCAAGAAAAAATAATAAGTGAATTTAACTGAAATATCTTATCAAATACATTCTTAAATTATTTTTTTATATAATTTTTTTTGGTCGAACCTTCTTTATATAGTTGTCATCCACAACATAAAGCATGTTTATTCAACGTATCTACGTCAATGGCGTCCCTTTTGTGTGGAGAAATGTAAATTGTACATGTACAATAAATAATTTGGTTAAGTTAATTTATGATATTAAATTTATTAACAATTTGTATCATTTAGTTTTTCAAAAATACTCTTAATTATGATTCATTGTACGTAATATCTTTTACTTAATTAATTATTAAAAATAATGTATAAACATTTAAATGGTGTAAACACACAGAAAGCAATATAAAAAGAAAAGAGACAAAATTAAAGTGATAGGTGTGTTATGTGATGTAACTCGGAAAGAGAAAAAAATTAAAAGGTGTCAAGTGGGTATATATGAAATTTGTGGATGGTCACGTGTCATTGTTATTAATTACGGGTATAGGTTGCCCGGAACATATTTTTAATACATTATATTACTTTATACAAAATAATCATTAAATAGTTTGTTAAGAAGTAAAGTAATAAAATAATAAATTTTTGTAAGAGGGGTTATTTTCATATTTCTCTGAAAGAAAGTCTAACATTTCATTTATTAAATTAGCATCTGAGTCAAAATTAGAATTTAATAGTAAAAAAAGTTAAGTGTAAGAGAAATGTATTATAAGTCACATTAAATTCATAAAAATAATATAATGAACATGCTACTTTTCACAAAATCTAAATAGTAACATAATTATTACATATCACAAATATTTTATATTATATATCCAGAAGAAAATAAAAGTTTGATATACTTTTATAAATATTATATCCTCATGCTATGTAAATACTAACTCTCTATATTATAATTTTGATATATCACATGGAAGAGTGAGGCACTCATTCATCTCACTCTCCCTCTCAATAATTTTTGACATTCTCTCTTTTTCTCTCATTTGATGATATGGCGGTGTTTAGGATGGACTCTTAAAAATTGGGTCCACAGTAGACTACTCAACTAGGACAGTAGACATAACATTAAACATTTAACGACTCAGATTTTTAGTGTAGTCACAAGGTTAATTTTATTTCTGTGAAATTCATACTTCCATCCCTAGAATAATGGTTTTTTTTTGGTAGATAGAATAATGGTTATTTGTTGCTAAAACATTTCTCCTCAAGACATCCCTTCGTCTTCTTCATTGTCATTTGAAGAACCCTAATTTGTATTTCTAGCTCATTGCATATGTTTCATCTTCTCCATTTTGTTCTCAAAATCTTCCTCCTCCCGAAATTTTCTGTATGAATATTCTTCATTTTATAAAAGTTCGTCGCTCCATTGCTTTTATGGAAGGTTGTTCGAGTTTTTCTTGTCTTATGCTTTTTGGTCGACGCGGAAGCATATTGAAAAGCATAATGTTTGGAATTTTGTTTTTTGGTGTAGTAAAGGTCATAAAACCTGACCAAGAGGGAAAACTAATGCGCTTCGCAGAAGCTCTTATTTAAACCCTAAGTCCCTAATTTCCTTACACTTAATTGTAAGCTATTCATGGGTAGAAAGGTTTTAATGTCATCAATTAATTCAAAAGAGCACCTAATGTGCAATTTAACCCAAGGAAGGGGTGGGGAAGTTGGATTTGAACTACTCACTCACGCCCCCGTATAAAAGGGGTTTTATTTGTATTTGTATTCACCCATTAAACATAAAGACAAGTATCTATAAGATCTGCGGAAGAATGAATGGAGTTCTTACTCATTTAATTTATTCTTTTGCCATTTTGCCTTTGTCCTCTAATTTTCAAACTCATTTCTTGTTAAGTTTTTAATCCCACCGTGTATATTTTTCTGAACATTTAACGGCTTTTGTATGCCATTGACAAAAAATAGGTTTTCATATGCCTCTATTTTCTTCTATCTAATAGGAAAAGAATTTTGTGTATGTGAATTTGTGTTACAGAAGAGTTTGCACATGGCATAGAAGCTGGGCTTAAAACTCAACCTCTGAAAGGGTTAGTGTTTCTAGTCGCTAGGACAAAAGTTTGAAGAATTTCATGATGGAAAAGGACCCAAATGTAAATTGATATTTTTGTTAATAAGTTTCACTATTATTGAGAAAAGGGTATTTTTCTTTTTATCATTGTAAGAATTAAAGGGTCTATATATGGTAGACCAAAAGTTAAGAAGTCCATCCTAAAACTACCCATAATACATCTCACTCACACTCAGTAATTAATATTAATAATACTATTTTTTATCTCTTTCTATTTAAATTTTTAAATTTTAATAAATGTTAATGTTAAGTTTTAAAATTTATTAAGATTTAAAATCTTATCCTATTATTTTTTATTTCAATCATTTTTAAATATATAAATATTTATTCTTATCTTTATGATTTTATTTTTTAGTTATACCTTATTATTTAATAATAATATAAGTTAGATTTTAATAATAAAATATAATATACTATCATAATTTAAAATTAAAAAGTTATCCAGAAATTTTTAAGGTTAATTTCAATTAAGGGTCATCTATGATGAAACGCGGCGTGGGTGTTTCACCAGTGTTCCACTTATTTTTAAAGTTTTTTTTTTTGTTTCAGCCTTTCAGGTTAAGTGACTGGTTGAAATTTTATCAATTTAGTCCTTTACATATTTTATTTGCATTGAGGGTGCGTTTGAAATTTTGGTGTGTAATAAACGAGATAACTAAAGAGACCGACAAACATTCATATGGTGTGAGCCCTAGGGAAGAAACGATCAAGAGCTTTATGGTTTGCGCTTTACATCAAGACGGACCCACGCATACAACTTTTTGGTTTGTGGTTCAGAGCATAATGGTTTGATGCACCGGAAACAAAAGGTGATTGAAGGAAAGGAAGTTAGGTTGCGTTTCAAACTTCAGAGTATTCCAGTTTGATAGAAAATGAAAAGCAATTGAAGGAAAGCATTATGGTACTCTGTGCTGGAGAGCATTATGCGCTTCAGAGCACCACACACAAGAGATTGTTGGGCGCGATCTAAGGAAATGGTCATGTTCCACTCTATACATAAACTTTTACATACTCATCATCCTTTGCGCACTTCAACCTCCACAAATGTTTATCTCTCACATAAGAAGCCGATGGCATTTGGTATCTCTCTCTTTTCTGTTTATCTAGTTTAGTGTCATATTCTCTGTTTCTCTACCAACTGAAGATGCAACTTTCTCCGCTCTTCAATCTCTACCAATACATTTTTTCTTCATATATTATCATTTGCGTTTTAAATCTTTTCTTCGTATAGTTTTCCCTTTTCAATGCAGAAACAAGACTTATCCTTCTGACTTCCATGCGCTAACTATGGCTACCACCATATAAGACTCTTAAGCTCATCTTCTCCAACCTTGGTAGAAAACTCTGCATAGTGACAGCGCTGACTATGGCTACCACCAACAGCAACAGAACTCTGCAGGGTGAGATCGAAGTCGCGGTGGCTATGGCTAATGGTGTGGATGCACCCAACACCTTCAAGGGCGGTGACAACGATGCTTCCACAACCACCACCTTCGTAGCGACAACGTTTGTGTCCACTCAAGGCCTGTCTGATGGGGAAGCGTTTGGGTCCTAACTCCACCGCCAGCAGAGACTTTCCAGTGTTAGCAGAACGAGTGGTGACGGTTGAGGAGGTGGATTGATCTTCACTGCCGGCAGAGACTTTCTCGTGTTAGCAGAGTTAGTGGTGGGAGGCTGAGAAGGTTGATTGATCTTCACGAGCAAATTTAAAAAATTTCAATCAATTATGCTAGCAGATATAATGAAGGACGTTAAATGCAATTTAAGATTTTCCGGTTTCCTAAGTACGCGATAACTCATCTTAACCGTACATTTTAAAATGATAAGATCCAATAATAATAAAACAGTGTGTCACCGGCGACTTTTCACCCTTTAATTAAATAAAAAACATATATTTATCCGTTCCGTGTAATACATTCCTATAATATTGATTTAATTACACTTTTATGTAAAGTTTTTATCTTTGCGCAAAATACATGGTTAGATTTATGATTTAACTTTAATAGTTTTTTTACCATTAAACTAATTGCATCAATAAAATTAATTTTTAAATTATTCAAAAATTTTCATATAATGCATGTGATACATGTTAGTTCAATTTTAAATTATAATTTAATAATGTCATATTATTTAATGTTTTTTAAAGGATTATATTATTTAATGTTTAATAATATATTAAGTGTCACATACATTAAATGATATGTAAATTTATTATATTGACAATATATAATAACTACACTCTTAAAAAATATATTATATATATTATAATAACTGCAAATAATAAAATTAAATATATTCTTTCTTTGCTTAGCAATGGCGTCCTGAACCACAGTTATTGACCTTGGTGACTTGGTGTGGAGTGGACTGTGCCGGATGAGAATGAGATTGTCTATTTGTCTACGAGATGAGCGCACAATAATTCAATTTTATTTTATTTTTGGTCAATAATTCAATTCAATTAAAACCAATAATTCATTTCATTTTCTTTTCAGGGCTGGCCGACTTAATTTCAGATGCATGATGTCCAACGTAGACTCCTTTTTTATTTTTTAATCGATAATGTTTTAGGGACCGCAAACAGTTCAACACGGTTTGTACCACACCTAATTTTACTTTTTACACCCCTTTTACTTTTTGCACTCCTCTTTTCTATTTTTTAAAAAACTGTTATTAAATTTTTTTATTATATTTTTATTTTGTTATTATATTTTTTTTATTTATTTATCTCATCAAATAAAAATATAGATCAAGATAATACAATTAAATGATCATATAAAAAATATGTTAATTAACACGAGGTTAATTGTGTGTCCCAAAACGGTAAATATATTAAAAAACGAGGTTAATAGTGTTTTCGTTTGTGGTTAACAGGGTAGAATTTTTAACGGTCAATATATTTGTAAATGAGGTTAATGGTGTATACGTTAGTGGTTAACAAAGTAAGATATTTGGTTAATTGAATTTGTGAGGCTAACTGTGTGCACAGAAACGGTGAATATATTTGTAAATGGGGTTAATGATGTATACATTGTGGTTAACAGAGTGAGATATTTGGTTAACAGAGTGAGATATTTGGTTAATTGAATTTGTGAGGCTAACTGTGTGCACAGAAACGGTGAATATATTTGTAAATGGGGTTAATGATGTATACATTGTGGTTAACAGAGTGAGATATTTGGTTAACAGAGTGAGATATTTGGTTAATTGAATTTTGAGGTTAATTTTATGCACAGAAATGGTGAATATTTGGTTAACAGAGTGAGATATTTGGTTAATTGAATTTTGAGGTTAGTTTTGTGCACAGAAATGGTGAATATATTTGTAAGTGAGGTTAATGGTGTATACATTGGTGGTTAACAGAGTGAGATATTTGGTTAACAGAGTGAGATATTTGGTTAATTTAACAGAAACGGTGAATATATTTGTAAATGAAGTTAATTAACGTAATTTTTATAGTAGACTGGGGTTTTTTAAAAAATGTTCTTCATGAATTTAACTTCCCTGCTAATATCATTTCTCTAATTTTGAGTGGCATCTCAGCCACATCAATAACTCTTCTTTGGAATGGTAGGAAATGCCCTCCTTTTTCTCTAAAAAGAGGTCTTAGACAGGGAGATTTTCTCCCTATCTTTTTGTTCTTTGTATGGAGAAACTTGGAGCAATGATCTCTGATGTTATTCTCCATAATACTTTAATACCTTTGAAATCATCTCCTCATCTCACATTTATTTTTTGATGATGATGTACTACTGTTTACTAAAGCTAAACCTTCTCAGGTTAGGATTATGTCAAATATTGTGCACAACTTCTGTAGTTTTTCAGGTTTTAAAGTCAACATTGACAAATCAAGGGCCTTCTGTTCCCCAGCAACTCCAATGAGAAGACAACAAAAACTTTCACAAATTACTGGCATAAGATTGACTGGCTCTTTAGAGAAATATCTGGGATTCAAGGTTTTCTTACATAGACCTACTAAGACTGACTTTCAAGATATTCTGGATAAGGTTTCTAACAGATTAGCTTCTTGGAAAGGAAAGCTCCTTAATAACGCTGGAAGGATGACGCTTGTCAATTCAGTTCTCAACTCTATCCCAACCTACACAATGCAGGTTCACTGGATTCCTGAGAGTATATGCCATGCCTTGGATAGAGCTGCTAGGGAATTTCTGTGGAAAGGAAATGGCCCCTCAGGGGTTCATCTTGTTAAATGGGAAACAATTACTCAACCCAAAAAATTTGGTGGTTTAGGGATTAAAATTGCAAGACTTCAGAATATCTCCTTACTGGGCAAGCTTGCATGGAATGTTTTACAGAAAAATGATAACAAATTGTGGGTGCAGGTTCTCTGTGCTAAGTATGGGGGAGGTTCTCAAATTTTCAAGGATTCAAGAGGTGCCTCTTATATTTGGAAATCCATTCAGAAGTCTGCTTCTCAACTTAAGGATGGTTATGTTTCAAGTTTGGGATATGGCAATTCAAATCTTCTCTTTGATCACTGGCTCCCCTATGGTCCTATTTGTGAGGAAATTGTGTTCATAAACACCTATGATATTGAGCTTAGAGTTAGGGATTTATGGGATGGTAGCAATTGGAACCTCCAACAACTGTGGACTTCTCTCCCAAGTCATGTCTGCCAGAAAATCATGTCCATTAAACCTTCTTTCTCTTCTGGTATCCCTGATGTAATTTCTTGGGATACTGCTAGCAGTGGCCAATACACAGCTAGAGAGGGCTACATTTGGCTGATACAACAACAATCTCACCATATTGGCAATGAGTCTTGGTTTTGGATATGGAAACTACATTGTAGTGAGACAGTTAAATTTTTCATTTGGCTTGCTGCTCATGGCAGATTGCCTACTAAGGATCTGCTATGTCAGAGACACATAACTAACTCTGCTGTTTGCTTGAATTGTCAACATGAAGCTGAAGATGTTATACACTGCCTGAGATCTTGCCCTGCTGCCTTTAGTCTGTGGGAAAAACTTGGTTTTACACACTGTTATGATTTTCTGCACATTAACAACATTTCTGACTGGTTTGTTGTGGTCTTGTAAAAAATTTGGCTCAACCTTCTTGGCTGGAATTTGGGAAATCTGGTTGGCTAGGAACCTTAAGACTTTCAAGGGGCAACCTACTACTACACTACAACTTAGCTGTAAAGTTGATAGCCTATCAGAACTGTTTGATACAGTTTTCAGCTCAAATGTTGCTACTGCCAATCCTGTAATATCATGGATTCAATGGATCCCCCCTCCTGCTGATGCTGTGGCTCTAAATGTGGATGGCAGCTGTTTTGAGAGCTCCAATCTCTCTGGTTTTGGAGGTTTACTCAGGGATAGCAGTGGAAACTGGTTGAAGGGTTTCTATGGTTCCATTGATACTGTAAATATTATTCAAGCTGAGTTAACTGCTATTTTGGAAGGTTTAAAATTGGCTTGGAATGATGGTTACAAAAGTGTCTTTTGCTGGTCTAATTCCTCTGTGGCAATTTCTCTTTGTAAAGAAGCTCTCCCTAAGTTCCATATTCATGCTGGTATAATCAACAATATTCAATCTATGCTCGAGAAGGATTGGTTGGTAGTTTTGAATCGCATTCCTAGAGAAGGTAATCATTGTGTTGATGCCTTAGCTAAGAAAGGTGTTGTCTCTAGTTCCTCAAATGTTGTAATTTTAGATTCAATGGGGGAATTTGGTTCTCTGGTTGTAGCTGATGCTAGGGGGGATTCCTTCCCTAGGAGTAGAGTTAGGTAATTTGTCCTTTGTATCTTTTCCTTTTTTTAATTCCATATTTCTTACCAAAAACTTTAATTGTATTTTCTTGATCTATATTTTTATTTGATGAGATAAATAAATAAAAATAAATATAATAATAAAATAAAAATATAAAAATTATTTTTTTAATAAAAAATAAATAACAGTTTTACAAAAAAATAGAAAAGAGGGGTGTGAAGAGTAAAATGGAGGGTACGAAAAGTAAAATTGAATGTGGTGCATACACTTTAACACTGTTTGCTGTCTGTCAATCGGGACTGTTTTTTAATTAGTATTTCATGTATCAAACATTTTTTTATTATTATTCAAGGTGACCAGTGACCACGCTTCTTCACTTCGGCTGTGTATTATTTTTTATTAGGAAAATGTTAAAGATACATAATAAAGTAATACAATACTTTTACCATAATTATTTTTTTCTTTTTGCACCCCTCCCTATTTTTTAAGGCTTTTTTTTTTGCTTTTTACTTTTTGTCCCCCTCCTCATTTTTAGGCCCTTTTTAGCCACATTCCTTTTTTACCCTTTTTCTTTTTTTAAAAAAATAGCTTTTATTTTGTTATTTTATTATTATATTTATTTTAATTTATTTATTTCATTAAAAAAATAGAGATCAAGAAATTCAATAAATGATCACATAAAATTTTTGTTAATCATTCATGTTAACACGAGATTAATTATGTGTCCTGAAACCGTGAATATATTAAAAAATGAGGTTAATGGTGTTTCCGTTTGTGGTTATTAAAAAATGATTTTTGGTTAATTAATTTTGTGAGGTTAATTGCAATCACGGTTAACACGAGGTTAATCATGTGACCAGAAACGATGAGCATATTTAAAAATGAGGTTAATGGTGTATCCATTTGTGATTAACAGAATATGACTTTTGGTTAATTGACGTTGTGAGGTTAATTGCAACTCCGGTTAATACGAGGTTAATTATGTGTCCAAAAACGATGAACGTATTTAAAAAAGAGGTTAATGGTGTATCCATTTGTGGTTAATAGAATATGACTTTTGGTTAATTGATGTTGTGGTGTTAATTGCAACTCCTGCTAACACGAGGTTAATTATGTGTCAAGAAACGGTGAACATATTTAAAAATGAGGTTAATGGTATATCCATTTGTGATTAACAGAATATGACTTTTGGTTAATTGAATTTGTGCGGTTAATTGCAACTCCTGCTAATACGAGGTTAATTATGTGTTCAGGAACGGTGAACATATTAAAAAATGAGGTTAATGGTGTATCCATTTGTGGTTAACAGAGTGAGATTTTTGGTTAATTGAATTTGTGAGGTTAATTTCAACTCCTGTTAACACGGAGTTAATTATGTGCCCAGAAACGGTGAATATATTTGAAAATGAGGTTAATGGTGTATCTATTTGTGGTTAATAGAATAGGATTTTTGGTTAATTGATTTCAACTCCTGTTAACACGAGGTTAATTATGTGTCTAGAAACGGTGAACATATTTAAAAATGAGATTAATGATGTATCAATTTGTGGTTAACAGAATATGATTTTTGGTTAATTGATTTTGTGAGGTTAATTGCAACTCCCGTTAACATGAGGTTAATCATGTGTCCAGAAATGATGAACATTTTTAAAAATGAGGTTAATGATGTATCCATTTGTGATTAACAAAGTGAGTTTTTTTATTAATTGAATTTGTGAGATTAATTGTAACTCTGGTTAACACGCGTTAATTCTGTGTCTAGAAACGGTGAACATATTTTTAAATGAGGTTAATGGTGTATACATTGGCGATTAACAGAGTGAAATATTTGGTTAATTGATTTTGTGCGGTTAAATGTGTGCACAGAAGCATAACATCAAAATAAAATAATGATGATAAAAAACTTATGTTAACCTTTTAAAAAACACACATTTATCATATTTCTTGATCTATATTATTATTTAGTAGAATAAAAAAATAAATAATAAATATATTAATAAATTAAAAAAAATAAAAACTATTTAAAAAATGAAAAAAAAATAGAAAAAAAAGGTAAACAATGTTTGATTATCCGTGCCGTCATGCCGTGCCACCTCACGTTAGTGTATAAACGTGGTTGACACTATTTATATGTATATATATCGGAACTGTTTTTATTAATATTAATACGAGGTGTTTCAACATTTTTTAAGTGTTGAAATAAGTTTATTTATCATCATGTCAATAAAAATGAAAAACGTATCAATTTATATATTAGATATATGAGTACACTATTTTTATAATATGGTTTGATCTCTTAATTTTATTTTCCTTTTAAAGATTACATAGATCATTCTTAGTTTAATTTTCTTTAACTTAAATTTTTTTAATATTAATTGTGCATCTTTTTCATAATTTTATTTTTTTCTTTTAATATTGACTTTTAAATTTTATCTAAATTACATATAGAGATATATTGTCTTTAATTATTATTTTAAACATTTTCTTGAGTATTTTTCTCTTTTCATTTACATGTTTTTCATAATCTTTTTTAATTTAAAAATGTCAATGCAACGTACGCAATACTTTGTTTTTAGTAAATTTCAATTTCTTACCTTGCAAGTGAACTAGTCAATCTAATTACTTATTACTTATATATATCACAAATTAGTAATTGAATATTGACTTATATATCACAAACCAAGTTTAAAAATGATCTTTGTATATTATTTTGTGCATGTGTCAACAATGTGTACTTTTTTAAAGAACATAAGTGAATTCATTTTGACTTTCGAATCCAGGCATAGAATGATACGAATAAACACATATATGTAAAATATTAACCTGTTGGGCGTCAAGTTCTTCATTCTTTCTCGTTTTACTCAAATTTCCCCTTTCATCAAAGAAGAGAAAATGTCAATTCTTTCTCATTTTCTATCTGTCTATTGTTTCTTTTCTCCTGAAAACAAATAGGCATATAGTTCCACTTGGCACTTGGTTAAAAAGTATATAAAATGTTATGTGAATTTAATTTAAGTTATTATTTATTTTTATCAGTATACTTCATAATTAACCACAAATTTGAAAAAAATGTTATTTAATTATCAATATGAATTAGTAAATCAGCTCAGTAAATATTATTTAATGGTATAATTTGATTTAAATTGAATGATCTTTAATATATATATAGTGAAATGCTAGGAACACACTCTTTTGAACACTTTCTCTAACAACTCCATGTGATTGGTTAAAATCCACATGAGTCCCACCACTTGAGAGTGGGACCCACGAATTTGGTGGGACCCATGTGAATTTTAACCAATCACATGAAGTGTGTTTGAGAGAGTGTTCAAAAGAGTGTGTTGCTAGCACTCCTCATATATATATATATATATAGGGTGAGGATCAACTTAGTCCTGGAGTAACTCTTGGCAAAGTTATACTGGGCTTAATAACTCTTTGTAAAATTGAATTTCATTAATCTAACCGCCATTTTAAAAATTTTCATTAAGTAGATCAAACCCACAAAATTTTATAAAATTTAAAAATTATTTGGCATTTTATCAAATCATTTTAGTTTAAGGAACATGCAATATACTTTTAAGAATATTTTTTTGGTTTAACCACAGGTATCCTCCACAAGAGGCAATCCTGTTCGAGCCGGGAACATCCCATCATGGTGAGGCCAGCTTAAGGGAATCAAGCATGTACCACTTGAACCAACCCCCATTGGTATACTTTTAAGAATATAAATAAATATTAACTCTAAGATCACATACCTATGCATGTCCAATTAATCTAAAATTTGGTGTGCATAATCATCATATTAATATCACATTTTTCAACAGTTAGATTCATTAAAGGATTTAATTAATATATACTGTCAGTGTAAAAAAGTTTTTCACAGACATCCAATAGTGTGTCACCACATCATTTAATGAATGTGACACATCATGTGTTATTAAATTCAATAAATGATGTGCTAGCACACATCATTGGATGTCTGTGTAAAATTTATTTACATTGACCGTGTATATATATTAAACTCTTCATTAAATTCACATTTTACAAAAAGTTATTAAGTGAAGTAACTTTGCGAGAGTTGCTATTGGAGTAAGTTGATCGCCACCCATATATATATATATATATAGGGGATGTATATTGTAAGAAAGGTATTTTTACGTGAGAGTGAGAGGGTTTAATTTCAGTCACTTGATCAAAATTAACGTTCCAAATTAAAACTTAAAAAAAATATTACGTGGGTTCTTTCCTATTTCCCGTTCTCATTCTCCCAAAAAATGTGTAACCTTAAATCCCTATCTCTGGAGTCTGAGTCGTTTCAATCTTCATCCTCCATGGTCGATCTACCTCCATGAAATCAAGGACCCACTGAACTAGCACCTGCTTCATGACCTTTAGAGAAGAATCTAGCACCGATGAGTTTTCAGTGGCAGTTTTTGGGTGAGAATCTAACACCAGTTTCACAAACCCCTTTCCATCGGCGAGGAATAAGGCCAAGATTTAAATCGGAGAAGCTCCGACGCTCAGGCCAAACGCCGGTGTCGAAGACTACGATGATGACGTCGAATCCGTAGTTGGATTCTAATAAGAGACCTTGCTGGTTGCGGAGTCCGAGGAACTGAGGGGAACTAGTGGTATGGACGTGTCGTCGGCGATCCTTGAAGACGACGAGGATGGAAGGGTGTTGGCTTATGGAAGCAACTTGGTGGCATACATTTTAACGAATTTAGTAAGCACGGTGCTAGATCAAACCAAAGCAAACAAAGTTGAGTGTTATATCTGTAGCGTAGCCAATTGCAATGATAAAGAAAAAAATTCATAAACTAATTTTGAAATAATTTATTTAGTAAAATCTCTATAGCATAGCCTGCAATGATGGAGAAAAAGTTGCCTACGTCTTGATGATAAGTGATAACAATGCTATGGCTATATTCGATTTGTGTGCCTTAAAAATAATAAAGCATGAAAAGTGTTTAGAAAGAAGACACTTAATAGGTAAAATAGTCACGTGACTCATTTAAAAGACGTTTTAATTTGGAGCGTTAATTTTGATAAGTGCACTAAATTAAACCCTCTCACTCTCATGGAAAAATACATTTCTCACAAAATACATCCCCATAAAAATCCATATATATATATATATATTATATATATGAGTCAGGATCCGTTGACACCAGGTGTCAAACTTTAAGACTTACACCAATTAATAACTTTTTGTAGAGTTTGAAATTGACCAATCCAACCGTTGAATTGAAAGTTCTTATTGAGTAGATCAAGCTTATAAAATTTCATAAAAAACGAAAACTATTTGATACTTCATCAAACTAATTTATTTTAACGTATAATATGTTTTTAAAATATAAGTAAAAGTCCACTATTAGATAACATACCTACGAATGTCCAAATTATTTGAAATTTGATATACATGATCATGAATGTAATATAATATGATTCAACGGATTAGATTGGTCAATTTTAAATTCTACAAAAAGTTATTGATTGGTGTAAGTCTTGAAGTTTGACACCTGGTGTCAACGGATCCTGACTCTATATGTATATATATATATATATAAACTTACTTGGTTCCATTTAGTAAAATAATAGATTGAAGATGAGTGTTACTAACAAACTATTAACAACACACCATGTGATTGATTAAAATTCACACGGATTCCACTAAATGTGGGTCCCACTCCTAATATGATGGAACTCATGTGACTTTCAACGAATCACAAGGAGTGTATTGAAGAGTGTATTGCTCATACTTTTCATTTTCATATGGATTGGAATTTTGCAAATAGAAAAAAAGAGCTAACAATGGTTCACTTGTACTTCTAAAGCTGTATTTACTTTTTACCCACCCCTTCCCCTCCTGTATAGTCATTCTTCTGTGATTGTGTGGTTTTCATATGGAGTCTGTCCTAACAAATAGCAATCAATTACATGATATAGGTGTTAGAAGAATTTTATCTTTAATTTCTATAGACGATAACTCTTATACAAGAAAATATTGAAAAAAAAGTCTGGTTATTTAATTAACATTAATTTTCCAATGCAAAATTCCAATTTTAATTCCGAAGTTCTATATATCTAGAGAAGGCTTGAAACTAGAGAACAAAAGGGATCATCATCATTTTTTAACATAGTCCAAATCTGTTATCTTTTTATTTTCTTAACATTAAATGCTATCATATGATCATATCAACATTGCAACAAAAAAAAATATGAACATATCGTAAGATTTCACTCATGCCACTAATTTCACTAAAATTTCATTTTCCTTTTTAAATAATTCCCCTTGCTATATATAATCTTTCTTTTAAATTTCATTTTCCTTTTTAAATAATTCCCCTTGCTATATATCATCTTTCTTTTTTGTCCTTTTTCTCTGGTCATTGACAATCAAATACAGCACAAGCCTCCATTAATAAAAAATCCTCAATCATATAAAAGTTAACGAAGCCCATAGATACATACAATGCACCAACCCAAAAACTGAGATGATATTCATAAGTTCAATCTTCCACCCCTAACCTCGACCATTTTACGATAAAAACCATATTTCTTCGGGTACTTTCAGTTTTAAATGTCTTTGTTCAAGTTTGATAAGTTTTTTATTTTTTAGTAAAAATCAGTTTTTAAGAGAGCTTTGATTAAGTTTTCCTAAAAAATTATTTAAGAAAAATTAATCATATTTTTAGAGCGTTTTGATTTACAATTTAAAAAGACCATACATATGATATACAGTGAAATCCAAACATAGTATTAATGAATTTAAAAAGTTAATTTCAGTGATTTTTCTAAAAAGTTATAATTATAACTAATTTTAAAAATAAAAAATACCTTTTATATTTATAACCGACAAAGGATAATTTCTGTTTTTATACATATTTCTGAAAATAATTTTTTTTAACATAATTTTAATTTTTTTTATGATTAAAGAGCTGAAAGAGGGACTGAAAAGTGGTCTAGCTGATTCATCTCATCCACTTAATTTTGGGTTTTATTTGGCCTACCATTTTTATCTTTATAAAAGAACAAACAAACAAGTTAATACCTTTTTTTAATTTGGTGCATCTTATGAAGAAGAAGAAGAATAGAAGATGTGGTTCTAAATTCTCAGTACCCCTCTTTAACAAACATGCTTGGATCTGCTTCAAATTGTACAAAAAAGCACAACATCATGGCATCACAGTCACCATGATCTGAATTAATTCCACTACCGCCCACTCATAAACTACGTACTAATACCACTGTAAAGCGCAAGCAAACAAACAAAAACGCCACCCTTTTGCATCCTTCCAACCAATAAAGGACAATCTTTTTCTTAGTGAATGCTATAGTACAATCTCTATCAACGTCTCCTCACTCTTCACTCCTCAACCAGCATTCCCACGCATGCAACACATATTCCTTTTCATTGACATCAATAACAAAAATAATTGCACATAATTGAAAGAGCATTTGTATTTAATTAACTCAATTATTAATAAAATATAATCCTATCAATGAATGTATACATATCATATAATCTATTAACGGGGTTGGTTCAAGTGGTACAAGTTTGATTCCCTTTAAGCAAGGTCTCGGATTCTTTGGATGGAAAAAATACCGGTGGTTAAACCAAAAAAAATTATCATGTAATCTAATGTTATTAACAAATAAAAACCATCAACTGTTTGAAGTTAAAGCTGATCTTCTAAAGTTTCCAAAATAATACTAATATCCTTTGTATTAATTCACCTTTAATGTAGCATTCTACCAAAGTTAAGAGTATGAAATTTTCTCTTCTTTCTCTTTGCCACATATGATATATCTGTATCCAACTGTCCACCACTAAGGCCTATATAGAGTAATGATAGAATCAAGTATACTAATTAATACATTAATTCCTATTAATGTAAGCTATTGCAAAATCATTTCTTTCAAAGGAAATTTGGTCGGTCCCCTTTTGAAAGTGAACTACTACTGAGCCATTTGTTTTGACCTTTTTGGTTTTATTAACCGAAAGCATCCATTTTTTTGAGTACCTGCTGCAAAGTCTCACACGGAACTTGGTGTTAACACAAACACCACACGGCAGCATAGTTTACATACACAGCAATATTATAAGAGAGAGCTTTCTTTCCCTCTCACTCTCTTTCTCTTTCTACATTTTGTTATCATAGCCTACTCATCATCATCATTGTATATTGGTGATTACTACTATTAATTTAGCTCCTCTCTCTCTCTCTAATATAGCTGGGGTATCAAGGAGGTGGAGCTTGTTAAAGAACTACGTAACCATTGATCACAAGCTTGCCTCGGCAATCTGCACAACAACAATTTCAGAAAACCACCCAGGTGGGGAATTTTATATTTTTCTCCATTGGGTGTCTTTTTCTATCGCCAAAATTTGATTTTGCATTCATCTCTTTCCGTTGTTGGATAACATAACAGAACTGACACCAACTGCGAGCTGTTTTTTTTTCTCTCTCTTTCCTCCTCGATATTCGTGTCCTGGGTTGGTGAAAATCTCTTTGTTTTTTCCATGTGCAATGCGTCCGCAGAATCTACCTTCAGATACGCACATTTCATTCTGAAATGCCCTTCTCTCCCACGCTTCTTTCTTCGTCCCTGTTTAGCTTCTCGCCGACCCAATATTCTCAATTCGTTTCTTCTTCATCGATACACCATATTCGATCATGGATGTCACACGAGTTTTCGATAAAATCTTAGCTTCAACTTCTTCTTCTTCTTCAGGATCGTATAATATATTTTTGAACACGATCCTAGGATTGCCTGTGTTGGAACTTGCGGCAATATGTGTGAACCTGACCCTTGTTTTGTTGTTTCTCTTGGTTGCCTCCGTGAAACGGATTCTTGTGTATGAGGGTCGATTTGTAAAGGACAGCACCACAGGCAATGCCAGCCCAATTTGCAGTGTTATTGATAGAGAAACACATGATGTTCGAATCGGTGTAGTGTTCAAGTTGTCAGTGTTGTCTTGTTTTTATGTTCTGTTTGTGCAAGTTTTGGTGTTGGGGTTTGATGGGGGTGGTTTGATTTGGGGTGGGGCTAATGGGAAGCCTGTGGACTGGTCTCTTCTTTTTGTGCCAGCTTCACAGGGTTTAGCTTGGTTTGTGTTGAGCTTTTCTGCTTTGTATTGCAAATTCAAGGAGTCAGAGAAGTTTCCATTTTTGTTGAGAGTTTGGTGGTTTTTGTCATTTGTTATTTGCTTGTGTGATTTATATGTTGATGGGAGAGGATTTTGGGTGGAAGGTTCCAAGTACCTCTCTTCTCATGTTGTTGCAAATTTTGCTGTCACACCAGCTCTTGCCTTTTTGTGTGTAGTTGCAATTAGGGGTGTTACTGGTATACAAGTTTGTGGAAACCCTGATCTTCAAGAGCCATTACTTGTTGAAGAAGAACCAGGGTGTCTCAAGGTTACTCCTTATAGAGATGCTGGACTTTTTAGCTTGGCTACTCTTTCTTGGCTGAATCCACTTCTTTCCATTGGTGCAAAGAGACCGCTTGAGCTTAAGGACATTCCCCTTGTTGCACCAAAAGATCGAGCCAAGACAAGTTACAAGGTTTTGAATTCTAATTGGGAGAGATTGAAGGCTGAAAATCCCTCTAAGCAGCCTTCATTAGCTTGGGCAATTCTCAAGTCATTCTGGAGAGAAGCAGCTCTGAATGCCATATTTGCTGGTGTGAATACTTTGGTGTCATATGTAGGTCCATACATGATAAGTGACTTTGTTGATTACTTGGGTGGAAAAGAAACTTACCCTCATGAAGGATATATCCTTGCGGGTATATTCTTTGTGGCAAAGCTTGTGGAGACCCTAACAACTAGGCAATGGTATCTAGGAGTAGACATTTTGGGTATGCATGTCAGGTCAGCTCTAACTGCAATGGTATATAGAAAGGGACTCAGATTATCAAGCTTGGCCAAGCAAAGTCATACTAGTGGAGAGATTGTCAACTACATGGCTGTTGATGTTCAGAGAGTAGGGGACTACTCTTGGTACCTTCATGACATGTGGATGCTTCCTCTGCAGATTGTTCTTGCACTTGTAATTTTGTATAAGAATGTTGGAATTGCTTTTGTTGCTACATTGATTGCTACAATAATTTCCATTGTTGCCACTGTTCCTGTGGCTAGGATACAAGAAGATTATCAAGACAAATTAATGGCTGCTAAGGATGAAAGGATGAGAAAAACATCTGAGTGTCTGAGGAATATGAGGATTCTCAAGCTGCAAGCTTGGGAGGATAGATACAGAATAAAATTGGAGGAAATGCGTGGAGTAGAGTTCAAGTGGCTCAAGAAAGCACTTTATTCTCAGGCTTTCATAACTTTCATATTCTGGAGCTCCCCTATATTTGTTTCAGCAGTTACTTTTGCTACTTCCATATTGTTAGGAGGTCAGCTGACTGCAGGTGGTGTTCTATCTGCTCTAGCTACTTTCAGGATTCTCCAAGAACCTCTGAGAAATTTTCCTGACTTGGTATCAACCATGGCTCAGACAAAGGTTTCTCTTGATCGCATATCTGGTTTCCTGCAGGATGAAGAGTTGCAGGAAGATGCAACTATTGACTTGCCACATGGCATGTCTAACAATGCTGTAGAAATTGAGGATGGTGTCTTCTCCTGGGACCCTTCTTTGTGTAGGCCTACTCTATCAGGAATACATATGAAAGTGGAAAGGGGGATGACTGTGGCTGTTTGTGGTGTGGTTGGTTCTGGGAAATCAAGTTTTCTTTCTTGCATCCTTGGAGAGATTCCCAAGCTTTCTGGTGAAGTATGTTTTTATTCTTAAGGATAGAATTCCATCTCTATTGTTCTTATATTTGTCCATTTGTGTTTGAATATACTCTTCTTATTTATATTAGTTTTTACAAGATGAATTGGATTATTTTGCAGGTAAGGGTGTGTGGTTCTGCTGCATATGTCTCCCAATCAGCATGGATACAGTCAGGAAATATAGAAGAAAACATCCTGTTTGGAAACCCAATGGACAAAGCAAAGTACAAGAATGTTCTTCATGCTTGTTCACTGAAAAAAGACCTAGAACTTTTCTCACATGGAGACCAAACAATTATTGGTGATAGAGGTATAAACTTGAGTGGTGGCCAGAAGCAGCGGATTCAGCTTGCAAGAGCACTCTACCAAGATGCAGATATTTATCTTCTTGATGATCCTTTTAGTGCAGTTGATGCCCACACTGGATCAGAATTATTCAGAGTTAGTTTTTCTTAAATGTTGAATAAATTATGCTGTTTAAATGAATTGGGTTTGGCTTAATCTATGACATGTAATTGCAGGAGTATGTATTGACAGCACTAGCAGATAAAACAGTCATTTTTGTGACCCATCAAGTTGAATTTCTTCCTGCTACTGATATGATACTGGTATGGTTGTGTGGTTTTGCCTTTCACGTTCATGCATTAATTCATTAAGAGGCCTAGTTGATGCTTATACTTCATTTCAGGTGTTCTTGTGTTTTTTTTTGTTTTTAATTATTTTAAATTATATTACAACTTTTTTTCGCATTTGAGAGTTATATATTCCCTGCATGATCAGGGGCTGGAGTTGCTCTCTACTATTTCAGTGTGATGCATTGTTTCTCCCCTCATATCCTGGTTGGCTTCTTAATTCTTTCCTTTTATATTACGATCTGGGTTCAGGTTCATTAGGCATATCAAGTTTCAAGGTTGCACCTGTGTAATACCTTAATGATTTTAATTATGGTTGTTGATTGTTTTTTTACTATATTCAATATGAAAAACTTAAAGAAGTGAAATTAATGTTATAATTAGGATATGACATGAGATGTTGACAGCTGTAAAAACAAGATAAGATGAAAATTGTGTCTTGTGGGTGCATGTGAAATTGCTCTGTACACAAAAGCTCAGGAAGGAAGCCGCTTATTTAGTGATGGAACTCCCGCATCCCTCCCCTCTGATATTAGTGAAATTCATGTAAATTGGTCATTATAATAATTAAATGTATTGCTGATACTTTCAAAAACATTCTCCTTTTCATTTCAGATAAATTGTATTTCTTACAACATTGATCCCTAGTCCCTTTAAATCTTTTTTGATAAACCCCTAGTCTCTTTAATTGTCAATATGTGTAATTTACTCTAGGAAGAATCCTTTTTTAATTATCTTTGAGTATGATAATGTGGTTGATATGGAGTGAAAACAATTGTCTCAATTTATTTATTTATTTTTTAATTTTGAAGGTTCTTAAAGAAGGTCACATCATACAAGCAGGAAAGTATGATGATCTTTTACAGGCAGGAACAGATTTTAGAACTCTAGTTTCAGCTCACCATGAAGCAATAGAGGCTATGGACATTCCTACTCACTCAGAAGATTCAGATGAAAATGTGACCTTGGATGCATCTGTTTTAACCAGTAAGACATCAATTTCTTCTGCAAATGATATTGACAGTTTGGCAAAGGAAGTTCAAGAAGGATCATCTGATCAGAAAGCAATTAAGGAGAAGAAGAAGAAAGCAAAACGCTCAAGAAAAAAACAGCTTGTTCAGGAAGAGGAGAGGGTTAGAGGTAGAGTCAGCATGAAGGTGTACTTGTCCTACATGGCTGCAGCATATAAAGGCTTGTTGATTCCCCTTATAATCATTGCACAAACATTATTTCAGTTCCTTCAGATTGCCAGTAATTGGTGGATGGCTTGGGCAAATCCTCAAACAGAGGGAGACCAACCCAAAGTAACTCCCACGGTTCTTCTTCTTGTTTACATGGCCCTTGCTTTTGGCAGTTCATGGTTCATATTTGTAAGGGCCGTTCTCGTGGCTACATTTGGTCTAGCAGCTGCACAGAAACTATTTTACAACATGCTGAGAAGTATTTTCCGTGCACCAATGTCTTTCTTTGATTCTACACCAGCTGGAAGGATCTTGAATCGGGTATGTTTTCTTATTTTTTCCCCTCCTCTTTTGTTTTTTTTTATCTGTCTCGTTATGTTTGGTGTACATCATATAATGGGGTATGTGTATCCTGCCAGGTTTCAATTGATCAAAGTGTGGTGGATCTTGACATTCCTTTTAGATTAGGAGGGTTTGCTTCATCAACAATACAGCTTATTGGCATTGTTGGTGTAATGACAGAAGTTACATGGCAAGTTTTGCTCCTAGTAGTCCCAATGGCAATTGTTTGTTTGTGGATGCAGGTAATTATAGATCTTCCAGCATATATTTTAATCTTTCAAACTGCTTTACAAAATGACAAGCTTAAGAAAAGGTTGTGTGTTCTTTAGCCAAAAATCAATTCATGAGGATAAAATAAGGTCCATTGATTGTAAAGCACCTATCCCTCAAAATTATTCAAGGGGGAAAGAGAGGATACATTGACAAAGGACTAGAAGTCCTCCATTAGTACACTGCATCTTTCTTTTCCATTTAGTGTTTGGCTACCACCCGGTGTTTGACTTAATAAATATTTTGATTATTAAACAATGTCTTGCAGAAATACTACATGGCTTCCTCAAGGGAACTGGTGCGCATTGTAAGCATCCAGAAATCTCCAGTTATACAACTTTTTAGTGAATCAATTGCTGGAGCAGCCACCATAAGAGGCTTTGGGCAAGAAAAAAGGTTCATGAAGAGGAACCTCTATCTTCTGGATTGTTTTGCACGACCATTCTTCTGCAGTCTCGCAGCTATTGAGTGGCTCTGCCTGCGCATGGAATTACTTTCAACCTTTGTATTCGCTTTCTGCATGGTATTACTTGTGAGCTTTCCCCGTGGAAGTATTGATCCTAGTGAGTATTGGTGTCTCTACTATTTTCCTTTTCTTTCAATCTTTCATGTAGCTAGCTGTTTTACACTATTGTCACGACTCAGGTTTTTACTGTTGAATTAGTCTATTACATTGAATAGCCCACTTACAGTTCATGGTTTGGTCTATGGTTACTCTTGCATTTTATTTCCACTTCAAGCAGGTGTATATGGTATTAGATTTTGTTATAGAAAAAGGCTTAAGTAATGGTTCAAAATCATTCAGCATGCAATATGAAACAATATTCTGTTGCTTATCACTGTTACTAATTTTCTGTACAGGCATGGCTGGGCTTGCTGTGACGTATGGCCTGAATTTAAATGGACGTCTATCACGGTGGATACTTAGCTTTTGCAAACTTGAAAATAAAATTATATCTATTGAAAGAATTTATCAGTACAGCCAAATTCCTGGTGAAGCGCCTGCAATTATTGAAGATTCTCACCCTCCATCGTCATGGCCTGAGAATGGGACAATCCAATTAATTGATCTGAAGGTATCCATGCTCTATTTTCTCTGTTTTGCACTAAAAAGCCCATGCTTACTTTAATTTCATTTTTATTCATTTTATTGTTTCTTTCTTTCTTTTCCTTTTGGAGGGGGGGGGGGGGCTTATTTCTTAATTCTTATTTTATCACTTGTTGCATAGCACTAATGTCTAAATCAAGCTTTAGCAATGTGCCATGCATCAAATTCTTTATTATGATTTTTCTACTGCAATTGGCTCTTTCTCATGATGATGTGCCTCATATTCCCCCTACTCTGTCTCTTTTAAAGGTCCGTTACAAGGAAAATCTTCCTTTGGTACTTCATGGAGTATCCTGCACATTTCCTGGTGGGAAGAAGATTGGAATAGTTGGACGAACTGGCAGTGGCAAAACTACTTTGATTCAAGCATTATTTCGATTGGTTGAACCGGCATCTGGGAGTATCCTTATAGACAACATTAATATTTCAGGGATTGGCCTTCATGACCTTCGAAGCCATCTCAGTATCATACCGCAAGATCCAACCTTATTTGAAGGCACCATTCGAGGCAATCTTGATCCCCTTGAAGAGCACTCTGATAAAGAGATTTGGGAGGTTAGTATTAATTGGATAGTTCTATTCATTTAATTACACTGTGTTTGTGTAATCTGTAAATGCCTACAAAGTTTATTTATATCTATGTGAACACAAAATAAATACAGTACTATTGCCTTCAGGTTTTGAATGCCTATGTGTATATAGCAAGAGTTAAATTTTTAATCTTTACAATAGAGAAAACGAGTATTGATAATGAGGAAGGAATAAAGAACTAGAAACCTCAGGAAAGGAGAAAAAAAAGAGATTAAAAAAGGAAAATGAGGACATGAAATAAGCATGATCTCATAGTATAAGATAATAGACCACAGTAGTCCTTGATTTTTGAAAATCATGGCTACTTAAGTAGGAGAAGGAGGTTGTGCTCTGCTCTGTTTGATTGCTTTGAGTTTAATTTTTCACAGGCATTAGATAAGTCTCAGCTTGGAGAGATCATCCGTGAGAAAGGGCAAAAGCTTGATACGCCAGGTATGAAACCCCAAACACTGCAATACTTACTGTATCTTTTCTTCCCCAACCCCTAAAAGAACTTTTTTAAAAAAGGAAAATGATTAGGAGTCACAGGTAGCTATCTCAAGATTTATTTCAAATGTACAGTGCTAGAAAATGGAGATAATTGGAGTGTAGGACAGCGGCAACTGGTTTCTCTTGGCCGAGCTCTTCTTAAACAATCAAAGATACTTGTACTTGATGAAGCAACGGCATCTGTTGATACTGCTACTGATAATCTTATCCAGAAGATTATTCGAAAAGAGTTTAGAGACTGCACTGTGTGCACTATTGCACATCGTATTCCTACTGTCATTGACAGTGATCTAGTTCTCGTACTCAGTGATGGTGAGTATAGTTGCATGCTATTCTTTGGTCTTTTTTTTTGTTTTTCCTCGCAGTAATACACCTTCAGGCTTTGCATTGTCTGACAGTATAAAATGAATTTTGTTAAAGTCAAATGTTGAAATATCCTCCAAATACTTTTTCCTTTTCAGTTGCAGCTTTGAGAAATTGTTCCAATAGAGTAACACACATGTGCTTAAAAATGTAACTTTTAATCACATTTGAGAATTGACATTCATCACCTTGCAGATTCTGCCTTGCTAATGATAGATTAGATCTAGTTATATTATTTGTATCAAATCAATTGAGTCTTTTAGTCAACAAAACACCCAAAAAGATCAGTTGATAATGTGTTCAATTTCTGAGTGTGCTTGTGTATTGCCAAGTTACTGTAAAATTAACTCTGTCATGGAGCAGCATGGTCATAGGTCTATATGGTTCTTTACTCTGTGACTGTATTCCCAATTGATGCACAACATGAAAAGGAAATAAAACTAAAATGTGTTTTTAAATTGAGTGATTGCGATGGTTGGACATGATTTAATTATGGTTCACTACTTTGTGTCATGAAGTTAACTTTTGACATTCTTATAGGTCGAGTTGTGGAGTTTGACACTCCATCACGGCTATTAGAGGATAAGTCATCCATGTTTCTGAAGTTGGTCACTGAATATTCATCGCGATCAAGTGGCATACCGGATTTATAAATCAGATGGAAAATGCCAGAAAACCTTCAAAGCTAGTGGTGGAAAGATCTCAAGAACCTTCAGGGATGGCGGCAGCAAAAGCACAAGATATTTCAGACGTTGAAACAGTAATGATGCCTCAGTTGCTGCCACTGCTGCATTGATACATGCAGACACACAGAATGCAAGTGTGAGTCCTTATGGATCGAGCACTACAGTGGGAGAAAAAATAGTTCCCAGTTTGAAAGTATCGTAAGTTGATTCATCCCTTAGAACAATATTAAGGAATTCATGCATGGTTGGCATGCTTTGTTACAGAAAATAAGATGATCTGTACTTCAGGAAAGTAAACATGGGGCGTCTGAATTGGGTTCAATAATGTGCAATAAAGTAGTTTTGAGGATGAGGCAGTAGACTTTTGCTTAGAGAAGTGTAGAGTTGGAACTAGTCTTGCAAATTTCACTTTTTCTTGTTAGCAAGTTCAGAATTAAGGCCATTTCTAGGCTGAGATTTTCACTCCACCCTCCGCCCCTACCTTTGCCCCCCCCCCCCCCCCCCCAAAAAAAAAATTATATTGGTTATCTTTTCTCTTGCGCATAGTTGATTAGTTTTTTTTTTCTTCATGGATAATGTAATTAACTGCTTTGTACAGTATCATTATTAGCTAGTGAAGTATCCTTTGCAATATAATGTCTCATTTTGGTTTCACTAAAGGTGGAATCAAAATATACCACTTTTTAATCTTGTATCATCTTCTATTCTATTTTTATATGCATTGAGCAAATAATGAAATTCATATATTGTGTCATTTTAACCTTCCTACAAAAACTACCTGTGTTATATACCAAAGGAATAGTGGAATACCATGTAGTGTCTATATTTGGTTTAGTTGGGAGAATTGATTCTAGAAATTAATGGTTGAGATGAGTGATGTACGTTTTATGAAACACGTTGGACGAAAGTGATTTAAAATCAATTCTGCGAAACTATAGTTTTGCACCGTTGAAACATCAAACCAAACGGAAGCGTAGATGGTCCCCACAATAGCCAAACACGTTATGTTTGGGTATAGTGTGGAAGCTAAAACCTAGAAAGATTAAAGGTATGTTTGAGAATGTGTAGGGAAGGGGAAGGGGATGGTTAGGGGGAAATGGAGGGGGAGTAAGAAGATTTTGTAAATTATTGGATATTTCCAAACACATTAGGGAGAAGGACTTCCTACAACCCTTCCCTCCCTTCCTCTCCATTTTCTCCTTTCCAAACATACTTTAAGGCTCTGTTTGTTTTTTTTGGGTATGTGATGGAATATAAGGAAATGGTAAGTGACCTCTGGTTCAGAAGCTCTATGATAGAAATGCTTTAAGGTAAGTTCCAGGTCAAAGGTCGATTGACATACCTTGGACGATGGCCTCCAAGGAGCAAGGAGAGAGTACCAACAATACAACCTGCAGCCAACGAACAACCCAAGAAACAACCATGCGAGGAAACAAAGATATTGAACAGCAGCAGTGGGCGAGGAAAGAGATAGTGAATAGTAGTGATAGTAAACACGCGAACAAACTGTAAATGAGGCGCGAAATAATCTGTAAAATGAAACCAGGCCAACAACGTGTGATATGGTTACCAAAATACAAGGATAAAATAATGAATTTAAAAGTTTAGATATGCAGCCAAATTTGGCTCCATCTCGTTCCTCCCAAATTGGGGGGAAGAAAAAATTGAGATTACTGATGGGATGACATGGACCAGGTTCCAACCCTTTCCATTACATCTCTTTTTCATTTATAAAAACCAAACAATGGACGCTCACTCATTCCCTTCCATTCTCTTCCATTCCACCTCATACCCAAAAAACAAACAGAGCCTAAGGGAATAGTGGGGAAGGAGATTGCTCACAAAAAGTTCTTCTCTCCCTCGTGTTCGTGAGTTTAGTTCTCTTCTTGTGTAACTTAGAAAAATGTTGGGTTCACATCCCTTTGGATGTAGACACCGAGAAAGATAGAAAGTGAGGATGGAGAAGTGATAGATATTATGTGTGATATGATGTATTAGAAAGAGAGAGATGGCAGGCGTAATGGGTGGTGACACTCCTGCAATGTGTGTGAATCATTACTCAATAATTTCTCCATTTCCTCTGATCCCCTTTCCCCCTTCTCTCTAAACTTCCAAATGCACCCTTAATGTTTATGACACCCAATTCAACAAGTGAAGTGGATAAATTCTTATATACTTCGATGTTACTACATTAACTTAGTTGGTTAAAAATTAATTTGGATTTTATTATTTAATATTATAAATTTAATCCAACAATAAATATGATTAACATATTCAAAATTTAGTTCGCACATCGCAAACATAGGTTTGTAAGTTCAAATGTGATATTGAATATTTATCATGATATTTGGGTGAAGGTTTGTAAACTTTGACTCCGAATTAACTTGATTTTTTAAATTAATTTTATATAAAAGTGAGTTTGAATGATGTAATTAATGTCTGAAAAATTAAAAGTAAGTTTGTAATAAAATTTAGTATAAACTCAACTCAAAAGTTACAACTGATAAAAATTATACTAAATGAAAGTATTTGACCTAAGTAGTGGATAAGTTAGTTGAGTGCTGAAAGTTGATAAGGTAACTGATTGAATTGAAAATATTTGGTTAAATTAGTTGTTGAATTGATTGATGATTGTAAAATGACAAATGAGTATATCATTAATTGTGAAAATAGAATGGGTAAATGATAGATTATGAAAATAAAATTAAGGATAAAAATGTAAAATGTAATTTAAGCTAAGAGATGAAATTTTACAATGCTACTTGGAGTAGTGTTTCAAAAAATGCTAGCAGATACTAAATAAAAGTACTTTACAAAATAGCTGAAATGTTTTAACAAACTTTTCAACTACTAATTTCATTTTTCAATTAATTGAAATATCATGCTAAACATACACTCTCCTCTCAATTTTTCATCCAAATTTAAAATGAGAGAAAATTGTGTTGGGATTAATGTAACTTTTCTATTCTTCATTTTTCCCCTCCTAACCAAATCAGGGAAAATGCATTGAAATTCATTTTTTCATCCTCTCATTTTTCTTAGTAACAACACAATCATTTGAGTTTGAGTAGGCCTGTTTATTTCCATGTAAAAGTGGAACTATAAAAAATTAGATAGTATTAATAGAGTTAGTCCACTCAATTCTCCACTGACTTATAATATATAATCGAAATTGAATTTGAAAATCCTATTTTAGCAGGCGATTTCTAATTCCTGTAAATAGATAGTCTCTCCTTACATTAAATTTTTCATAAAAAATTGAACATAATTAGTATAAGGTGATTTTTTTTCATTGTCTAAATGTCTAATCATGAAGAGAACTTATTGCAGTGGAAAAATCTATAAAGAAAAAACAATTGTTTTTATACACCTTACTTTCTCTTAGATCTCATTTTTCGTACCTTTTTCTTTAGAGTAAACAAGTAGGTCGATCTTTGACTTTTAGGGCATCATGCACTTTAGTCCCTTACTTTTAACAAATCACATTTTAGTCCTTGACATTATTTCTATTCAGCACTTTAGTCTGAAGTCCTAACTTCTGTGAAGTTTATGTTGATGTGTCATTTTAAGTGACACATAGGATATCTAGTATGACAAAAAATGATCGTTTTCCTCATTTTTTAAGTGTGAGACACCTAATTCCGACGATTACTTAAAAATGACGGGAAAAGGGAATAAAGATAAGAAGTGGCTGTTATGGCTAGGTGTCTCACACTTTAAAAATGAGGAAAACAACGTCATTTTTGTCTTATTAGGTAGCCTATGTGTCATTTAACATGACGCATCAACTCCAACTTAACATGAGTTAGAATTTTGGATTAAAGTGCTGGATGAAAAGTAACGTTAGAAACTAAAAAAGGTTTGATAAATATCAGGGACTAAAGTGCATGGTGCCCTACAAGTCGGGGACTGGTATACTATTCTACTCTTTTTCTTAATCTCTTATACTTTTTTACTATATTAGCCATCTCATTTTTTTTTTTCTTTTCATTTTTCAAATGAAGAGTTTACATTTCATGGACGAGTACAATAATCTTTAACCTAACAAATAAGTTACAAGTAAGACACGTATTTTTTTTTTGGGATCCATAGGGATGATTTTTTTGGGTCAAATAGGCATATTTGTTTATATCTTTTTTTGTCAAAAGGCATATTATTTTTTGGTCGAAAAGGAATTTTTTTTTGTCAAAGTCGAAAAGGCATATTTTTTTTTTCGAAAAAAAGCATATTTGTTTGTTTTTTTTTTGTAAAAAAAGGCATATTTGTTTATATCAAAAGAAAACAAATTATAAGGGCTTTCACAGCCCAATTGTGGAAATGCTCGCGTGCACCCTCCTCCATAATACTCATCCCATTTCTGTGCTCTCTTCCCCCTTTCTCTCTCTTCCTCTTTCAGCTTCTCGCGTGTCTGTGAGTGTGGGCACCTTAAGATGCAGACCATTGCGAGGCGCTTAGGGCACCAATCGCTGAAGCCCTCAACTTCGCTGAAATCCATCTATCCAATTTCTAATCACCGTACCTAATCTTGCATTTTGGAATAATGCGTACTCATCTCTCAAGTCCTTTTTTAAAACTAATTGTAATTGCAATTGCAGATTATGGAGCGGATCACGAGCGTTACTCATCAACCCTAGCAACCAAGGGTGTGGGCCACCTCGTCCGCAAGGGTACTGGCGGGCGATCATCCGTCAGGTAAACCTCATTCTTCCATTCCTTTCTCATTCATTCATTAGAATTGTTCTAGGTTTTAAAAAATATGTATATTTTTTATTTCACGGATTTTCGTGATAAGATTGAAAAAGAAAAAGATACTACTCATGGTTGAGGAGCTACATTTTCAAGATAAAAAGAATTAAGTTCTCAGAGATGGGGGAAGGGGGGAAATTGAAGAAAATGGAAGAACCTTTACACTGTTGTATATGAGTTATGAGCTTTCAAGAAACAAGTATGGCCAAGGGGGTTGGGCTTGGATTTTCTGACAAGTTCTTGATTTATTGAATCAACACCTGGAGAGAGCTATATGAATGGTAAAAATGAGGCTTGAGATTTTTTTTCCCACTTAAGCTTAACATATAGGATTATGTATCTGGGTTGGTGACGCAGACCCAATGTTTGGGCCGGGATTTTGACCCTGCAGGACTTGCATGAGCAAGAAAGGAAAACTAAAGATGTAGTCATGACTGAGAGTGAAGCAATCAGCTATTAATTTCACCATTACCTGTTAATTTTGGGCCCGTGTTGGTGTAGTGAAACGTATAATATAGCTGATTTTTTCACCTCTTGACTTATGTGTAGCAGGAGATAGTATTAAGTTTCATAATTGGATGTAGTTTCTGCACTTCAGAAAATGTCATTTAAAAGCTCTCAAGAAATGAAGTTGGTTGGCTTGCTTAGTATGAACTGATGCGTGTGAAAATATTGTAAGATTGGTTTCATGCAACTGTAGGTTGATTTTGCATGTTTAAGAAGTTTCAGACACTGAATGATCTTTTGTATTATCCATAATTCATGATGATATTATATCTCCATGAAGTTATCCCATGGGTGTTTCTTGAGTATTAAGCCATTCACAGTTTTAAGGCCCTAATTTATTTTTCTTCTAGAAGTGTTGAATTTGATTCTTGTGCATTCTGATTGGACAGGAAAGGTTATAATTTTGAAAAAGCTTGTTGTTGTATGAATTTTAGTTAATTGACCTTAAAGGATTGGGAACATCTTATGGAGAATTAAAATCTTTTTTCAACCTTCTGTACTTGGTTTACTTACCTCTTAAAATATCTTTTTTACCATTGCTTTTTTTGAATTTAAGTGAAGGGTTCAGAAGGTTTTGATGTGTTGCTAAAGTCTTGCTAGCTTACATACATCTGAGTTGATAGATAGTTAAAATAATGCTTGTAAGTAACTCCTTTTTGCAGTGGCATTGTTGCTACAGTATTCGGGGCTACTGGATTCCTTGGTCGTTATGTTGTCCAACAACTTGGTAAGTTTCTGGGTTATATAATTGTTTCAAAGAAAAATTTATCAAGTTAAAAATTATTGTTATTTTCTGTAAATAAAATATATTGGAATAAATTCTGTTGTCACTATTAACTTCACTTTTTTTTAACTATATTGTATTGCTTGCTTTTGGTATGCCATTCCTCTCTTCTAGCTAAAATGGGATCTCAAGTCCTAATTCCTTTCCGAGGCTCTGAAGATTGTCACCGTCATCTCAAACTGATGGGGGATTTAGGACAGGTAGCATTTGATAATGTTCCGATCCTTGTAACGAGTCCACTCTTGCCTTCTATTTATTTCTTGTCTGAATGAAAAAGCAAATAATGCTAAGTTCATGGGTTATTTCCATATGCTATTTGTGCTTATCTTCTGGTGATTAATATGCACAGATTGTACCCATGAAATACAATCCAAGAGATGAAAGTTCAGTAAAAGCTGTGATGGCTAGAGCCAATGTTGTTATCAATCTTATTGGTATACATCTTCTCATGTAATTCTGCAACTTCAATGTTTCAAAATGTGGAGCTTGTGACTTTTTGTCTTATAATATCACTCTTGTTCCGGCTGATTTGGTTGCTGGCAGGAAGGGATTATGAGACAAGAAACTACAGCTTTGAGGAAGTGCACTATCACATGGCTGAGCAACTTGCAAAGGTATGTTCTTTTACATTTGTTCTCACCCTATATCATCATGCTAACATCTGAAATTATCATTCATTCACTATTCTCTTTTTCTCTCTCAGTAAAAACATACATTATTTTACTTGTTGTCTATATATTGATGTTTATTTGTAATTCTAATTCTAATTCTTTCAAAGTAAATGAACTTAATTGTATCCTCCAAATGTCAATATATACACTGTTAACTGTAAAATTTAGGTTTTTTTTTGAAATTGAAAGAAAAAGGGCAAAAGGAAGTCAAGTTGTCAAGTTCATCACCATGATGGTTTCTTAAGATTTTATTGTGTTAATCACGGGATCTGGTCAACTAGTAATGATACCAAGTGCCAAATATGGGACATGTCCAAACTGTTCAGTGTGACGGTGTCTCAAACTGCATATTGACTCTGATGTTTTGTAACCATTCCTGTTGCGCCCTGCAAATCTATGTAGATTGTATAGGGGTGTACTGGATTTGTTTTCACTTGTCCTCTTTAAGGGCTGCCTAATGATACTAGAAGCTGCATCATAAGGTTTGAAATATGTAAGAAAGTCTTCCAAAATGATTTTGCAATCAATTTAAAAATATATTGGTGCACTAGGCTGAGTAATGAGCATGCCTGAAGAAAGTATTAAATTTAGAAGTCGAAAGCTGTTTTTCTGGGCTCAGAAGCCTCTTGTAAAGCTTGGCATGGCTTATTTTGAATATTTGTATTATTCTGATTTTGTAATTTCCTAACATGACCTGGTTTTTAATTATTTATTAGTTGTATAATAAATAATCTGAGTTGTTGCAGATTTCCAAAGAGCATGGTGGTATCATGAGATTTATTCAAGTTTCCTGTTTAGGTGCATCTCCTTCTTCTCCTTCCAGGATGCTTAGAGCTAAAGCAGCTGCTGAGGAAGCGGTTTTAAGGGAATTACCTGAGGTACATTTAGTTTCTCGCTGTCTAGGGCTCTAGGCTAAATAATTTATTTCTAGTTCCATTATCATATGTAAAAGAAACAACTGTTAACTCCCACCATTTTATTTACATTTGAAGCTGAACAAAGAAAGGCAATTTTGCCTCTTGTTTTTTACAGGCTTTTGGGTTGAACTAATTAAGGATTTTTTAAAAGAATGTAAAAAAATTCCTGAATGATAGAGATAGAAGCTAAAGACCAGTAAAGAAGTTTTTAGTACCCTAGTACATTAATTATATCACTTGAGTATTGCCTCTTCATTATCTTGGTTTTGGCTTCTATTATTCTATTAAAAAATGGTAAATTAAAAAGGGTTTTATTTGCAATCTCCTGAATATTGAGTAAGAAGATAGCTTGATAACATTACTTGCTACTTGTTAAAATGTCTTCAGGATGTATATTCTGTCCTGTTTAAGGGCTGATGAACTGTATATCTGATAACTAATTTGAAAATGCATTTGTTTTCATGTGGATAATGAAGTAAAGATCATTTGCATTCATACAGTTGAAATATGTGTGATCATTTTGCAATGAAATGTCTCTGAGGCATTTTCATGCTTTGCTAACTTTCAAGAGCATTAATATCAGAATTCCTACCATTAATCTCTACAGGCTACAATCTTCAAACCTGCTGTTATGGTTGGTACAGAGGATCGGATTTTAAAGCCATGGGCTCATTTTGCAAAAAAATATAGCTTTCTTCCATTGATTGGGGATGGGAGCACAAAGTATGTATAAATCTATCAAACAGTTACTGTGGGCTTCAATCTTTTTTACCAAATGAATTGCATTGTTAGTGGTTCTGCCTGTTGACATGGAAATTCATGTTTTGTGATTTCTTTTTTCTAACAAATGCAATCATTGCAGAATCCAACCTGTATATGTTATTGATGTCGCTGCTGCACTTACTGCAGCCTTGAAGGATGATGGCACTAGCATGGGAAAGATCTATGAACTGGGTGGTCCTGACATCTATACTATGCATGAATTGGTAATCTCTGACTTTATCTCTTTTATTTGTTGCTATTTATATTCCACATCTTGTCAAAACATGAGATAATACTTGTTGGGGAAAAATGGAAGAAGAAATTAGTTACATGATGTAGAATCTTTATGTTAAATGCAGGCAGAACTCATGTATGATGTGATTCGAGAATGGCCTCGATATGTGAAGGTGCCTTTTCCCATTGCAAAGGTGTGTTCATCACTTAATCATTTGTCGATTAGTTGTCTACTTACCATTGGAAAGCCATTGATGAACATATTTCTGGCCTTGTGATGTTATTATCGTGATTTGGATATTTATGAATAATATAGAATGCAATTCTAGGAGTCTCACATTTATAGAATTTCATACATGCTGAATTCAGTTCCTTTTATGTATCCAGTTATCCAAATATTAAATATGTAATTGGGATTTCTTTTGGCAACAAGGTGATATCCAAGTTAAATAAGATTGGTAAAGGTTTAAACTTAAAAATGTAACTATTTTTAATTTGCTGTGTTTTATATGCCATAAGGTGGTATCTGGGTTAATAGCTCGCAATCACATTTGTGATTTGAAAGACAGCTATCACAGGGTCCTTTTTTTTCGTTTTATTTATTATAAGGTCATTTTTTTGTTTTAGTGCCCATGGTCATGGGAGAGGAATACTCGGTTTACTATTGAGAGTATATTCTGTCACTTTGATGTCATCAAATGCCAACGTTGTGTGGGATATGATTAATTTCAGGCATTGGCAACGCCGAGAGAAATATTACTAAATAAGGTCCCCTTTCCGCTACCCAATCCTGAAATATTCAATCTGGATCAGATCCTTGCTTTGACTAAAGATACTGTTGTCTCAGAAAATGGTAAGTTCCTTATTTTATGACATGGTCTTTCATTATTTTTCCAAGACATTTATTATAGAACTGTCTCGAATCCCACATTTTCTGTTTGATGAAATTTGCAGCTCTGACTTTCAATGATCTTGGAATTGTTCCTCATAAGCTAAAGGGATACCCTGTTGAGTACCTTATTTCATTTAGGAAAGGAGGCCCACAATTTGGTTCTACAATCAGCGAAAGGGTCTCTCCAGATGCTTGGCCGTAAGCTTCTTTGGATGTTTGGTCCGGAATAATTTTTCTTTCTTGCTTGTACTACCACCATTTCATTTCACTATTTAAAAATGATGTGAAAAGCCTGCTTTTTGTATCCTCGTTTCATAATGTAGAGTACGTAATCATGTTTGATGACGATAATAAATTCCAGATACTTGATAATTCCTGAAAGTAAACGCCTTGAATCAAATTCATATTTCAAAGTCATTCCTAATTGGAATATTGGATGTTATCTTTACATACTTGTTTAGTCGTCCTGAATCAGATTCATACTTTCAATCAACCTTCTCCCTTTACCCTGTCTTCAACACCCCCTTTTAGGTGAATCTGTCTTCAACAGCTGCAGGAAAAACTATTTATACATTTAAAGGAACTAATTTGTGCTTGTTTGATGGACATGATAAGATATGATAGGAACAAAAATGAGAGTTGGATAAGGAAATGATAAGATAAGAGCACGAGAAAAGAAAAGAAATTCATTATAGGTCCGTTTGGTTTACAGTTGAGTAGAATTGATTTTAGAAATGAATGGTTAAGATGGATTAGGCACGTTTTACGAAGTGCGTTGGACGGAAGTGATTTAAAATCAATTCTGCAGAATTGATTCTGGATGGTTTAAAATTTAAACCAAACAGGCACTATGTCATGTAAATCTCTAATTCAGATCCCATCAAAAGAGAAAAGAAAAAGAAATCCATTATATCCTATACTGTATTTTAACCTGTCCACTAAATGAATCATAAATAACAAGAGATTGTCCAACACATGTTTTTTTGCATATGTTGGTCCTATTCGAGTATAGGATTTGGATTTGAATTCCTTACAAGGGTTTGGTATGCTAGATTTCTTTTTTTTGGAGAAAATAAATTTAAATTTTATAATTTTTAAAATAAAATAAAAAAAATCATGTGAATTAACATGGTGACTTATTTTTAGAGTGAATGTGAAAGTTTTGTTAGGATTCATTTTTAGGAATAAAAAAGTTGATATATAAGTAATATAATGTCGTAGAATTAATTTTAAAACTAATGGTTGAAAATGAATTTATTACATAAATGTTTATCTATTGTTACATCGCGTTTAACAAAACAATACTAATTTAATTATTAACTAGTATATTAATCCATGTAATATGCGGATAAAATATATTTTTATATAATTAAAATCAAATTAATAATATTAGTGCTCCTATTAAGTAGAACCGGTAAAATGGGCTAGCCCGACCGGGACGACACGTAAAAACCTGTAGAAATATAGGGTTTGAGAATTTATTTTAGAAGCCCAAATAACTCCCGGACTTTTTAGTCCAGTCCGATAAAGCTCGCTACCCCGCAAAAGCTGCAAAAGGCCGGGTAGCCTGCAAAACTAGCAAAAAAAATCCGGGCTACCCGTAAAGAACCTAAAAATGTAGGGCTCAGACACCTATTTTAGAAGCCCGAACAAGTCCCGGACTTTTTAGCCCAACCCGAAAAAAGTCTGCTACCCGCATCAAGCCGGGCCGGGCAGCCCGAACTCTACTATTAAGGAATGATAGAGAGAATATCGCAAGTAGTGTGTGAAATTCACCATCTAATAAGAAAAGAGAATAAATACTAAAAATTGAGAGAGATCATAATAGGATGAGTGGGGTGACTCACTCTAAAATGTGGTACCAAAATTATAATATACAAAATTGATTGAGAATAAAATTAATGATATTCTATGTGATCAAATATTAATTATTACATATAAAACTTTATACAATGACAATGTTAATTATCAATTATCACAGGGAAAAAACTTTGAAAATTACTAGTATTAAATAAGATTATGAGTTATTAAATGTTAATTATCAAATATACTAAAAACATCTTATATTTGGTTTTGTCTAACAGTAACACAGCCGACGCGTCACAATTCCACGGGACACCACCGACATCGACATGGATGACAACCCCCGCGCACGTTGCTAATCTGCGCCACCTTCTCTCTCGTTGATTTATCAACCTTTCTTTCTCTCTCTGCGAAATTCCCTTCTTCGATCCTGGATTCCTCTCTCTCTCTCTCCCCCCCCTATGTAAGTCACCTTTCTCTCTCCCTCCTTTTCTTTTTCTGCTGATTATATATATTTTTTCATTTTACCAAATCTTGTATCTTTGCTTTGCGATTTAACTCATCATCAGATTCAAACAAACACGGTTGCTCCTCCTCATTCATTCATTTTTTCCCCTTTTCTATGCTAAGTGCTAACACACGCACACGCACACGCACACGCACACTCTTCTTTTGATTCGATCCTAACAACGCCGAGTTTGTTTTGTTGTAAAACTCTTTGCCTATCAAATAGTGTTGAGCTTAGCTGCAAAACTGTTCCCTTTGTTTGGACCTCAGATTAATCAGTAATCACAATATTTGCTATTAGGTTTAGGTTTTGCAGTTGGAATTAAAATTTGAATGCAATGAGACGGCGCCCTGTGGCGGGCGTGCTCCTTGACCAAAAGGAGAAAGGGGCAGCAAAGAGCCAGAATTCCCGGCTTTGTTGTTTGGCATCCTTGGCTGCATTCTTCTGGTTCTTGCTTTTGTACTTCCATTTTGTGGTCCTTGGAGGAAGAAATAATAATACTACTGCTAATATTAGTAACACTAATAGTAATCATGTTGATCACTCAACCAAATTAACACCCGTTACTGTTAATTATGAACCTACCCCAATCCATGTAACTGGTTCCCATCAAGTGCAAGCCCCTCCTAGAAAGATTGGCTTCCCTCACCCGGAGGTGCAAAAGAGTGACACTGACACTGTTGTCACTGACACCCCTCACCCTGAGAAGAATTTCCCTTTTATGAGAGCATTGAGAACTGCTGAAAACAAGAGTGATCCTTGTGGCGGGAGGTATATTTATGTGCATGACCTTCCCTCGAGGTTTAATGAGGATATGTTGAAGGAGTGCAAGAGTTTGAGTCTTTGGACTAATATGTGTAAGTTCACCACCAATGCTGGCCTTGGACCGCCTCTTGAGAATGTTGAAGGTGTGTTCTCTAATACTGGTTGGTATGCCACGAATCAGTTTGCTGTTGATGTAATATTCAGCAATCGGATGAAGCAGTATGAATGCTTGACAAAGGATTCCTCTATTGCTGCTGCGGTATTTGTACCCTTTTATGCTGGGTTTGACATTGCACGTTATCTTTGGGGTTATAATATTTCAATGAGGGATGCAGCTTCTCTTGATCTGGTTGACTGGCTTATGAAGAGGCCTGAGTGGAGCATAATGAATGGCAGAGACCATTTTCTTGTTGCAGGAAGGATAACATGGGATTTCCGGAGACTATCTGATGAAGAATCAGACTGGGGCAATAAGCTTCTGTTTCTACCAGCAGCAAAGAATATGTCTATGCTTGTGGTTGAGTCCAGTCCCTGGAATGCCAATGATTTTGGGATTCCATATCCTACATACTTCCACCCTGCAAAAGATGCTGATGTGTTCAATTGGCAGGAAAGAATGAGGCGATTAGAAAGGAAATGGCTTTTCTCCTTTGCTGGAGCTCCCCGTCCTGGCAACCCCAAATCAATCAGGGGTCAATTAATTGACCAGTGCAAAAGGTCCCAGGTTGGTAAGCTGTTGGAATGTGACTTTGGTGAAAGCAAATGTCATTCTCCCAGCAGCATAATGCAGATGTTTCAGAGCTCACTTTTCTGCTTGCAACCCCAGGGTGATTCTTACACGCGAAGATCTGCCTTCGATTCAATGTTAGCTGGTTGCATACCTGTCTTCTTCCATCCAGGTTCAGCATATACACAATATACTTGGCATCTTCCTAAGAATTATACCAAGTATTCTGTCTTCATTCCAGAGGATGATATTCGTAAGAGGAATGTCAGTATAGAGGAAAGGCTTAGTCAGATACCTCCTGAGCAAGTGAAAATCATGAGAGAAGAAGTCATTAGTCTCATCCCAAGACTAGTATATGCTGACCCTCGCTCCAAGTTAGAAACTCTTGAAGATGCATTTGATGTTGCTGTACAAGCAATAATTGACAAGGTTACAAATTTGAGGAAGGATATTATTGAAGGTCGTACAGATGACAACTTCATTGAGGAGAACAGTTGGAAATATGCTTTGTTGGACGAGGGAAAGCATGAGGTAGGACCTCATGAATGGGATCCTTTCTTCTCCAAACCAAAGGATGGCAGTGGAGATTCCAGTGATTCCTCTGCTGAAGCTGCAAAAAATTCCTGGAAGAATGAGCAAAGAAGTCAATAATAAAAGGAAGGGGGAAAAATCTACAGGAGCTGCGGTGAGGTTTAATGTAGACTTAGAAATGTTTTTCCTGAATTGGGGAAGAATTGCAAATTATAGCTGGGGTCTTGTACTCTTGTTACCTCTGAACTTGTGACCACGTATATTGAGCGGGCTTCAACCCCAACATGGAGCCTTATTCTTTGCTTTACACACTTTTGTTATATAGGTTTTTCTAATTTCTTTTTCATGTATTCTCCTTAGTGATTTCTAGCATGCATTTTGCAAGGTTTAATAAGTTCTTTTATGTAATATTTTTACTCATTTGATTCATATAGGAAATATATACAAATTTATTATGGTTAATGGTAAACTTGAACAAGTTTTACCATTGAAGTCACGGATAGATCAATTCTATTGAAGCGCGGCTAGATTGCTTCCCTTTGATAGTTTTCATGGAAATAAATGTCCTACTCTTCTTTACCTTTTCATTGGTTTGATTGTCTGGTCCTTTCTTTGGTTTGCTAAAATGACACATACATTTTAGTATATTTGGTTACTTCATTTGCAGTATATGAATGGGTTGTCATGTCTTGCTACTTAATAATCGACGTAACTAGAGAAAATTATGAGCTGTTTCTTCCTCACCTGCTGCTTCTGGTTTGTAGAATTCACGTTTTTTTTTTTTTTTTGTGTGTGTGTGTGTGGGGGGGGGGGGGGTAATTGGTAAGTGCAGTGAAATCTACCATTAGATTAGTCTTTTCTATAAAAATTGCTTTAAGAATATATCCAAAAATTGATATTATTGATTGTTAAATGGCTGTTAAGCACTGGTGGTAGCAAAGAAGCTACTATAAAATTCTCGTCTAAAGTATGTAATGATTCATTTCTTTCATATTCCTTTGATATATGCATGAAAAGAGCTCATTGAAATTTCCTTTTATGAAATGATTCATCATATGTTGGAATAAATACTTGGAAGTGGCAAATCTTTTATCATTTTGTTTTGGAATGACAGTATGGTAAATGAGGTTTTTGTCCTTAACGGAAATGCTTAGATAACAGTGCTGGGGTAATTGGCAGTGTTAGCAACTGCCGCGTTTGGCAAAATTTTCCTGCGTGTCTTCCTCAATCTGTCTAGTCAGTATGATTAATTTATATATTGCTCAATTTTCTCTTTAAGTACTATTCCTCCTGTAGTGTGATGCTATCCATACACCTATAATTTATGGAAAAAATTACAGTTGGGTTTAAAACCATTGGCTGCTTAATCCTTACGCTAAAAAAATCAATTCATATTGGACAAGCTGCTGCACATAGTTTTCATTTGTCCACTGTCTAGGAGCATTCGTAACCAAATTGTATGTCACATACGGAAAATGATCAATGACAAGGATAATCTTGTACACATCACAGGCATACTTTTCTTATCTGAGGTCATTTTCTAGGTCGGGTGACACCAAAGAAATGGAGAACCATAAGATAAACGAAAGGAAGCTAGGAAATTGACATTGATAACCTGTATTTTAGCAGGGACATAGAATAGAAAACAACCAGTGGAAAGGGAAAGAAAAAACATTTTGCTGTTTTTATTAATGATTAATGACATTTCTACAAATTTATACTAAATACATTTCTTGCACAGTTGCACCCTTTTTCATCTGTAACTCTTTTCAAATGCTCACATTGTTGACATATCAGGATCCACACACTAATGTCTCTGGAAGAGCCAAAGCCTACCCAGCTGTATCCGATACATTGCTGAACTAGACCAATGGCCTGATACATATATGCATCACTAGACTGATTCAATTAAACTGGACTATGCTTTTAGTTGCACCTAGCAAGAGAATATGGCATTCATTCTGTGAGTGAATTAGGCCCGCGTTATCTTTGTTAATTATGATTATGGGCATAGGGAACATTATTTTTGAAGTCTATAATCTACATAGATCACTATCCTGTATAAATAGAGGGTTCTTGGACTCATGGTCTGTTTCACCCAATCCCCTCATTCTTCAAAAACCTTACCTGTATAAAGTGAGTCTTTCTCTGTAGTCTCTCCAGGACAAATAGGCAGTGCAAGGTAAAAGCTATGCTACTCACACAAACAACTTTTTAGATGTCAAAAATAGCATCTTATCTACTGGATTGTTGAAACTTCAGAGTTTCCCATATTGACAGCATGTATAACAGTATACTGGTTTTTACTCTTTTTTTTTAAATTAGATTGTGCTAATAGTATAACTCGATTTTGGGATGATTGTGTCACAAATACAGGGCATGAAAACATGTGCATTCATTCAAGATCAAGGGTGATCTGCGAAGAATAGTAGCATAATAAGATTACCTTATCTTACTATTATTATCGGTTAAGTTGCTTCATGTCTCAAACTTTGTACTCAGAACTTAGTAGGGAAGACACTAGAGAAAAGTAATCCCTTAAATGCTATACAATTGGTCACACAAGCTTTAGCCAAAACTCTCCTATTAACTTTTTCCTTGAATAAGAATATATATCAGTCCTAACTCACAAAATTTTGAGACACTTGTGTGGTAAGTCTAACTCATTTAATTAGGACATTTGCTAGAAGTTCTCCACAAGGTATTAGGATTCAACGCTCCTTGATACAACGTCCCTTTCCCATTCTCCTTCCCTTCCTTCTCCCCAGCCCCCTAGTGAGATCAGTTAGGCTTAGGCACCATTTTAGTAGTGAGGTCTCCTTTAAATCCTAGCAGGGTTTGGTACTCAGAAAAAAAGGGGGAAATTTGCAATTTCTGCCTGTCCTAAAGGAAGAGACTTATAAGTTTGTATGCATCAAGTTTGCTATAATTGTGCCAATACATCCAGGGTATTTTACTCTCCATTAGTCAGGCAAAGACATTCTACAATGGGAAAGGTAAATAGGGTTTTTTCGAATAAGCCAATTCATTTGGGACCCTCCGGATCCACTCTTTTTCCTATTCAAAGATCAGCCTTTATTAATAGACAGTAGACACCCCACAAGTGAGTTTAGTAGAAAGAACAACAGACAAAACATGCTTACAAAAGTATCTGAGCACCATCTGGGTATATAATATCTCCTTACAAAGTTTCTTGCTTTTATTAAAGCCATAATTAAAGGAAGCCATTGAACAATGAGCTTTCAAATTTGTCTATGAGAAAACAGTTACATGGTAACTAAACAGCTGCAGGGCAAGCAAAAATTTATAAAAATTTGGGTGTCAAAAGGGATGTGTATGTGAATTGAAGTTACTTGCACGCCAATTTGCATTTCACTCAAGTTTTATCTGACTATATATTACAGAAAACAAACTTTCTGACAAAGGACAAAAGAATAGAAGGGGGAAGTTAGCAAATTATCTCAATTTTTTATGAATTGCAGACCATTTGCATTAGAGTATCGCTCCATGAATCTCATGAATCTATCCCAGTCTCGTGGAGTCCGCATGACATACTTGGCTTCAATTCTTGAGGGCTTTCCATTGACAAATTTAGCACTTACATCAACAGACTGAAGGACTCCTTCCTCATCAATCATGTAAAAACCAGTGATGTCACCTACTTCTCCAGAAGAATCAAAAACTGAGGGTTGATCAAAACTGAAGATAGCCATGCCATTTGTTCCATCCCTTGATTTAGTTAGCCTCACATCTGGTATTGTCAGTTCATCAGTTCCTTGAATGAACTGTATTTTTGGTTTCACCATCATGATAACAGGCATGTGCATGGGAGTATTTTGTGTTAGTGTAGGTAACCTCAAACGTGGAAGGTGTAAACATTGACCATTGAATGAGGAGTTCGTGCTTCGATGGACAATCGAAGATGGGACTGCATAAACAAAAATTCTATTATGTTCACCATGAACATCAGATCATAAGCATTATTTTTTATTTGCTAGTGATAAACATCTTCAAAGGAATCACATGTATCTACAAAGTCCAAAGAACTCCTATACTTTGGGATCAAGGTTAGGAGTCAAGGGAAGATGATACACGAAATTGATCTACACTACATATACATAGAATGGTGAAATGTAGCGTGAAACTAGAGGGACTTATAAGATTACTTCATATACTTAACAAAATTAGGAAAGAGCAAATTCTGTTATTAATTGCAAGATATCACATTATCACCTTTTTGCATGTCTTCAAGAACATCACATATTTGGTCCATCAATGTGTTTATCGTCAGGGTGTAAGCTATAGTAAACTATTTTTCCAAATACTTCTCACTGCAAGAATTGATGTTTACTCGTCCCTCTTCAAGATGGGAAAAATTTTCAACAACCATAAAAGTCCAAAAACTTTGAAATTCAACCATCACATCAAGAATTTTATGTTGTCAAGGAAAAACGGGGCAAAAACATTGAAAATGTAAAGAATACCAACCTCCTTTTGTTTTTCTTATTTGGCATCCTGGAATTCCAACTGTCCCATAACAGGGGAAAACCAAGTTACCAAGTTGATAATAATCCATATAAGGCCTTAACCCCACAAAATTATGGAATTTTAGGGTGTAGAGTTTTTTATGAACTAACTGTCCTCTAGGGTATAAACCAACACTAACCATTACTGATAAACCCTGCAAGTTGAATCCCCAAGCATGCTGGCACAAATATTGCCTAAATTCTAATGGGAGCCCACACAATGTACAACATAATTTCACTAAGACTCTGAATCTTTGCACACTTGATAGATTAATAGGCAGTAGGAACTCCAAAACAAAGAAAGAAAGAAAGTGATGTTGAGGGAGATATCTTTGAAGAGGGTAATTGTACCTGAGTATGAGCGTGGCTTCTGAATTGAGTTGGAGAGCGGAGAGGACAATGCAAGAGAGTGCAGAGTTGCCATAGCCAGAAGGAGAGAGAAACAGTTCACAACACTAGTATCTCAAGAAGTCATAAAGATCATGAAATAGAGTAAAATTGTGGTCCAGAAGAAGTCTGGTGTGTAAGAAAGACAGCCATTCACTTGTGATGATAATTCTTTGCTTTTTGCAAAGGATTTTGTGTGTGAGAGAGAGTGATTAGATTTGTGACACTCGATTGACGATGCTGACATGGCAACCCAAGAATGGTACACGTTACATGAATTACGATATTTATCATTACCATTATTATGGTGCTAAAATGAGTTTATGCTCCATGTCCATGGACGCGCATATGTTTGACATGGGTAATATTTGAACAAGAACTCAGGTTTGTAAACCACAGAAAGAATGAGCCCAAGATTATTTTATTTGGTCAATAGAATGATTACTATACCAGCGTATTCAATATCATGAGGTAATTTCATCTTTCATTTTTGTACCAAAAAAAAAAATTCATCTTTCATCCCATTCTTTGCTCAAAGTATTTTTTTTTTTTGGGTCAAGCTCAAAGTATATTTTAAAAAGGGAGTTGTTTTTACCACTTTTTCGCTATTTATACCCCCACTTTTAAATTTTTTCCTTAAACTTTCTTTTCCCATGATTCTATCCTTCACCACCACGGTCACGGTCACCTCCCTCAACATACCTCCAACCCTCCGACTTCACTCACTTTTTTTTTCTTTTCAGACATTAATACCCGGAAGTCACTTTTATCATTTATCTTTCAAAAATTAGTTTTTGGTAACTTTTGGAAGTTAATTTCCCAAAAAATAAAGAGAATAACCCTAAAAGTCATTATTTATGGGTGCGAAAAGCAAAAAAGTTGGCTGTCAAAAGCAAGTTCTTTTAGAAAACATTTGGTATAATATATATAAGAAAACATCTGGTGAACCAAATTGATAGGCTTAAGCATGTGAGATGATCCAAACTGTTTGATTATTGGTGACCAAAAATATAAAGCTATTTGATTATTTGGAAGTCCTTTTTTTGAACAAGAATATTTGATACTTGTATGGGGTTGCTTTTAACACCCCTTTTATGCTATTCGCACCCTTATATTATTTGCAACTTTTAAAATTCATATCTTACTCCCCCACTTTCAATCTCCACCTCCCAACACCCCCACCACCATTCCATTCTAGAAATATATTTTTGAAAAAAAAACTTCTAAAAATTAATTTTTAAAAACCAAATGATAAAAGTGGTTTCCGGAAATATATATTTTTTTACAAATTCTCAACTTTTAGAGATGAAAAAAATTCGTCACTAGAATCGGTCTCTAAATCATAGACGAATTTTTTCCTTATGAATTTGGATACCCAGCAAAATTTTCATCTCTGACTTAGTGACGAATTTTAGCAATGAATTTTTTTCGTTGTTAAAAGTTGAATATATGTAAAAAAAGATATATATTTCTGAAATTTTCGAAAGTCATTTTTTCATGAATTTTTCGGAAATTAATTTTTGGAAGCCTTTTATATCATTTGATTTCCGGAAATTAATTTTCGAAAGTATTTTTTTCCTGAAATAATTTTCAGAAAGAGAAAAAAATTGAATGGGGTGGTGGTAGGGGTTGTCCACAAGTAGAGGTGGGTTGGAAAGGTGGAGGTGGCGGTGACCGTGGGAGAGGGGTGATGGGAGGAGGGTAGTTTTTGAGGAAAAAATTAAAAAAGCTAGGATAGGTGCAAATAGCAAAATGCGGTGGTGAAAGCAACTCCCTACTTGTATAATCTTTGAGGGGAAAAGGAAACCCAAGACCGATAACAATGTTTTGACCAAGGAAAGGAAAATGATTTCCGAGTCCCATTATGAGTTACACCATGTACATGTGCAATTTGGAGCAATTTGATCCCGTTTTAGCATCTATTTGCTGTATGTAATATGTGATTTCTTTTTCTTTTCATTTTTAAAATGATGAAAGGCTGGTTCTGTGGTTTTGCTTGGCATAAATTCATGTGCACGCACATAAGCAATGTTTTCAACATCCTCTTCCAATTCTAAATCCCTTGGATTCCCATCATGAAAAAAAGATGTAAGAAACAAACAGCCATCAAATAATTCAATATGACCAATTCATTATTTGAAATCTTCACTGTCTCTCTCCAATAATAAGGAAAAAATGTACTTCACCAGGAAGCTGCAATTTCACATGGCATTCATCTGTTTAAGTACAGAGATAGGTGGCAATTGTGTTATAGGCAATGGAAACGGCAGTAATATTATCACTTTCTTAAATCCAACACCCCACATGCTTGCATGTGAATATTGTAAGAGAGAAAAGTGCAAAAATGAAAAAAGAAAGAATTTTGATCTGAAAGAAAGAAGTGGCAGTTGGTGGGCTCAGACCATGATTGATTAAGTGCAGCACTTTGCTCCCATTTCCTTCTGTTTGCTAATTCCTTTAATAATTTATTCTCTATTCTTAATGGCATGCCTCTACTTTCATCCATTGCAGTTTTTTATGCTTCTTATTTGTCTTCAAAAGAGAAAAATAACCTCATTCAGAAATTAACACTGATCAATAATTCCAAACTCATTTGAAGATTTTTGTTTCTGTAATTACTATAAAATTGTAGGTCTAAAAATTTTTTGTTACATTGCTTTGGTTTCTATGTAGATTGGTTATTTTCATATGCTTCTATTATGTCACAAATGATGAATTGAATGTATGTCACTCTACTTCATATTGTAACTGATGCTCTAGTTTTAAGAGTACCTCAATCATTTTTGTGGCTCTTTCATATATTTTTTTTAATGAGCACAATAATTTGTCTTATTTTCATGTTTCTTTCTCCCGGTAACATGGAAAGATTCCCTTCTCTAAATGATAAAGAATAATTAACAATTATGAATCTAAAACTATCAAGTGGGCGATGGACAATGGTTCTGAATTTTCCTTTTTCATCTTTTTATATTTTTCTTATTTCTCCTTCCTTGCCATTCTTAATGGATTACAATCTATTTAGTACACATAATTCCTTCACTTTAACCATTATCACATGGTTTTGGTTTGGATTTGGATGTTAGGATAATCACAAGTACATCAATGTTCTTGTGGATCCTACCATTAACCATATGTTAGTTGGGCCACTTGTGCATGATTTCTGAATCTTTGTCACAGTTAGAAGTTACCTTTCAACCCCGCAGTAAATTCAACTCTCACAAACATTAAACACACTAAAGTAGCTTAATGAATATATTTTATTGAATGTTGGCATGGCAGATGCTTTTAGTTTAGATACTGTTTATTAACACCCCAAAAGGGAAGGTTCTAAAGTTCAAATGAAGTTATAAAGTTTCATTAACTACTATGCAGTAACGCGGTAGTTACTGTTTTTTGTATAAATGTTTGTGCATTGATGAAAAAAGATGGTGCTTAAATAGTTTTGATTGAAAAAGAAACTTGGAGTGAATTATTTAGATTCGATTCTTTAAAGTGAGAGTTTTACTTTCTCACTTTAGAGAGCCAAACCAGAACTATTTATATATACATCTATTACCTAGCTAGAAAAGGGATACAAAAACTTAGTAGGGGTGACATTAAATGCAGAATATAAGAAATCTTTTATTCCTTTATTCTCATTCTTGTTAGCAAGGAAGTAATTACCGTAAAAAGAGATTCATAATAATAAACAAAGAGGAGACAAACAATTGTCATTTTACAGAAAAAAAAATACAATAACAGTTGATAGTACATAAAGGAAGAAGTAGATACTAAACCAATATAAAGGGTCACATTCTCTCCCATGTTTTATGTCGGAGAAACTTCCAATAAGTCCAAATCACCGTTGTTACGTGAGCATTACTATCTGTTTTGAAATATTAGTCCATAAACCTGACCAGCCTTTAAAAAAAATGAGCATAACTAATCAGTGGTTTATTATTAGTCCAAGCTTATTATATATCAAATCATATTTACAATAGCCATCCTCCTTTGGCCTTTCAATCACTTCCTCAAAAACAAGAGATATCATTCTCTCTCTCTCTCTCTCATTGTTCTGTCCATTCCCCTCACATCATCATCCTTCTCCTTCAGTACAGAGTGCAAATGGTGGACAGCTGAGACACTGATCAAGCAGAAGAAGAACAAGATGCAGCTGAAAACTCAGTTTTTCTTCTTCTTCTGTTGCATCTGCTATTTCTCTTATGGTTTTGCTGCTGCAGGGAGTGATGAAGTATCTGCTTTACTTTCTATAAAAGCAGTTCTCATTGATCCCTTGAATAGCCTACATGATTGGAAATTGTTGGACAAAGGGAAGGATGCATGTAACTGGACTGGTGTACAGTGCAACTCAGATGGAGCTGTAGAGAAGCTTGATCTTTCCCACATGAATCTGAGTGGCAGTGTCTCCAATGAGATACAAAGGCTAACAAGTCTCACTACTCTCAACTTGTGCTGCAATGAATTCTCATCATCACTGTCAAACTCCATAGCCAATCTCACCTCACTGAAGAGCCTTGATGTAAGCCAGAATTTCTTCATTGGTGACTTTCCATTAGGCCTTGGAAAGGCATCAGGACTTATAACCTTAAATGCATCCAGCAACAATTTCTCAGGTTTTCTTCCTGAGGACCTTGGAAATGTCTCTTCCTTAGAGAGTCTGGATCTCAGAGGCAGTTTCTTTGAAGGGTCAATTCCAAAATCCTTCAGTAACTTGAGTAAGTTGAAGTTCCTTGGTCTATCTGGGAATAATCTCACTGGGGAGATCCCAGGTGAGCTGGGACAACTTTCATCACTGGAGTATATGATCATTGGGTACAATGAATTTGAAGGTGGGATTCCAGCAGAGTTTGGTAATCTCACCAAGCTGAAGTATCTTGATGTAGCAGAAGGCAATCTTGGTGGTCAAATTCCAGCTGAGTTGGGAAAGCTTACATTATTGAGTACAGTTTTCTTATACAGGAACAATTTTGAAGGCAAGATTCCACCATCAATTGGCAACATGACTTCATTAGTGCAGCTAGATCTCTCAGATAACATGTTATCAGGAAATATTCCAGCTGAAATAAGTCAGCTGAAGAATTTACAGCTTCTGAACTTCATGCGAAACCAGCTATCTGGTCCTGTGCCTTCTGGCCTTGGGAATTTGCCTCAACTAGAGGTGCTTGAGCTATGGAACAATTCCTTGTCAGGGCCATTGCCTAGTGACCTTGGCAAGAATTCACCACTTCAGTGGTTGGATGTATCATCCAATTCACTCTCTGGTGAGATTCCAGAAACTCTTTGCACCAAGGGCAATCTCACCAAGCTTATACTTTTCAATAATGCTTTCTTGGGTCCAATTCCAGCAAGTCTATCAACATGTCCTTCACTTGTTCGTGTTCGAATTCAAAACAATTTCCTTTCTGGGACAATTCCTGTGGGTTTTGGTAAGCTTATGAAGCTTCAGAGGTTAGAATTGGCTAACAATAGTCTCACTGGTGCAATTCCTAATGATATTGCTTCTTCCACATCCCTTTCTTTCATAGATTTCTCCAGAAACAACCTCCACTCTTCTCTTCCTTCAATCATTATTTCCATTCCAAATCTGCAAACTTTCATTGTCTCCAACAACAAGTTGGAAGGTGAAATTCCAGGCCAATTCCAGGACTGTCCCTCACTTGGGGTCCTTGATCTCTCATCAAATTGTTTCTCTGGAAGTGTTCCAGCAAGCATTGCTTCATGTCAGAAATTGGTAAAACTAAACCTACAGAACAACCAATTGACTGGGGGTATCCCAAAAGCAATAGCAAGCATGCCTACTCTGGCCATTCTTGATCTTGCTAACAACTCTCTGACTGGTCAAATACCTGAAAGCTTTGGTATGTCCCCAGCTCTGGAAACATTCAATGTCTCATACAACAAGCTAGAAGGTCCTGTCCCAGCAAATGGTGTGCTAAGAACAATAAACCCAAATGATCTTGTGGGCAATGCTGGCTTGTGTGGTAGTGTCCTCCCTCCTTGTGGCCACAACCCTGCATATTCATTAAGGCATGGGAGCTCACATGCAAAGCACATTATTGTAGGATGGATAATTGGAATATCATCAATCATAGCCATTGGGATTGCAACTTTTGTAGCAAGATCTATATACATAAGGTGGTACACTGAAGGATTGTGCTTCCGAGGAAGATTTTATAAAGGTAGCAAGGGGTGGCCTTGGAGATTGATGGCATTTCAGAGGCTTGATTTTACAAGTTCTGACATTTTATCTTGCATCAAGGAAACAAATGTGATTGGCATGGGTGCAACTGGGATTGTTTATAAGGCTGAGATACCACAGTCAAGTACAGTTGTGGCAGTCAAAAAGTTGTGGAGATCAGGATCTGATATTGAAGTAGGCAGTAGTGATGATCTTGTTGGAGAGGTGAATCTTTTAGGGAGGCTAAGGCATAGGAACATTGTTAGACTACTAGGCTTTCTTTATAATGACACTGATGTGATGATAGTTTATGAATTTATGCTCAATGGAAACCTAGGAGATGCCTTGCATGGTAAACAAGCAGGTAGATTGCTTGTAGACTGGGTTTCCAGGTATAACATAGCTCTAGGAATTGCACAAGGACTTGCTTATCTTCATCATGACTGTCATCCACCTGTTATCCATCGAGACATCAAGTCAAATAATATACTTCTTGATGCAAATCTTGAGGCAAGGATAGCAGATTTCGGGTTGGCCAAGATGATGCTCCGGAAGAATGAAACAGTCTCCATGATTGCTGGATCCTATGGATACATTGCCCCTGGTGAGTTACTAGTCCATACATACTTTACAGTTTAATGACTACTTATTATGGTTTTCAGAATAGTTAAGAACAACTAGGTTAGTTAAAGATCAATGAGAATAACTTTCAATCAGCAGATTAGGATAGAAGAGAAGTATTTGTGAAGAGGTTTTATTTTCTTTTCTTAGATGTACAATATTGACATTTCTAACCATTTCAATGCCTTATTATTTGTCAGAATATGGATACTCCTTGAAGGTGGATGAAAAGATTGACATTTACAGTTATGGAGTAGTTCTGTTGGAGCTTCTCACAGGAAAGCGGCCTTTAGATCCAGAGTTTGGAGAATCTATAGACATTGTAGGTTGGATTAGAATGAAGATAGACAAAAAATCTCCAGAAGAAGCATTAGACCCCAGTGTAGGAAACTGCAAGCATGTTCAAGAAGAGATGCTTTTAGTTCTCAGAATAGCACTTCTTTGCACTGCCAAGCTCCCCAAGGACAGACCCTCCATGAGGGATGTTATAATGATGCTAGGGGAGGCAAAGCCTAGGAGAAAGAGTGGTAGGAGCAATGAAACATTTGCAGCTAACAAGGAAATGCCAGTTATTAGTACATCACCAGTTAATGGCCTTCTCTAGGAATCAAAAATGGTTTTTTCCAAGGCCAGGCCATGAACCAAACCCTTCCATTGTACTTAATGCTGTAATTTTGTTAATTTCCTGTAATTTTGTAATCAATTCAGTGGCATATTTGTTCTTAAAATATGTATATCAAGATGCATTAATTTTTGCAAATAAATTTTCTAATGTATCATGATTTTGGTGAAGGGCATATATTTCAGCCAGAAAACCAAATAAAACAATTGTACCTATTATCATTCGAATAACACTTATAACTATTTTTAACTCATTTTTTGGCGTGTGTATGTGTTATGTATACATAGAGTAGTTTTACGTTACCTAAAGTCAACGGAATACTTATTTACGACCAGTTTGTGCTTGTCTAAATCAAACACTATCTGCATCAAAATGAGTGCCACAAATACCAGAAATGATGACATCATGTCAAAATTCCCGGCAAGCATTCTTTTAAGAGCCACAAGGTTGCTTGTGCATTAATTCTTAACCACAAGATTGTCGAGAAACATATCTTCACACACGTCATAGCTTTGTCTGAAGGCTACAACCATAAATCGCTAAGGTGTGTGTTTGAATTAAAGCATTATTCATCTCACGTTTTTCAATGAGTGCTACTTTTAATTATGGTACCAATGAACCAATATGACCAAATTGATAATTTTCTGAAAATATGTGTTCTCTCAGAGGAATATTTGAATGAGAATAGCAGAGAAAGAAAATTCAATCAAAACTTGATGCTGAGAAAGTTAGCAAGCATTCTCACATTTACAGCATTAAGAAACAGACTGACTTGTATGATTAGTAGTATTACATGAAAATCTATAATGCCTGCACCCTCAAAATGATCATGTATAGAGAGGCAGTGACAAATATACCAAGTTAAACAAACACAAACTGAAACAACAAAAAAAAAAACAAAAAAGAGGTTTGATCATTTAAAACTCAAAATCCATTTACTTGCAGTATTCCTTTACTTTTCTCTTTGTTTTTCCTCTTCTATTTCTGCTGCATATAAGATAAGTTCTCCTTATCCTTAGCCATGAAAACAATATCTATATGGGCTTGCTTTTCTGTCTGCTGTTCTTTTCTTCCAATCCTGGCGCTGTAAATAAGTAATTACATTAGCAAAAGAAAAATATAGAGGGTAAGCCAAGTTGTGTTAGGACTAAAAATGCATCTGCTTACCAAGTCCATTAGCCTCGGATGTCCTCATGATTCTTAGCCTCCTCACTGAGCCAAGGAACATTCTGATTGACATTTGAAAGAGTAAGAGCAATAAATAACAAAGCAGAGAAAACAGGATATCCTAATTTTCAGTATTAAATCATACAAAGACAAGTTAACATGGAAACTCAAATATGTAATATAATATTCTTCCTTGTTCAAGAAAAAACCCATGGTCCCTACTCCCTACCTAATATAGGAAGTCCATGGTTTTTTTTTCCAAATCATAATAGACTGGGGTATTGCACTGAATGGTGGATTAAGTTTGGGAATATTAGTATGGGCTGTCCAAACAGCAGTGAATTGTAATATATTGATGGCTATATCTTGAACACACTTTCTGAAACCAGTGATTTCTCATAGGATCCTGGATCTTTTAAAGGTAAAACAAAAGGTGTGTGATGTGTCATGTGATTACAGAACCAACAGAATGAGCCTGCACATTAAGAAGCAAGAGAGCATATGGATTCTCACACATAAAACCCATCCCTGGGACTGGGAGTCATCCATTCAAGGCACTCCCCAGTGACAACGAAAAATTGAAAATCATCATCAACTAAAGAACTTAGACAAAGTCTCTCTGGAAAAAACTGCATAGAAATCAATGGATGGATGGCCTACAACAATCTTGCAAGTACTTCCTAGCATAGTCATGAAAACAGGTCAGAGAATTGGTCCCATAAGCAAGTTTTAACCGCTGTGTATAATTATCATTGGTTTGACCATGGTTCAATTACAGTTGAATCAATAAACCATGAATGATTGATCCGGTTCAATTATCGGTCCAGTTTTGAAAACATTGCTTCCTAGCAGACATACAATTTCATAACTGCCAGACTAAATTAAACATAACATGGATGTGACAATCATCTGACAAATTCTCTTAGAAAAATACACTGCAGTATCAGTAATAACATAACAGATTTGATACTAAACAAAATTGATGATTACAGAACAATTACTTACCCCCAAGGAACATCTCCAACCAGCATCCAATCTCCTTCCTTGTCTTCATAAGTGAGCACAAACTTGGAAGATCCATCCAACAATTTTGAATGCCTTTCTCCTCCTATAATTATGCCATGATCCTCCCCATTTGATCCTATTGATGAAGATGTCAGTACCATTGAGGAAAAAAGTAATAGGAACATAATGAAAGCACAAAATTAAATGCTGTTTTCAAAATGGAAAATATGACATACACAAGAATTATTTTAATGATGAAAGCATCAAGTTGTGGTATGTTAGTTTACATTTTGCCCCATGCCATTGGGCGTTTGGGAAAAGTAAAATATAGTTGCTTCATATTAAAGCTCCTGCAAATAGTCTTGGAAGCTGAAGTTGAAGAGAACTTATGTCTTAAACAAAGAGGCAGTTGTTCAATGGTTTTTTATTTCTCAAATTTTGTTATATTTTGATAGCTCATATGTTACAGCACCATAATAATGAGATATGCCTTAACAAAAGGAGTGCAAGAAACAAATATATTCTTAACACAATGAGGGGAAGAAGAGAGAGGCTATCTGCATAAAGTACATGCTTGTCAGTTTTCAATTTTTCATTAATCTTCATAATATACCAGTTTGGGTTAATCACAATATATCACTAGATCTTGCACAGTAAAGAAGAGAGGAAGCAGTAGGTTATTATTAAGCCATATTTAAAGCAGACATAGAAATGGTATAAAATCAACAAAGTATTCACCATGCAGATAAAATCTAAGTGATCTAGAAAACGTGACAGATCTCAATGAAGGAATGGCATTCTCTTTATTATGAGTACGAAGACCAAGAAAATTTCACCTTTGCATGAGATAGCTGTAGTTGATTCGTTAAACATATCCTCCAATGTTTGAGCTAAGGTTTCATAGGAACTATGAGCGCTCAAATCAACCTTCCTTCCAATTGGTATCCCATCCATATTTACCTTGACAAACGGGGAACTCCTGAGCTGTCTTTTCTCTTTGATATCAGGGTTGTTATTATCATTGCCATTGTCAGTACTCTTCCTTGCAACAGTATTATTGCTCTTACTCTTCTCATCCATAGAGTTGAATGCTTCAGATGATTTTGCATGGCTATTAAAGCTATTCATTCTATATGTTCGAAGGGGAGGCCATCCAACCACTTGACTGTTTGGTAAATTCAATCACAACAGACATAAGAACCCCATCAATGAAAAAATGAGAATAAAATTGGTAAACATTTGATTTATCTTGTTTCTGGAAAGACAAAGCAACACCATGTCCATCATTGAGAAAAATAATAATCATCTACATCACAAAAAAAAAGTGTCTTTTGCACATGACAAACTTTTTGTTGAGAAATAGTAAATTGCAAACCAATTCTTTTAAAAAGAGTAAAAAGACCATGATTTAAAAGCAAGAAAATTATTCTACAATTCAGTCTGCTGATGCAAATTCATAATTCAGTATACTTCCTAGACTATATAGGTAACTCCAACTCCAGAAGTTCAGCTGCTGCTTTACTTTTGCCAGACAAATAAAAGGTACTATTAAGCAGATGAAATTAGCCATGGTTATAACAGGGGCAGAACTATATTTTGCAGGGGGGGGGGGGGGTCAGCACCATAGTACCACACATGACACACACCTCTTCCACATTATACTGATTCTAATTCTGCCCCTGATTATGACTTTCCTTTTATTTCTTTTTTTTCTCTTTTAAAGTAGCTAAATCTAATAATAAGAAAACTCCTAAGTACGCATTAGATGAGATTTTTTTATATGTGTATGTTTATCAATGGAATTGGATAAAAAATAAATCAAGATTCGAGTACTGTTCTGGACTGTTACACTGGATCTGGCATTTATTCAATATATACAAAAAAACTTAACCAAGTTACTTTTATTATCCTAAAATCCTTGAAAGATGCAAGTCACGATTTTATCCTCATAGAGGTACAACTTTACTACGTTTTGACTTTCCTTATTTCATTGGGAGATCTCTCTCTTTGCTTATTTACTTGGAGATACGATTCTCTCTTTTTCTTTTTTACTTAGAGATGCTATTTTACTTGAAAGAACTCTATTGCAACATAATATTATTATATAACGGGGCACATCCCCTAAGTACAATGATCCAATCTAATAATACTATTATACAAGAGGCACACCCTGAGGTATGATCATCTAATTTGATTTACCTCTCTGGCACTTGCTAACCCCTTCCTAACTTAAGCATCATTGTGTCTTTGCAAGTATCCCACCTTTTCCCAATTTTGAAGTGATTAGCAGCAGCAGGAGATTCAACTGCCATTCAGAGAAGTTTAACCTTACAGGTATACATCTTGAACCTAGATTTACACCTTACAACAAACACCTTATAATTCAAGTGAAGATTAAGGAAAATTACAGCATTCTTGCTCTTTTCAAAAGTATTCCAGCATTGAGAATTTATGATCTAGATGTATGCAACCAAATGGGTCTAGACTCTAGATTATCATAAATACATAAACAGTCACTTGTAAATACCGTTACCATTCCTCTTCACAGTTACTACTTACTAAACCCTCTTATGGATTGTGGCAATACGGAAATAAAATGAGTTCTAAAAGGGCAAAGTTGTTGTAATCTGTAACCTCGTAATAATATTACCAAAAAAAAATCCGATCAAATAACATTAATTTGGATCCTATTGACCCCTTAACTCGTTTAGTCTTTAAACTTTCCAAACTCATTGGATTTCATAAGGCAAGTAACACCATGTGATTCATATATTACCAAAATAAAAAAGGCGAATTTTGGACAGGAGAACAAAACCCAAAATCTATAATTCCACATCAGATAAAAATTCAATAAGATCGAATCATAAAATTATTAAATTAACAAGCATGTAACATAAACTATTGAAACCAATTAAAGCAAGGAGAGGCAGATAAAGGAAAGGAAAATTAGGTTACCTGGGACGGTTACTAGCGACAAGAGAATCAGCAGCCCTTTTGGTCCCAGCAGTGGCGTTGGAAGGTGAAGGTGCTGAAGAAGGAAAATCCTTAGCGGTGAATATTCTAGCATAAGGAGCATGGTGGTGAGACTTTGCATGAGGAGCAGTGTGAGAAAGGCTTAACCCAAGACCCAATTCAAGATCAGAGTCATCTGGGGACGAAGAATCCTCAGAAGAGAGGGCCAAGTTATCATCTTTAGACACCGTTGACATCGACCTACAACAAGTACAGCCACTGGAAACAGGAAAAAATCTGTTTTTTTGAAGAATTATGAAAGATAGAGGCAAAGGGGTGGATGAATTTGAAGGTAAGTTTTGAGGATTGTGTATAATAAATGGTTAGGTGGGAATGGTGACACAAGAGAAGAGAAGATGAAGATGAAGATGTAGAAGAAGAGAGAAAGGAAAGGCAAGAGCAGCGTGACCCCACCTGTCTGGTCTAGTTTGTGCGTCTCCTCCATCAATGTTTTGCTTTAACTTGATTGTACTTTTTCTATATTTCTCCATCTTCTAGATTCTCTCTCTTTCCCTCTCTCGTCTTTTTCTTTGTCTACACTCTACACTCTCGAATCGCGATTCGCGACATTCAAGATTTTTCAATTTCTCCTTGTTTGCTCGTGAGATACATACCATGGGATTAGGAGGAATTGTCAGTCCCAACTCCCAACCCAAACCATATGCTACACATGTTGGTTTTTTTTTTCCTGTCCATTTACTCAAGAAAGGGGTATTACAAATGTCACTTTTGTATTATAGAGTGTGTTTGATAAACCATTTCAGCTAGTTCAAAGCTGAAATTAGTAGTTGAAATCATTTTAGTTGTGTTTGGTAAGATAGTTTTTTTTAAGGTAAGGTAGCTTTTTAAAAAAGCAAAAATTAATTATAAGTTTATCCCTCAACAACCACCACTTATCATTATTTAATAATTAATTATGTCCTTATATGTCATTTTATCATTTTCAGCTAGTTTTACCAAACACATTCAATCAAATCAGTTAGCTTTTAAGCTTTCAGCTGACTTTAAGCTTCCAATTAGCTTTTCAGCTAGTTTTAACAACCATACTCTTAATTTTAATGTAAACCAAATATGTTATTAGAATAATATAGTATACATAGTTATATTTAAATAAAATAAAATAATAATTACATTTTTTCTGTTCATTTTTCTATCATGTCACATATTATATTTCACACACCTTTTTATTTTATTTTCAAAACTCTCTTGATTATATATAAAGGATGAGTGTCATCCTAAAATAAGTTGATCCTACCCTTGTATAAAATATATTATATAAGGAAAAAGATATTTGGTTCAAAAAATATCAAACGAAAAACTTGCGAATCATTTAGTTTGTGAATAAATTGAAGAGAAATGGATGTGAGAGAGTGAGATGGGAATGGATGTGAGAGAGTGAGATGGGATAGCGATAAAATAACTACCTTCATTTGGTTTAGGGTGGAATTGCCGGAGAGAAAAAATAAAGGTGAGACCCATAAAAACCAAATCTCCATAAAAGAGCAAAGAAATGTTAAAGAGATGGGAATGGATACATGACATGATCATATATAATACCCCTTTACAAATTGTAGGGCAAGTGGTGTGAGTTGTTTTTATAAGGGCCTTTTTAGCCTCTAAAAACAATTACCATTTTTTTTTCTTTATTTCTCTCATTTTTCTCTTATGCTAAATAACCTCTTAATGCATCCTATTTCTTGTCACATTCTCTCTATCTTATTTCACTTTCTCTATTTCTTTTTTAAACCAAACAAAGCATTAAAGTCGCATGATCGTATTTTACTTCTATTTTTATATGATTTTCATACATTTTAAAAGGTAAGCTAACGACTTCTCTGATTTCATACTACTATTTTTATTTAGCTATTCGAGCCGAATAACACTTCTTATTGTATAAAAAAGGTTAGATAGTTATCATTAAGATTCATTATTCATACAACAATTTATACAAACACATTTTTTTTTTGTCTCTCTCCATCATATCACTCATCTTATTTCACACTTCTCTCTCTTCAATTCATATTTATCTCATAATTATACCAGGTTGTTGTAAAAAAATAATTTACTATCATCACTTCACGTATTTATCATACAATAATGATATTTAACACTTACTTTTCTTACAACTCATTTCATAACTCAGTTTTTCTTTTATTCATTTCTTTTTTCTATCATATCATTGATTACTACCTCTATTCCAATTTATTCCCTCCGTTTTTTTATAAGACTTTTGAAAATTTTATTTTGTTTTTTTTATAACACCATTTGCAAACTTTTGGAAGCATTTATTAGTTTTTTATCTTTACTCTTCATAATTAATGAATTTTGTAGTTTTCATGATTTGGTTAATGAGGGAGATTGAGTAGAGTTTGTTTTAAATAGGAGTAACTATGATAGTTAATAGTGATTTTTAAAAATTAATATATTAAAACATGTTTTTTTAATATATGTGTTTGAATGAAAAAAATGGTCTTACAAAATAGTCGAAGGGAATATCTATCTCATTACATGAAAATACATAAATTAAAAAATATAATAAATATTATTGATTTATATTAAATTTACTATATTTTTTCTTAAAATGTCATTTATATCTTTATCTTATTCATTGAGTTTTTCATTTATTATTTCTCCTATTAAAGATAAAAATAAAAAGTACTCTATAACTTTTACACCAATACTTTCTTTGTATTTTTTTCATCTCCAATGAAATATATATGGATCCTCCTAATGAGTGCCTTTAGGGTATCGGTTAAAAATCATATATAAATTTTTTTATTGAAAATCACATTAATAATTATATTTTTAACATTAAATATTATACATTTCAATAAAATTTTTCTATATTATTTTTTACTGTTCAATAAAATCTTTCTATATAATTAAAAAATGTTCTTACACGTAATAGCTCGAATATATGAGAAGAAATATTGGAGAAAACGAGATATAGAAGCCAGGAATCAAAAACAGAAAAGGTTGGCAAGTGTGGTAGGACCCAGGGACCAACATACATGCCTTCCAAACGACAAGCCGACAAAGGTGGGACCAAACATCACACGGCTCGGGAAAAGCAAAATGGCCTGTCGTTTTATTAAAAAACCTGTGACGAGGTGCGGTGTGGAATGGGGACAGCCCACCACACAAAGCCAAGACCCATTCCCCATTACGTAAAAAATCAACTTCAAGTTGTTTGGCAATAATCCTCATAACAAATTAACAACCCCTTGTTCTCTTTTTTTTTTTGGTATTAATAAGAGTGTCTTAGGTAAACTACCGGAAAACTTAAAAAGTTGAAAAAATAATTTTTTGATTGTAATTGTTTAGGAAAATTAGCTGAAAATAATAAATAAATAATGACATCATTAATTATTAAATAATAATAAATAAGAGTTGTTGAGGGATAAATTTATAATAAATTTTTAGCTAGTAAGTGAAAAATGAAGTTTTTTTTTTTAAAATACCTCAAGTAGCTTCTCAAAAAAAGTTAATAACTACCTAAAAAAGTTACCTTAACAATCACTAATGAAATAGTATCCACTATTAATTTAACCTTTCATCTAGGTAAAATATCTTACCAAACACACTCGAGTATTTTTAACGGTGTTACTTTATTTTTACCTTTTATCATTTTTAAATGAATATATCCTCTTTTCACTTTGGGGAGAGTTTTATCGCACATAGAAGTCATAACTGACTCAATCTAAATTTTCTCATCATAGAGGATATATGTGATATTGAAAAAAAATACTACCTCTTTTTACTTTTATAATTTAAGTAACTATCATCTCTCTCTTTATTTATATATATATATATATATGTGTGTGTGCGCGCGCGCGTGCGCGTGTGTAAAATTAACTTGAACAAAAAATTAACTCATGTAATTAAGTCTAACCATTTTAAATTAAATTCCATTATACCAATAATTAAAAACTATTATAATTTATTTCCTCCTTTTATCAATGTATGTGTCTTATCTTTATCTTTATCTTTATCTTTATATATATAAAAGAAAGGTAGTGAAAGTGGCTAACGAATTCTAAAGTGAGGGTACAATAGTAAATTTCCTTAAGCAAAACTTCTAAAAATAGAAAGTATAAATCTTTTACATTTTAAATGATTAATAATATGCATCACCATTAATTGAATATTAATTATAGTAATTATATTAAAGTATATATCACTATAAAAATAAAAATATTAATAATAAATATAAATAATGATAGTTTTTTTTTGTAATAATTTTAGAAAAATAAAAAAATAAGAAATTTAAAACATTCTCAAACACTTAAAAAACTAATTTATATTCTTTATATATAAAAGAAAGGTAGTGAAAGTGGCTAATGAATTCTAAAGTGGGGGTACAATAGTAAATTTCCTTAAGTAAAACTTCTAAAAATAGAAAGTATAAATCTTTTACATTTTAAATGATTAATAATATGCATCACCATTAATTGAATATTAATTATAGTAATTATATTAAAGTATATATCACTATAAAAAATAAAAATATTAATAATAAATATAAATAATGATAGTTTTTTTTGTAATAATTTTAGAAAAATAAAAAAATAAGAAATTTAAAACATTCTCAAACACTTAAAAAAACTAATTTATAATTATATCGATAATAATTATAGTAATTATTTAATTTAGTTATATTTATTTTTATATAAAAAATCAATATTATTTAAAGTCCATTTTAACAATTTCAATATTAAAAAGAAAATATTTATAACATACATAAAAACATAATACGAAATCTAAAACATAATAAAATAATTTTAAAAATGTAAAACTTAATTTTAAAAAAATATAATATGAAATTTGAAATATCCTCAAACACTTAAAAATTACAATTTCTTATTTTTAAGTGTTTGAGAATGTTTGCATATTATAACTTCTTATTTTAAAGGTTTATAACATACATTAAAAATTACAATTTCTTATTTTATGAAATAATAATTTTAGAAAAATAAAAAAATAAGAAATTTAAAACATTCTCAAAAACTTTTAAAAAACTAATTTATAATTATGTTGATAATAATTATAGTAATTTTTAATTGGGTTATAGTTATTTTTATATAAAAAATCAATATTATTTAAAGCCCATTTTAAAAATTTCAATGTTAAAAAGGAGAGGTTTATAACATACATAAAAACATAATACGAAATTTAAAACATAATAAAATAATTTTAAAAAGTTAAAACTTAATTTTAAAAAATATAATATGAAATTTGAAATATCCTCGAACACTTAAAAATTATTTAATAATTATAATAACCGTAATTGTATTAGTTATTTAATTATAGTTACAGTTATTATATCAAACATTAATATTAAAGCTAATTTTAACAATCAATATTTTAAAAAAGTTCATAACATAAATAAAAATAAAATATAATACAAAATACAAAATTTAAAACATATTAGAATAATTTTGAAAATCATTTCATAAAATAAAAAATTTAATACGAAATTAACACTTAAAAAATGTACAACTTTAGTAAATTGTTAGATCAAAATATCAATTATCAGTATTAAAGGTCATTTTAATAGTTTAAATATATTAAAAAAAGGTTTATAAGATAAATAAAAATATACTATGAAATTTAAAATAATATTAAAATATTTTATAATATAATAATACAAAATTTAAAAAATATTAGAATGATTTAGAAAATCATTTTATAAAATTAAAAATATAATACGAAATTAACACTTAAAAATGTACAACTTTTGTTATAATAATTATAGTAAATTATTATATCAAAATATCAAATATCAGTATTAAAGGTCATTTTAATAGTTTAAATATACTAAAAAAAGGTTTATAAGATAAATAAAAATATACCATGAAATTTAAAATAATATTAAAAATATTTTAAGTGGTTGATGAACTGAGCAATGCCTATAATTCATAAAATTTTAATTTTATTCAATTGTATTGTCAAATGCGGGCATATATAAGTTGGCAAGAAAATTATTGGTGTTTGGAAAGAAATATTATAGTTTGATTTATTTGAAATTAAACCTTAAAATAAAAATAATGAATGTTACGTCTGAAAGCAATTTCAATAATCTTAAAGTTTTATCCTATATAAGAGACATTTTTGGACCACTAGAAAGAATACTCTAAAAAGTCATTCGTGTTTTTTTACATCATGTACTAGAGTCATTCCATAAGCATTAGAGACAACGGATTATATATTATATTGTATAGAATTTTTATTATAGATTAGATAACAAATCAAATAAAATAAAATCTTTTCAAATAAGTAAAAAGATATAAAATACTATAAGATATAAGAGTATGTTATAAATAAAATATGTAATCATTTAATTTAACATTATTTGATAAATGAGAATGGAGAATATTAATCATAAGTGAATCTCTTTTGAGAAAATTTCCTTATGTATGAAAGGGGGTATGAGAGGGAAAGTTTCAAAAATTGGTCAGTTTCATGAATATGTATAAAAAATTTAAATATGATTTCCATGGAAGGAGAGTTGGTAGAGAGTATTATTGAAAATGGTGGTGAGACATATTTTCAGTAGATAAATGTGTTAAGGAGAGCAATTATATGACAAATAGTTTTGAACCTTAAAAAAGAGTTAGTTATTCCATCAAAAATCTAATATATAAAAATTTCTTTGACAAACTACAAAAAAAAGAATAATAGTTCCTTTTTTAAATATGTACTTTTGAAACTTTTAGAATGTTTCGATAATCATTTTTTTGAAAAACATTGTGTAATCAATAAATTAAATAATTTTAAAAGATACTATAATTTTTAACTTCTTTTATAAATATAATTTAAAATAGGATTTAATTGATTTACACGTACAATATAAAAAAGTTTACATGTTGGGGTGGAATAAAGAAAAAAGAAAAGTAATTTGAGTTAGTTAGAATATATTGTGCAAATGAAAAATTGAGGTAGAGATAAGAATAAAAGATGAATATAGAAAAATAAGTATTCATATTAATATTTAATTTTTAACTTTCATATTTCTTTTTTTTATCAAACTATTATTATATAGCTAGCTAATACGATAAAAATGTCTCGTGTATGGCACAAGTACACGACTAGTTATAAAAAAAAGTTACAATTTGTTTCTCCTATTTTTTGTTATTTGCAATAAACACTCAATGCTATTCCACCAAAAAAACAAACCACATATAATTTTTATGCAAATGGATTATTATTATAGTTTAAGAAATTTGAATATATAATGTTTTGAAAATGACGTTTTACAAACTGTTTTTTCATTTTTAGAAGCGGACCGTAAATACAAACTGTTTTTTTACAATATATCATATATTTAAGTGTTGTTGATAGTTAAAAATATTTACATTGAAGTGTTATTTTATATTAATTAAAAATAGTTACATTGAAATGTTATTTTATATTTTATATATCTATATGTAAAATTAGAACAAAAAATTAACTCATGTAATTAAGTTTAACCATTTCAAATTAAATTCCATTATGCCAATAATTAAAAACCGATACAATTTGTTTCCTCCTTTTATCAATGACTGTGTCTTATTATAAAAAAAAGTTACAGTTTGTTCTTCCTATTTTTTTGTTATTTGCAATAAACACTTAATGCTATTCCACCAAAAAAACAAACTACATATAATTTTTATGCAGATGTATTATTATTATAGTTTACAAAATTTGAATATGTAATATTTTGAAAATGACATTTTACAAACTGTTTTTTATTTTCAGAAGCGGATCGTAAATACAAACTGTTTTTTACAATATACCATTTATTCAAGCATTGATAGTTAAAAATAGTTACATTGAAGTGTTATTTTATATTAATTAAAAATAATTACATTGAAATGTTATTTTATATTTTATATATCTATAGGTCAAGATTAACGTTATATGTACATTTGAATTATATGAAAACACAACTATTTGATTACCAAGTTATTAGTGTAAAAATTTTACGAAATTTGACACATATAATCATGATGGTAAGTAAACATAATTTAACTGTTGGATTATTAAAAAACACATTCGATTTGTAGTTATCAACGGTGTAATACATAATGTAACTTACGCTGGTGTAAGCTGAACCTTCCTCTATGTAAAATTAACTTGAACAAAAAATTAACTCATGTAATTAAGTTTAACCATTTAAATTAAATTCCATTATGCCAGGAATTAAAAACCGTTACAATTTGTTTCCTTCTTTTATCAATGTTTGTGTCTTATTATAAAAAAAAACGTTACAATTTGTTCCTCCTATTTTTTGTTATTTGCAATAAACACTTAATGCTATTCCAACAAAAAAACAAACTACATATAATTTTTATGCAAATATATTATTATTATAGTTTAAGAAATTTGAATATATAATTTTTTGAAAATGATTAAAAACTGTTTTTTATTTTCAGAAGGGGACTGTAAATACAAACTGTTTTTTTACAATATACCATATATTCAAGCGTTAATAGTTAAAAATAGTTACATTGAAGTGTTATTTTATATTAATTAAAAATAGTTACATTGAAATGTTATTTTATATTTTATAACAATTAGAACAAAAATGATAACATGCAACATTTTGCCTTCCATTATGATTTTTCAATTCCTTCTATTCTCCTTTCACTTCTTTATACTCTACGTCAACATAAGGAAAAAATACTCCAAGAAAAACATGTCAACTCTCACTACCTATCTTAACTGGTATATAAATATGTCTTCATCGTAAAAATTACTTTCATTAACTCACATATTGCTCATACTTTTTTCTCTTAATTTCAAGAGAGAAATGTTCAGTAAAGAGGATGAATTTACATTTCTAATCAATCTTTCTTCTACGACACATGATTTGAAAATAAAAGTTTGAATTTCACGAACGTGGGACACTCTCAACATCCAAAATAAAAAGAAATTAAATTAGTATAAAAATCTACACATCATCTTAAAATCTAAAAAAAATTGTATATATTTACAATTTACTAATATTAATTATTATATTCATTAATTGTAAATAAAACGCACGGGTGAAAATTCTAGTAATTCTAATATTTAACTAAATGAACCCATACATGATTTTATATTTTTATAAATCATTAATATTAAATTTGTCCTTTCGTGCATCTCACTTTCTCTCTTATACATTTGCACTATTTTTATTCCAATGGTGCATTTATAATTCGATGTACTTAACTATAAAAGTGAGATAAAACATCCACCATTGTCCATTATAGTTGCTCTTGTATGATCTCTTACAATTTTTTTAACATATTTATTATTATTTTACTCATAATAATAATTAAATATTTAAATTTTTTAATTTTAGTTAATATATGAAATTAAATAGAATTTGACTTTAAATTTAAAATAAACTTAAAAATTAAAGGATTTTAAAAAATAATATATTAACACAACTTTCTTTAACCCCAATCGAGTGGAATAAGATAGGGTCTCATATTTGACATGTCATATGTTTGAACCCCCACTCGTTTTTCAAGTGTGAGGTAAATGTAAGTCCCAAGTACTCTTTAAAACTAGATGCATTTCTTATCGTGGATTGAGGCATCATTCCCTTACCCTAAAAATTTTCTACAAAAATAAAATCTTTAGTATGCGTGTTCAGGTTAAAAGTGGTATTACAAATAAAATCAAGGAAATAAAACATTGGTGTAAAGAAATTTTACGCAAACATTGAACCATATGCTGCCACATCATTTAATGAATTTAATAACACGTGAGGTATCAAATTCATTAAATGATGTGGACACAAGCTACTTGTAGCTTATTATACTTTGTTTGATCAAAATGGAAGTGCTTGATCAATAAACTTATTTCACTAACTTATTCAATTAATTTATAATTTGTAACTTGTAATCTATTATTTTTCATTTTCATCCTTAATATTTTAACATAGTTTTTCTTTTACTCTCTAATTTTTATTAAATTTGAATTCTTATTAATTTTTAAATATAAAATAATTTATTAAATTTAAATTAAATATTGTAATAATTAAATAAATAGTATAATATAAAATTAACCTAAAAAATAGTATAAATTTATTTTTCTATACTATAATATTTATTTTAATTTTGGTAAACTATTTAATCTTTAAAAAATTAATAAGAATTTAAAATTAATAAAAAATGTAAAACTATATTACCTAAAAATATATTTTTTTTTACAAAATAAAATAGAATTTATATAAAAATTATATAAACATGACATTTTATATCATTTTACATTTATTAGCTTCATGTACATTTTATTTTATTAAACATTTATAATTCAATAAATTAGCTTATATGCTTTAATTTTTTTAGTTTAGAGTTTTTTAGTTAATAGCTAACTCATGTGTCAAACATAACCTTTGGCGATAATACGAACTCAAATATGCCTGAGAGTACAATGTGTGAAGATCTTTTATTGCTTTCATAGAATTTATTACTTCTTTGTTACCTTTAAGAAATGAGGGAAGTGTTGACCTAAAGGTATCAAACTCCTTTAATTCAATGAGTGTTTACTAAATTGAAAGAATTTCATGGATTTAGTCTTATTTGGTTCTTGGGTTGAGCTTATGTCAGCTCATTGGAGGAGTGAATTTTATACTTCTAGAGTATATGCTCTACCCTTCAATAATTGCCTTTAATAACTAGTTTTCCTTTATTTTTTGATAAACAATTAAAAAAGGAAAATAATTGCAGATGGTTAGGTGTCACTGATAAAATGAAAGAAGTATTGCACTCCACTCCTTGAATATTGAAAAAGGATTTCAATTGGAGAGTATACATCTCCATCTCAATAGTATAGCTTGCAGAGTGACAAGTTGTGAGCCAATCATGTTCAACAATTGGGTTGACATTAAGTGGTCGATAATGGGTACACAACCCCAACTCCACAGTCATAGTGTCGAGTCGTGGGTTGCATATGTTAAACAATTGGGCTTTAAGTAGAACTGGTAAAATGGGTTAGTCACATAAAAATCCGCGAAAATGTAGGGTTCGAGCCTTTATTTTAGAAGTTTAAATAACTATCAAGTTTTTTAGCTTGACCAAAAATGCCCGCTATCTATAAAATCCCGTAAAATCCACAAATAAACTCGGGTTACCTGCAAAAAATATATGGCTCGAGCCTTTATTTTAGAAGTCCAAATAACCCTAATAATTTTAACCTAACCCACAAAAACTCTACCACATTGAATCAGACTGGTTCGGGCTAGATAACTCGAATTGATAACTCTAGGCTTGAGCTTTAGTTGACCAGCTAGAGAGTATAAAAGGCCCCTAACTTGAGAATCCAACTTGTGGAATGTTAAGGAATGGGCTGAACATGTCTAACGAAAACCCTAGCAGAGTCTTTAATAGCAGAACACATGCAACTGACGACAGTGCTGCCTCTCCCCTTGGAGGGCCTTCCTCCCCCATTGTGGGGTCCTTCCTCTTCCATGAGTGAGGGTTTTTCTACCCACTCTGGGTGAGTTATCCTCTCTCCCAGTGAGAGTTTTTCCTGCCTTGCTTTCTTTTTTTTCCATTACCACTTTTCTCTCCTCCCTCCCCTTTCACAGCTTCCATCCCCACCACCATTTTCCCTCTCCTTTTTTTCTTGGTCACCTCCTTTATTTCCTCTGTCTATCATGCCTTTCCCCCATCCTCCTCAAGATCGGGCTAGTTGCACCACTGCTTTTTGTGACACTGATCTGCTAGCGGAGACTGCCTTCTAAAGTTTGATGGTCTTCCTCATGGCACAATCGAGGAGACTGAAGAAACACTACAAGAAATTTAGTTTTTTTAGCGATGACTACTTTGCGACGACCACGTGCAGGAGGACGTTGTGCCCAACCTAGACGCTGACGACGCTCAAGATGACCTGGATAGGGATGCTGACCAGGAGTCTGATAAGTAGCCAGCTCGGTTCCAGGGTGCCGGCTCAAGCAAACCTCATGAGGCAAACACTTGAGGTCGGGTTATTATCCGATCATTTGGCAAGGGGTGAGTTTGTTTATTTTTTGTCTTTTTTAGAATTGATATTAAAATTGAATATTTAATTGTTTTAACTGTTAATATTGAATATTTTATTTTGCAGGTGGGTGCCTAATGCCCCACCTATTGCAGCCATTGGTCATGCGATCCGTTCGCAGTTCCGGGGTCCTCACTACCTTTGGGAGGTCACCCCAAAGAATGTTAGGGACAAGTGGTGGGAGGAGTTCACGGTGAGTAAAAACCCTGTCCACTTTAAATTTTTTCTCAAGATATGTCAATTTGGCAAGACTTACCATATTTTTATTTTGCAAAGCCGAGTTACTTATTACCCTTCTGATGAGACCCAAATCAAGAAGGTGTACGAGCAGAGGGTTGCTCGTCGCCTTCGAGATATGATGAACAAGGCTCAGAAGGCTGGGAAGAGGCCCACATGGTGTGGTGAGGAGGCCTGTAAGGGTCTTTTGGCCTGCTGGGACTCTGCGGAATTCAAGGGGAAGTCCGCTCGTAACAAGAGCAACCAGACTTCTCAACGTGGGGGGCAGTCCACACCATGGGTCATAGGGCCCACCATGAGGTGGCGTTGGATATGATATGTATAAACAAATACTCTTCTGTAGTACATTTCTATTTGTTGTTAAATTAATTAATTAGTGTAATTTTCCTGTGTAGCGACGACAGCTTGGGCGGGAAATCAAGTTGGACAAGTTCTTTGCTACCACCCACACCAAAAAGGGTGGTGGTTGGGTAGATGAACGGGCCTCGCCCACCTATGTAAGTGTTTGTTTATAAGTGTTTTTTTTTATATAATTTCATATTTATGCAATTGAATATATAACTAATAAATAATTTTTCTTTTACCTTAACAGACAAATTACAAAGAGCGCTTAAGGGAGGTGGAGTCACTGATCGGGGACACCTCCATGACTGATGCCCCCACCAAGCTGGAGATCTGGAGGGATGTTGCGGGTGGCAAGACCCGAGGTCGTTGTTATGGCACCGGGGACTTGGCCTCCAACATTCGTCCAGGTGTGACTAGCTTGACTCAGGAGCCCTGGGCTCACCCGGGCGAGAGTACTGATGGGTTCGGGTCACGACATTCTACCAAGGAGGCGCTGCGCCATGAAGTCCATGAAGCAAAGGACCAGTCTCGGTAGGCCATGGCAAAGACTGACGAGTTGCTGGACGCTCAGGCTGCTTAGGCTCAGGCACAACCGCACCCCTATTATGATCCCGACATGGATGACCAACCGGTGGATGATGAGGACGAGCCGCCCGCCCCACAGCCCAACGCCGCCGTCGCCGTTGATTTCTTTTCCATTATGTTTGATTGTATGATTTTTTAACAGGTTTTATATATATATATTATATATATATGCTTTTTTTGTATTATTTTTATAATTTTAAATTTAATAAATAATAAAATAAATAATAATAAATTTAATTTAAAAAAATGTACCTGTATCGACGGTCATGACCATCACAATAGCCGTTTCTAGATAAAAAATTAAAAAAAAAAATTATTCTTAGCGACGACCATGTTTTTTAGAGACGACTTCAGCGACGGCTAGGCCGTCTCTAGGTAGTGACGACTCACTTTCCTGGTCGCTATTGTATTTACGACGAGCTGCTTAGCGATGTCCACGTGGTCGTCTTTATGCAGCCTGTAGAGACGGCTTTTTCTTGCGTAGCGATGAAACAATTTTTCTTGTAGTGAAAAAAAGAAGTGAAACAAAAGTAAGGAAAAAATTAATTTTCACTTGTCTATCTAAATTAAAGTGGTATAGTGTAGGATTTGTGATTTTTTATTTGGGTTATTTGTATTGTTAAAATTATTGTATGTTGAGCAAACTTATTATCTAATGTAGTGAATATTCTATGAAGCATTGCAAAATCACTCTTTAAGATATTGGCTCGATTTGTTTTTGTAAGTGTCGTTGGTTGTCTATTAATCTAATGATATTTGACAAAAAAAAAGGAATTTTATTTATGTTTAGTCACGATATTATAAAAAACAATGTGTTTTAATCCTTGACAATGACTAGAAACAAATTTTTAGTGATTAAAAACATTATTTTTTTATAAATGTTGGGATAAAAATGTATAAAATTTAATAAGAACTAATTTAAAAATAGATAGTTTTAAAGAATAAAAATATATTTATATGAAATATAAAAATATTAAATATAAATGTTTTATTTTTCACTTAATTAAAAAAAATGGATTTTTTTATTTTTCCTGTTTAAACAATATATACTATTATTCTATTTTCTCTTTATTTCGTAACGACATTAGTACAAGTTTTTTTTATTATATGAAGATTGCATAAATTATATTTAGTAAACTAATTTTATGTTTTTTAAGTAAATTTTATATAAAACCTATTTAATTGATAAAAAATGCTTTAAATTATATTGGGAAAAATATGTTCCATGTCCATGTAGTTTCGGTCAACCTGAGTCCCCGTTCCTATACTTTAAAACCATGAGTTTTTTGTCCCGTACTTTTAAAACCCCCCAATACTCGTCCCTAATGTTAGTGAAGTCCGTTAGGTTGCTGAGCTGTCTAACGGAGCTGCCATGTGTCAATATTTAAGGTCTAATTACATGGCTAATTAAGTTAATTAATCACTAATATAATTTTAATTATTAAAAAATAATAAAATCTGGTAATTTAATATAATAAAAAACATAATAATTCCATATTACTTTAAGATAAAAAATAAAAATAGAATATACAATAACAATTATTCTTTAAACCATAAAACCAAATTAATAAAAAACCATCACATCAGAATTGTCATAAAAAATCCATTAAAATTAAAAACTTGGTCAAGAACTAGTTCAAGTTCAACTAAGAAGAAAAACTTAGCTGCAAAAGAAGAAGTCAGTCGCAACAGAAGAACATAGCAGCTCCTGCGTGTCCGTTGCCTACCCAATCGCAAATTACTTCGTCTCTGTTGCCGCTGTTCGTCATAGCACGTAGTCAGTTCTCCTCCTTACAGAAGTCCATCGCAATCCACTTCTTCTTTGCGGGAGTCACATATCGCTCCTTCTTCGTCGCCGCAGTCCGTTGCCTACTAGTCGCAGATTACTTCTTTTCCGTCATCGCCGTCCGTCGTAGCCCGTAGGCATTTTTCCTCCTTGCAGAAGTCCACCGCAATCTGCTTCTTCTCCGCCGGAGTCACAGATCTCTCCTTCTCACAGTCCCTTGAAGGTGCGTTTCTTTCCCTCGTCTACTTGGAACTCCCTCCCTCCCTCGGACTCATTCTCCTCCTTCTCGTAGGAACAAATCACTATTTGAGTCTCTATCTCGCTTTCATTGTGTCATTGTGGTTTTGTAAGTGTTCTGGTTTAGGGTTCATTTTGGCATGTTCTTTGATTGTGCTGGTTCTGTTCATTTTTCTTAAATTACTTAGTTCATTTTGGAATGGTTTTATGCTTGTTCTGGTTCTGTTCATTTTTGTTGAATTAATTTGATCATTTTTGTAACTTCTTAATTTCTACATTGGAGAATAAAGCTCGCTTGAAGTCAAATTTGCAAATCTCTGAAATTATTTTGCGCCATTTAAAATATTGCACTACAAGTCATATAATGTTTAGGCGTCCAACGAAAACTCAAATAATATATGGAAACATAAACCAAATATATAATGCCTCAAGGGCTCAAATGAACATAACCTGTATACATATAATAGGATACCCCATACATGTGCCCTAAGCGAAACAGAAGGCCTAAAGGCAGCACATGTACATTAATATCCCTCAAAATAATACAATACAAATCTAGTCATCAAGTTAATCCACTAAATACATATGGGTCTGAACACAACAAAACTAAAATTATCGTTTACCTAATCCAGAAATTTATATTCCACCGAGATTAATTCCATCAAGGCTTCCATTTGGCGAATTGGAAATCGCAATAACAGTTACTACCTTCTTCAATGGACGTAAAGGCTCTGGTAAAATCAAAGAGAAGTCACACACAACACCACAACAAAAAATCTCATGGAAACCACCATAGCCACAAGCTCAAAGCCCCATCACCATCTTCTTCAGCCTCAAATGACGCCGCGAAGGAGCCATTGGGCAAGCAGCAAGGGATCGAGAAGAAAACCCATCGCTCTCGGTCTCAGGGTTCTTCTTCACTTCCCACCAATTGGGATCGCTATGAGGAGGAAGAAGAATTGGATTCTCCTGAAAATGCAAGCAAAACCGTCGATGTTGTAATGCCAAAAAGTAAAAGGGTTGATTTTCGCCACCTGGTTGCTGAGGCTCAGTCTCATGCAAAGAAGTAGTAGTAAAATGAGAAACTGTAAAATGAGCAATCTGTTGAAAGGCATGAGCCATAGTACACTACATTTCCCTATCTATACTAAAACATGGCCATATTTCTGAATGTAATAGAAATAGTTCTCATCTTAAGAATTTTAAGCATACTAATGAGAGCTTCTTAAGCATATTTAATTAAGTAATATCGTTATTCTATGAGGCGAGCTGCAACCACCTTTGTAATGCTTGTAAGTTGTAACCTAATAAATTGTTTTTATAGTTTAATTAATAGGAAGTAGTAGTAATATTAAGCGCTTAACAGTGCAATAGGTTGGGTATAAGCTGTCAGAGTTTGTTTGGCTTGGTAATCCCTTTTTAGGGTTATTATTAATTTATTATCATCAGAAGTTCTTCCATCTATATATGTGCTACAGTATAAATTGGTCCATATGATTATGTAGGCTACAACTTGTCTGACTGGAAAAATTTGAAATGAAAGCTACTTCACACTTGCCTGGCTAAAAAATTGTAGGATTAGGATGGTTGAAAGTTTGATTGACTCAACACTTGGCATTTGAGTATTAGACTCTTCTTTTATTGCTTTTTCATAAATTGTTTTTTGCAAGAGATTATTATTAGGAATTATAATTCTGCTATGTAAAATGATAACAGAATTTTGTTGTTCTGTGTGATTTTCTCCAGCATTTGCATCAAGATCTGCCCTTGCAATACTTTATATCTTAACTTTTTGCCTACATGTTATCGTATAACTTCATTTAGTGTTGCCTAGCTTACCGTGAATTGGGTTTCATGCATGCATCATCGTATAACTTTTTTCGATTTTCAGAGCTCCACCTCCATGAGTGAACCTTTTTAGACTTCTTCGCTCTCTCTCTCTCTCTCCTGATTTTCTGTTTCCCACCACCCTTGCCACCATGGCTCCCCCTTGCGCACCGCTGCAGCTCCCACTATCTCATGGTGTTTGTCTTTTCTAGTCTAGATGCAAAGCTCACCATCGTCGTATAAGAGAAGCTTTTTAACTTTGTCATGCGCAGAGGCACCAAGGTCACCCACGAGGTGTTCAAGTTCTCCACCGAGAGACTCAAGGTCGTCAGTGTCACAAAGCTGGCGTTGGAATCAATATGTAACTTTTCCGTTCCAATAAGTCTAATTGCTTTTTCATAATTTATTCCTCCTAATCTGTCTCGTTAGGGTTCAATATGATAGATATTCTGATGCTCTTTACATATGTGTATATTGTTGGATATTCTCCCAGAAAAATGATAGAATAGTATCTATTCTTCAAGCTTCGAGTTGAATATATAATTGAGGAAACACTTCTAGTTCAGATGATTATTGTAATAACAATAGTATTTCAATTTGAAATTATGCATCCAAGAAGGCTGTGAGGGCATAAGAATTTGCCTTCCATGTTCCAACAGTAAAATGTCATTATGCATGCTAGCAAATTTATTAATATTTGATTTTTGTAGTTAATTAGAGTGTTTGCAATGATTTCATTCCTATCATTTACTACTAGCGTTAAAAAATAAACTTCATATTGATATTTTAGTTAATTTAGAGGGATCATGGAAATATTGATAAGTAAGCTTGGAGTTAAAGTAGATGACTCAAAATTTGAGGGTCTTCTTGGTATAAAGAAGTTTAACATGAACTTACTATGTATTTAGAAAAATACATAGTAATTTAGGGGAACACACAACCGGTGCTAAATTTCTGATTGACCATGGTGCCAATCCTACTATAGCTAGTAATTTAGGGGCTACAACCCTGCACCATTCTCCTGGGATAAGTCCGTTCTCTTCTGCCATGACTTCTCATTAGTTTTATTTATCCTACGACAAAAGAAATTTGTTTTATGTCTGATTTCATGATCTCTTCCTTATGCAATTTTAGATAAGTATTATTTAAGTTTGCTCGCCTTATTTCTCTTGTTTCATTCATTTTGTAATATCGTGCTTTAATTTGTTCCAGGAGCTACTGAGTTGCTTAAGTATTTGCTATCCAGAGGAATTGATCTTGATATAGAATGTGATGCAGGAACACCTTTGGTTTGAGCTATTGGTCATTCCCAAAAGCTGCCGTCAGTGTTCTATTAGAACATGGTGCAAATGTAAGTTCTCATTCTATTTTGTTATTTTGTGTTTACTTTTTAATAATATAGTTGAATGTAAGGTTTGATGCTAAATAATGTTATGAGGTACTCCCAACTACTTTTAGCCAAGGCATAGCTAAAAGTATGGCCACTACTTGCCATATTTGGTTTGGTATTTTGCCTTTAGAAATTTAATTCACGCAAATGTTTCTTATTTTTATCTTTTGGTTGTTGAAGGCTAGAACTTGTATAGCAGAGTTGATACCTCTTGAGACTTCAAACCAGGTATAACTTGTTAATTAATTTTTTATTTAATGGTGTTCGTTTCATGAAGTATTTAAGAAAATAATATATAATGCTTGCAAATTGATAGAGTTGCAAGGTTATTCCATTCATACAGGCTATATCATGATACAATGATACAACAGGTTAGTTTAGCCCAAATTTCTTAATGATTACTATTTTAATTTAATAGAAGTGATGCAATGATTCAAGGATACAAGCCATAGGGATTCTAGGCAGAGAAACCATGTTTGAGTAGATTGTCAATATTCAGATAATCTTTTTTCACCTAGTAACAAAACTTCAACTGTAGTATTTGATCCAATGTAAAACATTGCCCTTACTAGTAACTTCACTTGCTGTTGCTTTTCATGTGTCATGTTTCATAGCTTGTATATCTTAAGTGGATTCATCTTTCGTGATTCTCCTAATGCGAAACCACTGCCACAAACAATTTCCTTTGAGACAAGTTCTCTGTTTATATATATCCATATATCAAATTTTCACAAACAATTTCCTTTGAGACAAGTTCTCTGTTTATATATATCCATATATCAAATGCCTGTAGTAGTAGCTAGTAGCATATATGTAACAAACTTAATTTATTCAATTGCATGAATGCAAAGTAGCCTCATTGAACTGGCTCTTGCTAATAAATTCTTTGAAGATCCAGTAGTGGGCATGTCTTCTGCAATTTCTGTAAGTTCCCACTCCAGTTAGACTTCAATTTTAGTTTCTTCTCTTCCTGTTTTACGTGTGACTGTGTACATTAACATTAATATTAATCGCATGAATGATACTATATGTTTTCTTTATAATAAAATAAGGAAAGAGATTTAAATGCCTCATTCACTTCATACTCATAGTTACACAGTTGATTGCTTCGTTGTGTTGGAAAATGCAAACTTTTGTATACTTAAAGCATCTTGAATGACTAGCTAGTCTATGCAGAGTATAGTAGTGTTGTCTAACAATATTATTGTATTGCAATATAAATTGCTAATTTTATTGGTAATATATACATTTTTAATTTTGCTTGCAATCTACATACATCGTTTTCCACTGGGGTGGTACATCGTAGGTGTAATTGAGCCAAATTATCCTTTTTTCAGAACTGACATTAGGATCCATGCAGACAGGTCTGTAGGTAGTTATGACTCAAAACAATTATCCAATGCTCAAATTAATGATTTTCATGTTGTGTCATATTTATACAAATTATATCTTAACACTTGGATTGAGTGTGGATTTGTGCCTGCCGCTGTAGAGTTGAGCATAGACTACCTAGGGAATTCCCTATTATGCTCCGTTACAAAACATTAGTCAAAATGGAGGCAAGTTGTGAGAGTTTCCCCATCTTTTAGTTTTCCTACTTTTGAAATCTGAAGGATTTATTTCGTGTATAGTTCATTTTTCTTTTGGCTTGTAAACATTGCTAGTATGTTAGCTCTCCTCCTCGAACACAAGAGAATTGAAAAACAAATTGAGTTTCCATAAGGTCAGATATTGATTTGGACTTGATTATTATATATCTTGACAATAAGGAAAATATTGAATGAATATTTAAATTTAATAAGTTTAATTTTATCACGTAATAATTTTTTACATATTCATCAATTGAAAATTAAATCTAGTTCAACTAACAATGAAATTAAATACTATTACATATTAACATAAATTTTATTATTATTATTATTATTATTGTTATTAAGAAATGACTATTGTGTTGTCTTAACATTTAAACATGCACATATTCAAACTTGAGTTATATAAATGAATTAAAACGGGAGGGCAATAAAGTTTTATTGAGTTCAAGCATCAACGTTCATTTTCATCTCTAACAAATTAGTTTGCTCCCGAAACTCATTTTTATACTTGCAGGAATGGTTATGGGATTTGGCATTACTTGCTTGAAAAATATAGGATTTTGATTATACTTCAAGAGGGTCTTCTTGAAAGGTTAGATAGTTCTTTCTTATAAATATTTCAGTACTTTAAATATTGTCTATTTTCTAAATGCCCTGTAGCGTACGAAACTTTAAAATAATGCATCTTATAACATCTTGTAGTGGTCTATAAATAAAGTTTTCAACATGTCCGAATCAATGTGGCAACAGTGCAACAACCATGTCTTTAATTTGTGTCTTTAATTTGTCAGGTAATGCATATGATTGAAAAAAAATAAGTATAGTAAGCATTGATAGTTAATAATATAAGATCAAATAAAATCGAAATACTCTATACAGTGTTTAGTATGACATTATACATTTAAAAATATCATGATCAAATGGAGTGAACCATGAAATTGGAACCAATGTTAGATACCATAAAAATGACAAAACATCGTACTCCATTACCTTCTATCAGCTCATTGTATGTCACCCTTTCACATACAAAGTTCTTCAACATTTAAGGTAACATAACATCATGCATATAAAGCAAAAAAAAAAAGGGAGGACCAATGTTGTGAGTCAAAAATACCTTATAGCATCCATAAGTTGCCACACTTTTGCTAGAGTATGCCCTGAGCCAAGTCTTTGCAGTCCTGCTCTTAGTTCCTCATTGGTCTCTGGACTGCTTTTGTCATTTAACTACCCTTTATAGGATTTTCAGTGTTGTTTAATTAACACCGACTTCATTTGCACCACCCTTGAACAAATTATTGGGTTGATCAATCCCAATAACTTGCAAGCAAGGTGACCAGAGGTATAAGAAACTATGACTAACTAAATATATCGGAGTAGTGACACGCTATTTCATAGAGTTAGCAGATTTAAAAAGAGCATAAACTAAAATATTAATTACTAGGTTAAAGAGGCTTTAAAACCATGCAATAAAAAAATTGTGACAAAAGCATAAGTGGTTAGGAGAAGGCCTAGGACGGTTTTTTATGAGAACAAATCATTGATGAGAATTCAATCGATTTTCCATTTTCGTGAAATTTAAGAGTAATATACAACAATTGTGATAACATGTATTTTTAATTTGTGAGGACCTTACCTCAGAAGCATGGAAAAAAGACTTCACCTGTGAAGCTTCTCAAAGATCCCGGTCATCAAAGAAGGCCCCCTTACGATATTTCAAATCGGAACTAAATTCCTGTATCAAAAAAGACATATAGGTGCTTTGAACACATAAAAAAAACATAAAATTTAATCACAATTATAATTGCAAAAACATATACAAGCTAGAAAGGTTATAGTTAACATTCTATTTAATTTTATGGATATAATCCTAGAGGCGTTAACTACCCTATATAGGATTGTCAGTGTTGTTTAATCAACACCGACTTCATTTGCACCACCCTTGAACAAATTATTGGGTTGATCAATCCCAATAACTTGCAACCAATGTGATCAGAGGTATAAGAAACTATGACTAACTAAATATATCGTGGTAGTCACACGCTATTTCATAGAATTAACAGATTTAAAAAGAGCATAAACTAATCTTTTGATTACTATGTCAAAGAGGGTTTAAAACTATGGAATAAACAGATTATGACAAAAACATAAGTTGTTAGGAGTTGACCCGTGACAGTTTTTTATGAGAACAAACCATTGATGACAATTCATTCGATTTTCTATTTTCATAAAATTTAACAATAATATACAACAATTGTGATAAAACATATTTTCAATTGTTGATGATCTTACCTCAAAAGCATGGAAAAAGGACTTCACCTCTGAAGCTTCTGAAAGAACCCAGTTATCAAAGATGGTCCCGTTACGATATTTCAAATCAGAACCAAAGCCTTGTATCAAAAGAGGCATATATGTGCTTTGAACAATAAACCAACCTATAAAATTTTCATTTTTTTACACATATAGTCGACCACTTTTTCTGCAGGCCTTCCTTTGAAGCTCATTTTTCATTAACAATTTAAATAGCAGTGATGAATACTACGTAGTCTGTTGAACCATTTCCATCTACATTAGCGAAAATTTAAGCAAAAGCATTTGAGTTTAAAAGTATAAAGAAAAAAAAATAAAGAGGGTGGACCAATGTTGTGAGTCAAAAATACCTAACAGCATCCATAAGCTGCCGCACTTCCGCTTCAGTATGCCCTGCGCCAAGTCTTTGCCGTTGTGCTCTCTGTTCCTCACGGTGACTGTCCTGCTTTTGTCATTTAACTACCCTATATTGCATTGTCAGTGTTGTTTAATCAACACCGACTTGATTCGCACCACCCTCGAACAAATTATTGGGTTGATCAATCCCAATAACTCGCATCCAAGGTGACAAGAGGCATAAGAAACTAAGACTAACTAGATATGTTGTGGTAGTCACACGCTATTTCATAGAGTTAGCAGATTTAAAAAGAGCTTAAACTAATCTATTGATTACTAGGTCAAAGAGGGTTTAAAACCATGGAATAAAGAAATTATGACATGAGCATAAATTGTTAGCAGATGACCTATGACGGTTTTTTTTAGGACAAATCATTGATGAAAATTCATTCGGTTTTCTATTTTCGCAAAATTTAACCGAAACATACAGCAGTAGTCATAACAAATAATTTCAATTGTTGAGGACCTTACCTCAGAAGCGTGGAAAAAGGACTTCACTTCTGAAAGGTCGCTGTCATGAAGGAAGATCCCCTTACGATATTTCAAATCAGAACTAAATCCCTGTATCAAAAAAGGTATACAGGTGCTTTGAAAAAAAATCATAAAATTTAATTACAATTATAATTGCAAAAACCTATACGAGCTAGAGGTTGGGTTAACATTCTATTTAATTTTGTTGATATAATCACATAGACGTTAGTGTTAAGTGTTCCAAACCTTTAGTATATCGTCTTCCAACATATGTATCAATCTTCCTCTCTACTATTTACAGTACAGAAGTTTTCCCACAATATGTAACCTGAAAATGGTAGAAAACTTCTTATGAACAACATAGATAATTCATAATGCACAACAATAACACCGCAAAACACTTTCAACAAGGAATTGTTATCAAATGTAGGACATGCAGATTGTTTAACTGAATGAAGTACTAAGATTGCTTTTAACTGGAAGTGGCTTGTTGTCGGAAAGATACACTATATAAATGCCTAGTGTTAAGTGAGTCAATTGCTTATTTCATTATTACCAATTTTCTTAAGCCCTATTTATTCGTAAGGGATTGGAGGTTCCATACTGCCACAAACCCCTGATCATACCTCAACCGCGTTATTTCTCGTTGCATTTTACGGTTCTTATCAGAAAGTAACTTCGTGTTGCTGATCTGCATGCATGCATGTGTGGTACTCAAGGAGTTAGATAGGTAGTGATGCCACAAATAGATGCAATTAAAGTGGTCATTAAACATTACTGAGAACAATAAACAAACCTATAAAATTTTCAATATCTTGCACATTTAGTCGTCCACTTTTTCTGTAGGCCTTCCTTTGAAGCTCATTCTTCATCAACACAAGAGCAATTTCCTATGTTAAGAGAATGGTAAAGAAAAAGTGAGATAGGGAAAATAAATAGTAACTGTTTTGAGACATCATTGACAAACATGTTTTGTAAAATAATGGCTTTCGATGTGCGGTTAAGGAGATATAGTATCAGTGTTAGAATGGAAAAAAGATTAGCTAATTTCCTAAGGTGACACTTTAGAATAATTAGTTATAAGTTTGCAATAGAAAGACATACCCGTTGTTTTCTTCTTAAAAAAACCGGAAGGCCTTGTAAATATGCTCTTCTCTTTCTAACCGATGTCAATCACATGTAGCAGTGATGAATTCTACGTAGTCTGTTGAACCATTTCCATCTACATTAGCGAAAATTTAAGCAAAAGCATATAAGTTTAAAAGTATAAAGCAAAAAAAATAAAGAGGGTGGACCAATGTTGTGAGTCAAAAGTACCTTTTAGCATCCATAAGCTGCCGCACTTCCGCTTCAGTATGCCCTGCGCCAAGTCTTTGCCGTTGTGCTCTCTGTTCCTCACGGTGACTTTCCTGCTTTTGTCATTTAACTACCCTATATTGCATTGTCAGTGTTGTTTAATCAACACCGACTTGATTCGCACCACCCTCGAACAAATTATTGGGTTGATCAATCCCAATAACTCGCATCCAAGGTGACAAGAGGCATAAGAAACTAAGACTAACTAGATATGTTGTGGTAGTCACACGCTATTTCATAGAGTTAGCAGATTTAAAAAGAGCTTAAACTAATCTATTGATTACTAGGTCAAAGAGGGTTTAAAACCATGGAATAAAGAAATTATGACATGAGCATAAATTGTTAGCAGATGACCTATGACGGTTTTTTATGAGGACAAATCATTGATGAAAATTCATTCGGTTTTCTATTTTCGCAAAATTTAACCGAAACATACAGCAGTAGTCATAACACATAATTTCAATTGTTGAGGACCTTACCTCAGAAGCGTGGAAAAAGGACTTCACTTCTGAAGCTTCTGAAAGGTCGCTGTCATGAAGGAAGATCCCCTTACGATATTTCAAATCAGAACTAAATCCCTGTATCAAAAAAGGTATACAGGTGCTTTGAAAAAAAATCATAAAATTTAATTACAATTATAATTGCAAAAACCTATACGAGCTAGAGGTTGGGTTAACATTCTATTTAATTTTGTTGATATAATCACATAGACGTTAGTGTTAAGTGTTCCAAACCTTTAGTATATCGTCTTCCAACATATGTATCAATCTTCCTCTCTACTATTTACAGTACAGAAGTTTTCCCACAATATGTAACCTGAAAATGGTAGAAAACTTCTTATGAACAACATAGATAATTCATAATGCACAACAATAACACCGCAAAACACTTTCAACAAGGAATTGTTATCAAATCTAGGACATGCAGATTGTTTAACTGAATGAAGTACTAAGATTGCTTTTAAATGGAAGTGACTTGTTGTCGGAAAGATACACTATATAAATGGCTAGTGTTAAGTGAGTCAATTGCTTATTTCATTATTACCAATTTTCTTAAGCCCTATTTATTCGTAAGGGATTGGAGGTCCCATACTGCCACAAACCCATGATCATACCTCAACCGCGTTATTTTTCGTTGCATTTTACGGTTCTTATCAGGAAGTAACTTCGTGTTGCTGATCTGCATGCATGCATGTGTGGTACTCAAGGAGTTAGATAGGTAGTGATGCCACAAATAGATGCAATTAAAGTGGTCATTAAACATTACTGAGAACAATAAACAAACCTATAAAATTTTCAATATCTTGCACATTTAGTCGTCCACTTTTTCTGTAGGCCTTCCTTTGAAGCTCATTCTTCATCAACACGATTGTGGCGTTTGAAAAGGTCCTTGAAGGGACTCTTGACCTGTTTAGCCACTTCACTTGCTTTAAGAATATTTTCCACACCACGAATCTTTTTTAGCACAGCCTTCCCTTTTTCCTCATATCCCCTTTCAATAAGACTGTTGGGAGTGTCATCTACTATAAGGGCCCCTACTGTCAGCATCACGCAGGAACCACTGCCAAAGCCAATGATATCCTCCACCCATACCCACCTTCAATCCTATTCCCCATTTTACACATAATACATAAACAATATTATTCTTCTATAAAATTATGTACTGGTCCTTATATATTATGCCTTCAAATCCAAATTGATCAATTAAGGATTATAATTATAATATTAAACTTACTTTGCAGTAAACCAGTTGACAATGTTTGTTGAGCAACAGATGGTTGACCACCCAGGGAAATTAATGGACATGCCTCATGCGCAGAAGTTACTCCAATGATGTGGACCTTCTTGTTTATTAAGAGTGGATCAAATATAAACTCCAAAGAAAAAAAAATCTGGCCAACAAGAATCAATATACTGAAAGAGGAACTTACAATAGATGCATGAGTTTTCACAGGAGACTTCCCCTCTCAGGATTCCATATCAAGATCAACAGGGGTTTCATGGATTTTATTAGTATGGCTTGGAATTGATCCTGCGCAGAAGTCTCCTCCTCCCACATGAAAAATTGAAACAAACATGGACTATGTGGCTTGGGTTAACATCACAATGTTCAGCTTGCATTATCTTCAAATTTCATTTCCCAATAAGTATAAGAAAGAAGGGCAGATATGGCATACCTCTTGTTTCCTTAAGAAATCTGGATTTGAAAACCATGTCTCATCGACTACTACATCAGGAGTTCTTGGCCTTCCATTATATAAAACTGCCGCAATAGAAGAGGTTAAAACAACGCGTTTCACAGATGGCGATTTTACACATGATTTACAAACATTAAGAGTTCCCTTCACCGCTGGATCAATTAATTCAGCCTGAAATAAGGAAAAACAACATTACAAAGTCAATGACAGGAGGAAACTTATCTGTTTTGAAAATACAACAAAGTGGTAATTGACTAATTTCTCATTGCTTTCATTGTAAAAAAATGGAGCTGGTAGGAAAGACCTCACTACCTTATAATACTATCAAATAGAATTATAACCTATGATAGGTATCTTATGGACAATATTTGTAGCTTTAAATCCACATATGGTTTCTTACAGGATACTGTATTAGAATAATTCATACACAAAAGTTTTTTCATACAAATAAATTAATCGCATAAATCTTGAAAGGTGTCACTAATATAACTTTAAATTATTTTTCATTATTTGCAGAGAAATTTTTTAATCATATATGATTGAGTCTCTAAAGGTTTCTGAATATACATAATATATGTTTTTTTTTTCTGTATATCAAAAGTCAGTGTGTATATCTTTTTTTTTTCCTTATCAAATGCATGCAGAGGGTCACATCCAATTTAATTATTTATCAAGAAAAGTGAAATGGAAATAAACCTGGGGTCCTTGACAATGAACTGAGCGGGTGAAGCAGTGTGGAAGACAGCATCAGAGCCCTCAACAGCAGAGTCAAAGGAACCTTCTTCAAGAAGATCTGCCTTAAAGAGTCAAAAAGATACCTGAAAACAGGGTTCACTTCAGTAGAAGATTCACACAACACTACCAAACGTAGATCACTGTATAGTGATAATTTACACTAAAATGGACCCAATCTGAATAACAGTTAACAAGGTCATAGGATTCTGGGTTCCACAGAATTCACAAAAAGATTCAGCTTATAATTTCTTAACTCTTCCAATTTCATTTTCAGACACTCCCAATAACTGCCACAACAGCTCAAATCAGATACTCAAAATCACAATTTCAAATTCATCTGGCGCTGTCGCATCATTATATTCTTCCTTTACAACCTTTCTCCATTTACTTTCTTTGGTTGGAAAATGAGTTTTACCATATTATTTCAATTTTGTATCAATCTTATTAGCTTATTTATTATTTCCTCACCATCTCCATAGGTAGTTGTAGAAAGGTAATTAGACACACAGCTTCTATCACTGAACCTCCTTCGTATATAATAAGACTTTGTTTTACTTCCAATAGTTTAATTTATTATATTTCTAAAAGTTATTAGGAAACTGTATGGACCACTGTACTCACACATATACGCGTTTTATAAGTTTCTTCAGTAAAAATAATTTGCTGCAAAATTACTAATTTCTGTTAACAGTTTCCTGGATCACATACAAGTTTGCTTAAAATCATTTGCTAAATGGAATGACCTTGATGCCAGATTAACATACTAAAGTCGATAGACTTACATCTTTTGATGGAAAACATTCAATAGTAGGGTTCATGGTCAATCTCAAATTAACTGCCTCAAGCTTCATCGGAAGGAACTGCAAAAACAATAAATAATTATAACATGACTGAGTGCGTGGTAATGCTCAATAGAGATAGAAAGATGAAGATGATGTCTACCTCAACCTGACGCTGCAGTGATTGGATGTAATTTATTATCACATCCAGGACAAGTGCTTTACCAATTACCTGAACCGTACAAAAGTTAATAATAATAATAACCACATGCGCTAAAAAGAAGCTATACTTTTAATTTAGCACCGATAGTGATGCAACAAACTAGTATTGTGTTTACCTTGTTACAACCAGGGACTACATCTTGAAGAATTTTCATCCTCTCACTGATCTTTTCTCTTCTTGCCTGCCAAAACAAGTAACATGAGGATCAAAGAAGCATGAAGGGAAGGAAAAAGTGAATTACTATTACTTACTCTCTCAGTGAGACTGTGAGAACAACGAAGCCACCTGTAAGAAATTGAAGCCAAGAACTGATAGTACTGTGCAACGAAGATAAGATTGAAGCCACCTGCCACAGACACAACACAGCTGACTAAAGAAAGAAAAAAGAAATTGAAGAATCAAGAAAAAGCCTCTCTGTGTTCCCGCAGACATCACACAGCTGACTAAGAAATTGTTCTTGGAAACAGAAACGAAAGAGATAAAAAGAGAAGCGCGACTTGGTATGGGAGAAACACAGAGAAAGAAACCTTCAAAATCTACAACAAAACCGATGAAAACGAAAGAAAGAAAAACAAGCTCAGCACAATTCCATATGAGAGAAAGACAAAGAAAGAAACCTTCAAAAACTAACAGAATTGGAAATGCAGTATTCACAGAGTAAAAGCGAGAGAGAAAATGTGTTTCTTGTTTCTGGTGGTGGAGAGCCGTTGTATATATACAATTTTGGTTATTTGGCGGGGCAGGATACGCTGAGTAATGCTATTGGTTTTCTTCCCTTTTTTTTCTTTTCTTGCGAGTTATCAAATAGAGACGGTCACACTCTTATACTTGTCTCAACTTTTATAATAAGATTTTTATATAAGACTAATCCACTTTTAAAAATGTAATTGAAGTCAAATTAAATTAAATATTGTTTAAGATTGAAATAGAAACAGATTGGAAAATTATATATTTATATATTTATTCTCAAATTATAATAATAATTATTATTATTATTGATTATAGCATTAATTCATAAATTAAAATTATATTTAATTAAATTATTAATATTAATTATAGAATAATTTTAATTATTATATATTAAGTTTCATATTTAATCAAATCCAATGCTATCAGTAAAAATCAATTCTAAAAATCGAAAAATCACAAAATTCGTTAATGACACTTTTATCAAATATAATTTTAATTACATAATAATACAACCAAAATGTTTATTATTTTTGTAGTAAAAATCACAGAATAATTTTAATTATTGTATATTATATAATTTTATATTTATATTGATAAATATAAGTTCCAATAAAAATGTTTATTATTATTGTAGAATTTTAACACTCTTATTTAATATTTATTACCTCTTTCAAAAATCGAAAACCGTAAAATATGGATTAGATATTTTTTACCTTGAAATTTATTGAAACCGGACCGCGAACACCCATATTGCACATTATTATTGGAACTTATATTTATCAATATAAATATAAAACTATATAAAAGTGAAATCATTTTGTATAATAGTACTATATTTTCTATTAACAATCATTTTGCTAGTTAAGTTTGTTTAGTTAGTTATTTTCTATTTTATTTGTTTGTATTGTTGTTAGTTAGTTTTTTAGTCTTTTCTGTTTTTCTCTTACTATATAAGCAAGTTTCCTTTGTAATTATAAACACATGTCAAAATACAACAATCAATAAGATTTCACTTTTCTTCTTTTCTCCTTCAATCAATTTTATAAGAGGGGTTCTTGGATGCCAAATAGGTCTTTAAGTCATTGTGGTGCAATTGTGACGTAACTTAGACCAACATGACAATAAAAGATGGAGGTCAATCAAGAAACCAAGCCTCCAACATTCACGCGTAGATAGGAACTCAGGCTAAGTAAAAAGCACCAATGAATTACAATCATTCAACAATCCAACAATAGTTTACCTTAAAACTTTGATGCCATCTTTGTGATTCCTACAAAGGTGGAAGAAAATTCATGGTGCAAGTGTCCGGGACATTGATGTTAACTGACTCAATCTACAAAAGAGGTGTCTACAAACCAGCGAGGGGATTAGTCACTGCTGTCGGCGGTGGATACCCTGGTCAAGTACCAAAAATCTACAAAAGAGGAGCTTGAATTATAATCTTTTTGAAAACTACATAAAACAAACTTCACATAATTGAATTATAATCTTCAATTAAGATGTTATCCCATCAATTTCTTTTTGTTAATCATTGGCATGTTTTGAAAAATGAATAAGTGGTCAACATAAGTGTCACTTACAAAATTAAAGTTTTCTAATAAATCATTTAAACAGTGTCGCCCGGTGTTATAAAACCCAGACCGGACCGGCCCGACGGTTGAACCAGACCCTTGGCTGGTCCGGTCAAGACTACAGACTGTTTCTGCTATTGAACCGGTCAAACCCGGTAAGAACCGGTCGGTCTGAGTCAATAGCAAAGCAACGAGTGAACCATCCTTACTTAAAATAAATTCGCTGAAACCATCAAATGTGAGAGTTGAACCCACGTGCATGAACTCTAGACCAACATGACAATAAAAGATGGAGGTCAATCAAGAAACCAAGCCTCCAACATTCACGCGTAGATAGGAACTCAGGCTAAGTAAAAAGCACCAATGAATTACAATCATTCAACAATCCAACAATAGTTTACCTTAAAACTTTGATGCCATCTTTGTGATTCCTACAAAGGTGGAAGAAAATTCATGGTGCAAGTGTCCACGACATTGATGTTAACTGACTCAATCTACAAAAGAGGAGCTTGAATTATAATCTTTTTGAAAACTACATAAAATAAACTTCACATAATTGAATTATAATCTTCAATTAACATGTTATCCCATCAAATTCTTTTGTTAATCATTGGCAAGTTTTGAAAAATGAATAAGTGGTCAACATAAGTGTCACTTACAAAATTAAAGTTTTCTAAAAAATCATTTAAACAGTGTCGCCCAGTGTTATAAAACCCAGACCGGACCGGCCCGACCAGTTGAACCCACGTGCATGAACTCGCTGTCTACTGAGTAAAGAATCTCACACCACTGAACCACTTTGCTAGTTTAGTATTATAGAGCTGACTATTGTATATATTTCAACACTTATTCACATTGTTATTTTTTGAATCTTTTAAATTTAATATATCATTCTTCAATTGAAAATACTAAAATATTAAATTATTAAACTTTAAATTTAAGATGTATTATATATCACATTATATTAATAATTATAATTTTTTAATACCAAAATAAAATTTAAACTTATTTATATACTTAAAAATTATATATATTACATTATATTAACAATTATATTTATAGATTTTTATATATACAGTTTAACCGATTCAACCAGTGACTCACTAGTTCGACCAATGACCTATTAACTCAGAACCTAGACCGAGTCAATGACTAGTTCGAGTTTTATAATACCCGTGTAGCCTAAGTGAAAAAAATATAAGTATGTTATTACCTATAATAAGTTGTTACTAATTAATGTTATTTGGGCTTTATAAAAATGGGTTGATGGTCAATCCATATGGAAGTCATGATAAGTCAATGGTGATTCAATAAATTATACATGTATTGGCCTGTAATGAAAAAGTTTTATTAAGGTTGTCATCATCCACAAAATAAAGGCAAAGTCTCCATTCAACACTAAGCTTCGTTTGCTAAACATGATAAGATAATTTTATCATATCATATCACTTATCATGGGTTTGTTATACCAATAGAATATGATAACTCTATCGTGGCTTATCATATCTTTCCTCCTAGTATAATTTTTATCCTATGAGGGGAGCTGGGTTAGTGAGCGGTAGGATAGGATACGATTTTTTTTCTTCCTCGTTTGTCTTCTCTCCCCGCCCTCTGTCTCTCTCCTTGTCTCCCTCTCTCCACTCCCTCTCCTCTCTCTCTCTCCACTCCCTATCTTTCTCCCCCACTCTCTTCTTTCCACTCCCTCCCTCTCCTCTTTTCTCTCCTCTCTCTTTTTATGACAATTTTGATTTTTTTAATAATTTTATTCTTTTTCATTAAATTTAAATATTTTTTCATAAATAAATAATTTTTATTCATGTATACTTATTAAAAAGTCAAAAAAATTAAAATTTAATTTAATTTACTACAAAAATTAATTTAATTTTATAATAAGGGTAATTTTGTCATATTAATATTTTTTTATCTTATCATATCATCATGTCCATTTCAAACGTATGATAAGATAAAATAATGTTATTTATCTTCTTATCCTAGTGTGCATTAAACATAGGACATGATAAGAGTTTATCATGTTCTTATCATATTTTATTCCTATACAACTCGTCTATCCTATCACATTTCGTCGACCAAAAAGACCTATCTGCCAACACTTAATCCATTGAGTCACAATTCGGACTTGGACCTTGAAAAGGAAGACCTAATACCAAGCCATGGAAAACTATATAGTATATATTCAACCATCACCAAAACACCTATGCAACCCATTTTAATTATTATTGGTGTTTTATAATTGTATATGGTATGTCAATTAATTCTTAAAAAAAGGCACCTATCTTTAAAATAAGTATTTATATGTGTTAGGCTGTAAGCTATTATTTTGTGAAACTATTGTAAGCAGTACCAGTCAATTTAGCTAAAACATAATACAATTGTATGCCAAATTATTCAGAAATATAAATGTTAATATGTGCTACAATATTTCATTATATCACACCAGCCAGATTGCAACTAACAATGATTTGTTAAGGTGATCCCCCATGTTTGAAATCTTAATTAAGAGAAAAATTTCAGAGTATAATATTCTAAACTATTAACACAAGCTTTACCAAAGTCAATATAATTTGGACAAAAATACACAATGCATAAAATATCTAATGATTCAGCGAAACATCAATTCATTTCTCAACCAATTTTTCCCTTTCTAACATCTTTGTCATTTAAAAAGTTTCACAACCCCTCGCATGAGGCTACAGATATGCCAAAAATGTAGAAGAAACATTCAAGGGAAACAAACTAATATATGCTTGCATAAGAAGCTAATTCATTCTCAATGCCCAAATCAATATCAGATTCCACTAATCTTACTGGTCAAGAAACTACAGAAGGAAAATGCCTGGCATTAAATGCCCAAATCAATATCAGATTCCACTAATCTTGGCATATTTTTTCAACACAATTTCCCATCGCGAACCAACCTCACTGAGGATAATCATCGCCTCTTAGCATCAAAATTCCCCCTTGGACCAACTGCCCGATAACTGGTTCTGCCTCTGCCTCTGCCTCTCCCCCTCCCTGATCCTGATTAATACAAAGGAAATCAATATCAATATTACCAGAAACTAAGCCTCTTAATTTTTTAGCTCCGCCATAAAGCAAAATGACCGAACACAACAACAGCAAAAGCCTTTTTCCACTAGATGAGGTTGGTAACATGAATCAAACATTGTCATAATTCCCTGTCATAAACAAAATGATAAAACACTAACAACCAAAAAAAGACAATCCAAGTATCAAAATGACTATCAAACCCAATTTACCCTAAGTTTTATTAAGAAAGGAAACGAGAAGTACAAGAAAACAGGAGGATAAGATAAGATATTGTCCTTAACGAAAGCACTAAACAACAGCACACAAAAAAACAAACAAGCTCATTACAAAAAAGCTGCAATCCTTCTGCATATCTGACATGGAAGCACCCTCAAAGAAACTATAGGCACAAACCAAAGAGAAAATCCTAGTACATAATAAATTTCATTTGACCATTTTATTTGGAGATGTCCCATTTAACCCCGGAACTTAAGGCCATGTATACTTTGGTCCTTAAACTTTAAAAATGTGCCACTCAATCCCTAAGTTCTCCTTAATTTGTAATTCGATCCTTTTGTTGCATTTTCAGTCACTTTGTGATGGAACTGGTCATGCGCAAGACACATGACAAGACTTTTGTCAAATCTACCCTAAGCTAAAAAATAAGGTGAGCTTAATCTACAATATTATGGATGTTTCTTATATATTACAAAATAAACTAAAATAAAATGAGACATTACTTCCTCCCCGAGCTTCTTCTAGTCCACGGTCAGCAGCAGGCTGCGAGGAGTGGTGAACTTCTGAAGGAATTGGGGAGCTTGTATTAGATGGTTGCTGAGCAACAGATGGTTGACCACCCGGGGAACTTAACTGCGAGGAGTGGTGAACATCAGAAGGAATTGGGGAGCTTCTTTGAGATGGTTGCTGAGCAACAGATGGTTTACCACCCGGGGAACCTAACTGCAAGTTCATCCAATACATAAATTAAGACAAATACTGATAAAGAGGGAAAAAAGATTCTATGAATTTGGAGAATGTTTGTTCTTGAAAGAAAAGTTTGCAACTATTTGAAAGGAATGAAATTGGAACAAGAAATGTAAATTATAGTAAAATACACACTGCAAACTCAAACAGACATTAACAAACATATTACATAAGAGGACTACTCAAAAAAATAGGATTTAATTTGGATCCACTGAAAATGTAAAGGCTTTTCCACTACTTAACCATATGATGGTTTGGTTATGTTTAATATTCAGTTGAACATTTTTATTGCAAGTGAAAATTTCAGTTACTCCAATGATGTGGACCTACTTGTTTATTTGCAGTGGATCAAATATAAACTCCAAAGAAACCCAACAAGAATCACTATACTGAAAGAGGAACATACAATGGATGCATAAGATTTCACAGGAGGCTTCTCCTCCCAGGATTCCTTCTCAACACCAACAGGGGTTTTATGGATTTTATGAGCATCGCTTGGAATTGATGGAGATGCCTCCTGCTCAGAAGTCTCTAAGTCCCGGGATTCCTTCTCAAGATCAACAGGGGTTTCATGGATTTTATGAGCATCGCTTGGAATTGATGGAGATGCCTCCTGCTCCGAAGTCTCTAAGTCCCAGGATTCCTTCTCCTCCCAGGATTCCTTTTCAAGATCAACAGGGGTTTTATGGATTTTATGAGCATCACTTGGTATTAATGGAGATGCAGTCTCCTCCTCCCAGGATTCCTTCTGATCAATAGGGGTTTCATGGATTTTATGAGCATCACTTGGAGTTGATGGCTCCTGCTCAGAAGTCTCTAAGTCCCAGGATTCCTTCTCCTCCCAGGATTCCTTCTCAAGATCAACAGGGGTTTCATGGATTTTATGAGCATCGCTTGGAATTGATGGAGATACCTCCTCCTGCGCAGAAGTCTCCTTCACCATAGTTTCAGTTTCAAGATCTTGATGTGGCTGTACAGGGGTTTCATGGACTTTAGACGCCTCCAGTGCAGAAGTCTCCTTCATCACAATTTCAGTTTCAAGATCTTTATGTGGTTGTTGCTGCTCTGGAAGACTATACTTGTCCACTGGATCATCTTCTATATGAATTGAGTCCACATACCCCCGAGCTTTTTCCTCCAAACCATAATCTGAAGCAGATAAAATAATAGATTCAAAACCCGTAGGAAGGTAACATTTTTTCAACAAAAGTGGGGCTGTATACTGCTTTACTTTATTACTTGAGTAGACAAGATGCATGACTAAAAAAAAGAAACTCAAACTTTGTCACAGAAACATACATCTTTCCTAACAACAACAACAAAATCATTATCCCTTTAATGGAGCCACTGAGTCAGCAACATGGATCAATCAATGACACATTGGGAGTTATCAAAATTTAAATTTTAAATAAAACCATATCGACCAAATTTTAGTTAATGGATAAAAAGAAATAGACATAAATCTGTGTTTCTTACCATTGTTACCTGGAATAAAGAGCTAACAGATCATTTACTAAATAGAAGAGCATTGGATCCATATACAATGATGAATAATTTTAACAGCACACAACTTCCTGACTTCCAGTAAAAACTAATCCACAAACAAATTACCAGGAGTCTCTGCAGGAGAAGTAGACGCATGAGGTTGTGTGTCAATCTTTTTAGATGCTACTGGTGCAAGATCTCGGTGTGTTTCTTCATCATCAGTGAAATGAAAAATATCATTCAATATAAAGTAACCGTTCTCTTGAGGAGCAAGAAAGACCGATTGGACAAAGTTCCGCCTCCTGCTGATATCCTTGATCTTGAGAGTACCTGAGATCATTACAAGCACACTTTCATCCAAAGAATCAAGACCATTGATCGTCTTGATCTCTGCTATAACAAAATTGAGTGGCAAGAGAAGCTCCTGAATTTGCTGCATGGGAGAAAAGCAACTGGTCAGTGATGAAATAAGAAATAGACAGATGAAAAAATGAAACAAACACAAGATGTTAAACAATAATGCAAAAGGAATCAGGGTTTAGGCAGTTACCGAGATATCGGATGCGGTTTGGGTGGAATCTCCATCGACACGAATCATGGAGCTGTGCTGTTTGTAGAACTGGTGAGCCATATTGGGGTGTTGGGTAAGAACATGATAGTACTGTGCAACGAAGATTGAAGCCACCTGTCACAGACACAACACAACCCATTAACAATTTCAAATTCATCGAAAGAAACGGAACAGCATCCAATGTCCATAAAACGAAAGTTACTTGCATTAACAAATATCAACAATGATAGTAAAATTACCTCCGCCGAAGCAACAGCCATTTTTTAAAAAGAAGCGCAAGCAGCGTCTAAGGTGGAAGAGGGAAGTGTGAAATTTCTGAAAAGAAAGAAAAAAGAAATTGAAGAATCAAGAAAAAGCTTTGTGTTCCCGCAGACATCACAGCTCACTAAGAAATTGTTCTAGGAAACTGAAACGAAAGAGATAAAAAGAGAAACGACTTGGTATGGGAGAAAGACAGAGAAAGAAACCTTCAAAATCTACAACAAAAGTGATCAGCGCAGAAAGAGAACTTGACAGTCTGGTGGAGAGCAATTGTAGCGATGATTAAGAAGGTGTATATATACGGAGCAAAAGAAAGAGTAGAACTAGAAGGGTTGGTTATTTGGCGGGGGCAGGATACCTGACTTGAATTTGACTTTAGCGAGAGAAGTTTAAGCTATGTACGGTTGGTTTTCATCTTTTTTTTTTGCAAGTTACCAAATAGAGCGTGAGTGAGTGACATTTTATCTATCTTAGATTTGCAAAAGTATTCTCTGTGTATTGGGCCTCGCCCCTTTTCTTGCTGGGCCTCCCAGCCTTAATCCGGGGGAGTCGCTTTTAACAAACCCTTTTCACTATTGGCACCCCCGGTATCTACTCATAAGACGGCGAACTATTTCCCATAAGAAAATTCATAGCACGCATTTATACTTTCCCGCTCTTATCAGAAAAAAAAAGAGCAAATTCTCTCATATAATCCAAGAACAAAAAACCTCCATGGATTCATCGATTGATATAAGTAAAACTCAATTTTATATATTATGAAGTATGTTGTAGTGTTGTATTAATTTCTAGGTTACTATCCATAAATTTGGCAGAAAAATCATGTGTTCTCATTTGCATTAACGTTAAGAATCTAGTCAATATTTTTTTTAAATGGGAAAATATTTATTGCTAAATTTTGGTAATACTTGATCATGCTGTCCAGCTAACTATTTAACTCAATTTTGCGGCGAAAAAGAAAAATCCGCAAGGACCAAGAAAATGTTATTACACACCAAATAATAATTAACTAAATACAATATCTCAAACTTAGCCTACATCTAAGCTCCAAAGTCCAAACTCCTTAACTAACATCAAGTTAGCTATAATATGAGGACGGACAAAAAAAAATCAAAAGTACATTAAATATCTCATCGCAAGAGAAATAACCAGTGTCTTCAGTTGAAAATGAAGTCATCATGAAGATATTGTCAATGCACACAAAAACTACAAATTGTCAGCAGTTTTAAAATACAGAACCCTCCAAGTGGCATGATCAACCAAAACTCTTATAAAGGTTTCTTATTCTAAATTGTATTCATAAAAAGGGCAACTCAATGAAACTAGTATAGGAATAAAATTCCAAACCGAGTCTAATGGCCCTTCTTTCAAGCATGGCCTCTTTTAAGATAAGAATCCAACATGCACTTCACTTTTAGAGGAGTTTTGCCTCTGAATGCCGCACCTCCATCCCTGTCTGAAGGTTTTCTTACCTTAACATGATTAGACAAAATCTTATCTTGAGCTTCTATCTTCCCTCTTGCACCTTTCTGTCTTTGAGGTGATGATATATTATTGTTCAAGTCATTCATACTTCCAACTAATCCATCATTATCTGAAAGCAAAAACAACAATTCAAATCATTTACTAGCATATTGGCTGGTTCTCAAAACATATATAATAGGAGCAAGCAAACTAGATAAGTTTGTTTCCAATGTTTGAGCTCCATAAAGATCACAGTTCTTTTTTTTTCCATGTAATATTCACATAACATGAGCATTTTCCGACTAATAGCAATTACCAGGACTAGATAAGACTGCACGTGGGCGAATAACAGAACTAGCCCTTGCATTTTCTTTTGGACTCTCACCAATTCGTTTGCTATTCTTCAACATTCCTGTGTGAGATGAAACATCATTAAATCTGCTTCAGTTTCTCCATTTACCAAAAAAACAATACTAATTAAAGTGGTATTGGAGGGAAAACTCAACCTTTAGTTGCAGGAGTGGATCTCATTATTATGTGTTGAGGATAAGCCTTGGTGTTTTTAGAAATTGATGGTGGACATTTACTCAGATTCTTCTCTTCTGCTCTCAAAGAATAACAATTTCATTTTTGAAGCCAATGCCGAAAAAGAAATTTGCAAGGGTAAAAGGCATGCATTCTGGCTAAACCAAATCAAAGTCTATTCGAACGAATTACCTTCAAAGTATAGGGACTCAATGAACTTCAAAAATACCCAAGCTCCCCTATCATTTTCTGGATAAACAAATTCTTCTTGTTCTGGGACTTTCACTTTCACTCTTGGATACACTTGAAAAAACAACACAAGTTTATGAAATAAAGTAGGGGAAAAAGAGATTAACACTATAAGATATACTAGTTCTTGTATGCATATTTGAAATACAATGGTCCAAAATCATCTAAAAGAAAAGAAGAAATTAGTCGATCAACGTAGCAAGAACTACAGAATAATAAGCAAGTAAAATGTTACTATGATATATAGATCAATAAATAATTATTAGCATGAAGAATTGAAGATGGATGAAACACAGAAGGGTGTTCTGCCATCTTGTAACTTCTCTGTAGCTGAAGATTCCAAAGGACGGTTTCCAATTTCACATGTGAAATTAGTGTAATATAGCTTTTGTATACACATTGAATTTTGACAGAATTCAGTAAATTAAACATCCATCGCAATAGAGAAGCCATGAGAAAGAAACTCACTTTAATCTGCTGTTTTGAAATCAGAGTTTAGAATAGATTTGCTATTGAAAATATGGAACAGCTTGAAAGTTGAGACTTCTTGTATTTATAAAGCTCAGTCTCAATGCACAACAACCTAGCTATTGACACTAGAGAGAAATTGTTAAATGAGTAAAAAAGAAGTAACAAGGGTGTGGTAAACTGAAAAGTGCCAATGATATTTCTTTACTTGAACACCAAGTAGATCAGATTGTTCAGATTACATGTGAGTGGTACTGAATGAGAATTATGAGTTTGTAAACATTCTGAAAGCAGAACATCAATGCCACGGAGTACCGAGTGAGTACCCACTACCCTCCTTCAAGAAATATTTAAAAAATCTATTGGTGGTTCCATATAGGTAAGGTGAAACTAGTGATTCCATTCAGGTAAGGTGGAGCAGGTACTAAATAATGATATTGTTGGCTACTGGTTCCTAAGAAACCAAGAAAGCATTATGTAATAAGTAATGTTTAACTATCAAGAAAAGATCAAACATAAATCTTATCATATTAGTAAAAGAATTAAATATTTTGATAAATATCTAAAATTAAATTATTTTGATAATATAACTGCATAAGAATATTTTATAATATACAAATTTTACATTACCAATTCATTTTGTTTCCATATTTTTTTAGAAGTATCAATATATTCTCAAAATAAGTTGCCAAATACCTTTTAGCTAATGATTATGTTTAATAGATATTGTTTATCAATTATTAAATAAACCGTTAGAAGATATTAAACAATTCCCCTTAGAAATGGCACCCTTCTAAATACTCTAGCAGTTCAAAAAGGGTTAAATTAGAAATTGTCACCTTTAACTGTAGACCTCTTTTGAAATTTTCACTTTATTATTTTATCCCTAACACTGACAAAAAACGCTTTCTATCGCGGTTAATAAGGTATTTTTAACGCGGTTATAACTGGATTCTAACTCGGAGCGATAAAAACAAATTATCGCGGTTGTTTTTCAAAACAGTGGTAGTTGTTCAACTTTTCTATAGCAGTTTCGAAAATGAACCATGATAAAAAAATTAACAGAAACAAAAAAAAGACACTACAAGAAAAAAGGGTCTTGCTGCCAAGGATTAATATTGGATTTATCGGGAGTTTAAACCTCCCATTAAGTGCTTTACTGAGGGCTACTCAAACCGCCGTAATCCATGCGTGGCAAACATGTTAACCACGGCTTAAGACAAACGCGGGAAATCCATGTGTGGCAAACATGTCAATCAGTGCTACATTGATATCAATAAAAGCAACTAAATATATTAAGGTTTGGGAATCTAGAATTTACATAAAGCATTACCTGATCACAAATAATTACTGTTCAGGGATCAGTGCCACTGTGCCAGATTTCCAGACCTCTGCAAAAGATTTTGGCAAGAATGCCAATACATAAATATTTATAGATTAACAGGGGCACTTTCTGCCATGAGGTAATTTGAAGGAAAAATCCGCAGTTTCTACCAATACATAAATATCTATAAATATCATTATTCATATTAACAAACCAATATTCATGAACTCAAATTTGCAAGGACGTCTTAGAAATAAATAAACAACTATAACAGAGGCAAAAATGTGACATGGCACATATTTCTGTTTATATTAGCAGTTACATTTCTTTAACTTCCTTTCCTTAAAAATATAGTACTTCAAAAATATTAAAAAATTAAATTTCATACATAATTTATATGTTATTAAAAACTTCAATGACTTATAAAGACTATTGGACAGCATTCTAAAAGGCCTACAAAAGCTAAAGAGAACATCTATTTTATATATATATATAAGTTTAATATTTATATAAGAAAGAAGAATCTGGTGGTTACGGGGGTATATATACCCCCTATTCAGTTTATATATAAGCAATAGGAAATTTATTTATTTTAAATAATTTATTCTTAAAACCTTTAGAATGTATACACAAACAGAACAAGAGTTAAAGGAAACTTACAGCCCAATGATTTCCAGATCAAGCAGAGAAGGATATGCTGACAATGCCGCACTAAGAGATGCATTATCTATTCTTTCAATATTGTACAAGTGCAACTTTCTCAAAAGAGCCCTACAAAGACAAAATGCAAGAGGCCACTTAAAACAAATCACCCAGAGGTACTGAATAGTAGAGTCGATGAGAAACATACCCTGGATCACCACCATCCCCACTGAAAGGGCTTAAACAGCATCTTGTAAGAATGGATGGCTTTCTCCCTTGACTAGAGGCAACACTTGCAAGCCCCCTGAGAGCCAATGACCTGCTCATTCAATTTTTTTTTTCTTTTTTAAAGAGGTGCAGGAGTCAAATATCTAGATGAAGCATAATATCGTGCACAATATATACTATATCAGTAGGGAAAACACCTCAGAGTTGCAGCATGTACAATATATTCCATATCCTTTTTGTCACCAACCAACAATTTCTGACCACACAACAAAAGCACCTCAGAAAAGATAAAATCATAAAAATAGGTGAAGTAGAACCCATCTCAATCAAAATAACCTTTCCATGAGCATAGTAAGCTACTTCAGTTCTATCTGGCAACACATCTTCAAATACCAACTTATGCGAGCATAGATCCCTTCAAAATTCAAAAAAAAATAAAATAAAATCCCTGATAAAACCAAATCATGATATGTTAATGGATGTAAAAAATATATACTTTTAAATTATGCAAATGGTTCAAAATCAAATAAATGCTTAAAACACGCTTACTTTCTAGTTAGTCTTCCCTGACTCTTACCGCAGGGGGGTTCATTTGGTGGTGCAGAGAAGATGCCATGTATTCCATTCCATCACTCATGTCAAAAACCATCACCAAAGCATCTGATTATTGAAATATGGGCAGGTTTCCAATAAAAAAAACATCAAGAAGATTAGCCATCCATACAGAAACATTAGCAGTATAGTACTGAGTGCCAATATTGCACCTCCTCATTCCATCAAAAACACGCTGAGGAAATTTGGGGGAAAAGATCAATCAATTAGAGAAAATGATTCACATTAAACATACCCATAGATATTCATTTCAGATCCTGAATCAGAAGCATCTTCAAAGTCAACAGAGAGTAATCCTAGTGTATATAATTTAGCACATGAAAAAAAAAAGTTAACAGTGAATTAACAAGAGTATCAACGCATTGCACTTGGTTAAAATCCAAAGCGTAATCCAAACTATTAAACGAAAATGAGATATGTTTGGGGAACAATTGCTTTTCGATATGGATTTTTCTGAAACCCTAACTATGGTGACTCACTCTTCTCACATATTAGGGGAAAAGCAAATGAAAAAAGAGATAAGCAAATGTAGAGGAGCTTACACTCAATCAAAAGAGTACGCGATCAATAGAGGCTGATGAACAAAGGTTGCTGCTACCTGCGGACCTTTAGGAGGCGGGAAGCGAAAACCCCTTCTCCTCCGGTGACTAGGAGCGACAGCAAGGGGTGGCCACGAACGGAGCACGAACGGCGGGCGCGGCGGCATCTGAGCGGCGGGAAGCAACGTGTGAGCGGCAGCAACGGGCGGCCACTGGCGGCACTGGGCGGCAACGGGCGGAGAGCGAAAACCCCTTCTGCTCCGGCAAAGCGCGCGCAAATGAAGAAGGGAGAAGAAGAAAATGAGGGGCTTCCATCTAGGACGCGCGCAGTTCTGTTTTCTGAAATTTAAAAGTTATTCGGAAATCGGAACCGTGTGTTTAAATGGGTTTATTTTAAAAAATAATAAATAAATAGGTAAAGGCTACAGTGAATCATCGCAATGGATGGTTATGGTTCACAGGTGAGTCCTCTCTAGGTTAATAATGCCAGTTTTGTCACTTTTTGATAATGGGGTTTTTGATAGCTGCTAATTTTCGATGTCAAATTAAAAAAAATTAATTTATACAAAATAAAAGTCTAAATAAAAAGCATCGTTCCCAATATTAATTTTATAAATGTTTTTTATCTTGTTTATTATCCATAACTGTAATAAATTAATCATTATAGAAGTCTTTTTTGGTATAGTGTAATTTTTAAAAAAATATGATTATATTGCAATTTAATTTCGTGTAACTTGTTAATTTACCCCAATTTTTTCACCATAGTAATTTCCTTAATTTTATTTAAAAAATTATTAAATAAAAAAACACTTATTGGTAGATGATAAGCTAAACTCAAATAAGTAATAGAAAAACTCTTTTCAAATGGTGGCATTAAACTAACTCTTTACAAGAAAATGTTATGAAATTAATTAAACTATATTTTTTAAAATAAGTAAATGATAAATTAAATACAATCGCTTATTATGATAAATATATATTATAGAATTTGAATTTTTATATTTATTCTAAGGGGGTGAAAACATTATATATAAGTATATTAATAATATTCAAGTTATAGTGGTAAAATATTTACATCATATTGTGGCAGTACATGAAAGTATATTGACATATAAAATATAAGGATAAAAATATACATCAAATGGGATGAAAATTACATGAAATATAATATTAATAGTTAAGTTGAAAAAAAAAATATTTGCACTAAATGGAAAATTTTCATAAAATATTTTAATATATATTATAGAGATGAGTATAAAATTTATGAGATATACATTTTACTTTATCCGATCCTATTTATAAGATCATCTTTAGAAAAATATATTACGAAAACACATTTTAATTCATTGATTTTTAAAAAAATACCAAATTTATCACTATTTAAAATTAAACACTATTCAATTCCCCAGATTAACTAATTCTTGAAAATTATAATGGTTCGATAATTATTAATGGTAAAAATGATAATAACTAATAAATACTTGTAAAACTTAAAAATATCTTATAAAAAGAAGCAATACAAAATTTTCAATCGGGTCATATAAAAATGACTGAATGGAGCATTCTTTTAATACATGTTTTCCAACATATTTTTCATCATCTGCTGGAATTAATTTGTGTTCCACTAAGTATGTGTTTGCTTTGGTGTTTGAAGAATCACATTATACATCTTACGGGACAAAGGATGTGAAAGCAATTTAAATTTTTTTGGGGTTAATCACACATGGGATCCCATATTATCAGTAACAATTATGTTTGGGATTTAGTCACGTTAAGGCTCCTCACCCCTCCCTAAAAGTGTATTTTGTGAAAAAAAAATTCGGGTACGATCTCTACTAAACACACTCTTAAAAAGGGATAAAAAGTCTTAACTGTAACTAATGCCCGAATAGGATTACCATGATAACAGAGAATACTTATAGTGAAAACAAAAAAAAATGTGAAAGAAAGAAAAATTCCCATTGGCCTAAACACTCATCATAAGTCTTTCTAACTTCAAACAAATCATGCACTAATAATGTTGATCTCATTCCTTATTTAATGTGACTCATTTCTTGATTGATGTGATTAGGTGTTTACTATTTGATTTGGATCGTCTTTAAGACAAAAAAGTCATCTCATCGAATCAATGCACTTTTATCATTTCATCATCCAATCTTTTTTTTTAATTTGATTCAATCCAATTCGGTTTTCGATTTTTAAATAGACAATAAATGTTGGATAAATGTTATATAATTCCACAACAATACAAATCATTTTTGTTAGAACTCATATTTATCAATATAAATACAAAACTATATAAAAAAGGAGAATATAAGACATGAAAATTAATTTAAAATTAATATATTTATAGTGATGTTAAAATGACATCAAATTAAATAATAAAATCATAAAAATGGCTTAAATGTGTTTTTTGTCCCTCTAAAATACACGCATTTTCATTTTAGTCCCCCTAAAAAAATTTTATCTTTAGTCCCCCTAAATTTTTTCCTTTTCAAAATGGTCCTCGCCGCTAGAAAAGTTAACGGTGTGCTGATGTGTTAGTTAACATCTATGCTGATCTGTCTTTCTCACTCTTACATGGCATATCCACAGTGTCAAAATTATTATTTATCAATTTTTTATTACTTTAAATGGTTTTAAAAAATAAATGCATAACAATTAAAATTAAAAAAACTCTCTTGAGGAACATTGAGATTCTATTGCTCGAGTCTCCCTTTCAAAAAAATCATTCTTCTTCCTTCTTCAACCATTTTTTTTCCATGTATGTTAGAAATGATTGAAGAAGGAAGAAGAAGGATTTTCTGGAGAGGGAGTCTCTCGAACAATAAAACCTCAATGTTCTTCAAGAAAGTTTTTTTTAATTTTAATTGTTATGCAATTATTTTTTAAAATCATTTAAAGTAATAAAAATTGATAAAAATAATAATTTTAACACAGAGGATGCCATGTATGAGTGAGAAAAACAGGTTAGCATAGATATTAACTGACACATCAGCACACCGTTAACTTTTCTAACGACGATGACCATTTTTAAAAGGAAAAATTTTAGGGGGACTAAAATAAAAATGCGTGTATTTTAGAGGGACCAAAAACATATTTAAGTCTAAAAATATATATTAGTATGAGTTATCTCATAATGATACATTTATATGAGTAATATATGATTATTTTTTGTGGTGTCATGCCCGGCCCAAGGAAGAGGCCACTAAAGCAATTGCTTTAGGCCTCCCTTAGGCCTTTTACTTTTTATAGATATATATCTTATGTATTAAAATTGATAAAATCATTATATTAAATATAAAAATATTATTATTTCTTAATTGAAATATAGTAATTAATTTTTTCAGTAAAATAAGTTTCTCAATTTAACATAATCTTTTTTGTTAAAAATAATCTCTCGATTTTTTTAAATATATATCTGTCATTTAAGATATTTTATCTTTTAGAAATAGGTCTATGTCTTATAATTTGCTTCAGGCCTACATATATGTTGCACCATCCTAGAGCCAGCAAAATGGGTTAGCCCGTAAAAATGTAGGGTTTGAACACTTATTTTAGAAAACTCGAATAACTCTCGGGTTTTTTTAGCCTAGCCCGATAAAGTCCGTTACTCGCAAAAAGTTCGGTAGCTCGCGAAAACCCGGAAAAAAAAAAATCCGTGCTATGCGCAAAAATGTAAGGCTCAAGCACCTATTTTAGATGCCGGAATAAATCCTGGACTTGTTAACACAGTTCGATAAAAATCCCGCTACCCACATCGCGTCGAGTCGGGCCGAGTAGCTCAAATTGTCAACTCTAGGGCAGAGCAGCCATGTGTGGTGTATTCGTTGTTTGTTCTTTAATGGTTTGTATTTGTCGTATCCAACAAAGTTGTCTTGTTTTGTAACTTTATATTATGGGTCGGAATAACTCTTGTACTATCTTTTTAACTTAATCATCTTTCCTCAGTAAAAAAGTAATATATAATTATTTTATAAATAATAAATAAAATAATACATGTATATATAAATTCTGTTTGGATTGAACTATATTGATTTTCATCAACCAATCAAATCCATTACATATATATCGTAACTCAATGTATAAATATATAATTCATTTGCAGTCATTTATTTTTAAAAATCATTTTTTTTCATCTATAAATCAAATTGAATTTAAAAAATACATGAAAACACACACGTGTGTGTATATATATATATATATGAGAAGAGAGCAATTCACACGGTTAAATAACTCTATTGGATAAATAAATTTTAAAATCTACTATAGGATTGCAAGTTACTACCACTAACATCATATCTATAAAATTTTGCATAAATCTAAAATTATTTGCTATGTCATGTCAATATGTCAATATTGATGTCATATATACTAATGAAATATCAAATATATGAAAATAAGAACGGTTTGATTTTTAGTTTATTGATATCAAAATTTTGTAAAATTTGACATAAACAATCATGATAATGAGTTGTTATAATTTAATGTCTTGATCGATAAAGTTTACATTTTACATTAAATTATTAATTGCGTAAAAGTTGGTATAAGTTGATCTCTCTCTATATATATATATTATGATCAACTTACCAACTAGGGTTGGTTCAAGTGGTACATGATTGATTCCCTTTAAGTAAGGTCTTGAATTCTAATATTATGGGTGAAAAAAAATCCCCGCTGAGAGAGTTAGTTCCACCATGATGAAAATGTTCCAGCTTCATACATGTGCTTAAAAAAAATTATTATGACCGACTTCAAATTGAAAAGTCAGTGTTCAATTTTTATACATCACTATTCATATTTTTTGCATTAATTTAATTATTTTTGTTGTTACAAAAGGAAAACATTATTTTAATTAATTGTGTTCAGATGAATAACATTATCACAATGATATAATATCGCATTAATAATTTCGATTGAACAAAAATTATTCAATACATAATTATTATCTTATTATCAATCATTTATATGCTTAACTTAACTGAATGGGTGTTGATTCAAGTGGTACATGTTTGATTCCCCTCAAGTAAGGTCTCGAATTTGAAATATTGTGGATCAAAAAAGTTACCGAGGGGAGAACTAACCTTACCAGTTACTATGATGCGGATATTCCCGACTCAAGTACGTTTACCTTCCCTGGAGGATATGATTTAACAAAAAAACTTAACCCATATAATGCATTTTAAAAACATAATATAGGGAAAAAAATATTTTTATCTTTGAAAATCACTTTTAATTTATTTAAATTTTTCAGAACAACATTTAAAAAACCATAAAAGATATATTTTTTTGCTACTAGTATTTAAAAAAAAGCCATGTACTTAAAATTCAATTGAGTGTCTGTGATGTGACGTGGAAGAATAAAACAGGGTGCATCAAATAGTGAGTGCACGGTGCCATAAAATCGTGAAAAGGGGCTAAACTACACTAAACCCTAGCTAGCTGGTTTGCAATTTTGATTTTTGAACCTCCTTGGGTTGTCGGCATGGCGTCGCGAAAAGGTGGAGTTTCCCTCCCAGACAGGCCAAGCCATTCAAGGGATGACCGAACCTCCGTCATCACCAAGATCTCACGCTCCCCCATCGTCTCCCGTGGCAAGCAAGCCGCCGGCGACGCCGCCTTCGTCGCGAAGAAGCTCCTGAAGAGCACCGGCAAGGCCGCGTGGATCGCCGGCACCACCTTCCTCGTCCTCGTCGTCCCTCTTATCATCGAGATGGACCGCGAGCAGCAGCTCAACGACCTCGAGCTCCAGCAGGCCAGCCTCCTCGGCACCCCTTCCCCTCAAGTGAAGTGAACAACTCCTCATCACATCTCATCTCTTATTACCTTTTCTGCATCGAGAATGATTGTTGATTGATTGAGAACATTGTTGTTCTGCTTCTAGGGTTTCCGATTGTTATTAATAATTTTATGATCTGTACCTTTTTAGAAGTGACAAGTTTTGTGTATTCTTACGCTTAATATCTCTCATTAATTATCATAGTGCGGAATGCTTGATTTAATTTACCTGCTTCTTACTACTATGTTACTCTGTGTGTGCGTATTGCGTTTAGTTGGTTTTTCATGTTCATGCTGGTGTTATTAAAAAAATTGAAATATGATCTTTTTTGTGAATTAAATTAAACCAGTTACGGGTATCAGAACACATATTTCAACAATAGTGTTTTTGAAAAGCATTCTTGAAGTTTATGTTTTGATTGTGCTTGATCTCACTCTGTTTGCAACTTCTACAATACTGGGCGTTGGGGTTTAATTTGGAAGGGAAAGGTGAGGGAGACATTTCCTGTTGTAGACTGAGACATGAGGAGCTATTGATGGTGCGGTGCTGTTAAATTCTCTCGCTTTAAACAATAACACAAACCGGTTGGGACGATTCATTGGTAATGGTAAAACTTGTGTGATCATCTGGAACAGAGAGGAACAACTGCGTTACTACTGAACTCTTGTATGTTTCATATCACCTTCACCTTTAATTTTTTGCACACATTTTTCGTATGTGAGTTTCTGTTGGTTTAGTTTGGTTCTTTTTATCTTTTATCATAGCTGATCTTATTCTTACTCTTATTTGTTAAAAACATTAGGTTCTGCATTTCCATTTTTGTCCAATGACACGGCTTAATTTTAAAGTTCTAGCAATTAGGGGTGTTTGTTTGTAGGACCGGTTGGGATGAGTCTTATTTGTCCTTAACTTGGTACTAATTTTTCACCAGGGTCAATTTTATAAGTTGAACCCATTCATAGACACAAAGAGGCACATCCATAATTAAAACTGAGTCTTGAGTATGACAAGAAATATAATAATGAAATGATCATATAACAATGTTGAAAAAAAGTAGTTCATGCAATTAATAAATATATTACATACAATAAAATTTCTCTTAATAAATGTAATATTTTTTTACATTTTTAAAGTTTGGGATATTACTAAAACAAGAAAAACATTGCATCACTGCATAACTTTATGTATGAAATGTATTTTTAAAGGTAGATAGAGGAAATTTAAACTAAAAACCCTGTCTAAAAGGAAAAAATGAGGTTAGGGCTTTAGATGATAGAAAATTATAAGTAATAACTATTATATTTGTCTATAAAAGACAAGTCGGGTATCACGAATGTTGATCTGAACCCATCCTCATCATAATGTCCGGTCATCAAATGACGTCATCAAATAAGATCCGATGAGACCCAATTTGGTCTTCTTCTTTTTTGTATGACGGGAGCATACTCGACCTAATGTTGTGTTTGGTGTGATTAGGGAAATAAGGAGAAGTGGGAAGAAGAGAAATAGAGATGATTTTGTGATTGTTTGGTGTAGGTGAAATAGATGAGAAATAAAAGTGAGATGTGAAGGTGGGTTGTTTGGTTTGAGTGAAGAAATAGAAGAGAAATGGTATAAAAAACCGATTACTGATATAAAAATCGATTATCTGCACCAATTATGTGGTTAGAAATCAATTTTTACATACTGAAAATTGATTATCTACACCAATTATGTGGCCAGAAATCGATTTTTACATACTGAAAACCGGTTATCTGCACCAATTATGTGGCCAAAAATCGATTTTTGCATATTGAAAATCGATTATTTACCGCGTGGGGCGCATTTCTCTCATTTTCTCTTCACTTTCGCAGAGAAATAAAAAAGATGTGGGGCCCACGCATTTTTCTCATTTTCTCCCTTACACCAAACACATGAGGGGGTGGACTTCTAACCTATTTCCCTCTTTCCCCATCCATCCCTTCCCACTTCCCTAACACCAAACGAAGGCTAAATGTGGCGAGTCAAAGGGACAAGTCTGCCCTTGAACACCCCTACAAGCAATAAACCTTGGGAACTAAATTTAAAATTAGTTATGCTGCATTTCCAATAGATTTGTTAACCCGATTAACTTAGTCTAGTTCAAACCATAATTTTCGTGGTAGATCGGGTGAAATCAAGTTGCAACATAGTAGAACTTGACAATTTCAAGTTGGGTCTCAAATCATACATTTTTAAACCCACTGGACTCTACCCAGCTCGAACCACTTCTTTTAGTTCTAGGTTTTATTTAATTTTTTATTATTTTTATAAAAAATGCTTTTAAAAATAATATATATATAGAGAGGAATGCTAATGTACTCCCACATGATTTATAGAAGGAGTGTATTAGCAAACCACGCCTTTTTTTTTTATTTTGACAAAAAAAACTCACATTTTTATCTCTTTAGAGAATCTCAATTCATGGACATGAATTTAATTTAAATTTTAATTATTTTTTAAATTTATATCTCTTTATCTTCTTTCTTCTCTCTCCAATTAATTTCTATCTCATTTCTCTCTCCTCTCTCCCCCATTTTACCCTTCTCTCCATTCTTCCCTCTCGTCTTTTCTTCTTTTTTGTTTTCTCTAAGCATAATCCAAAATTAAAATGGAGGAACTCCTCTTTCACACTTTGACAAAAAAAAAAATCACGGCAGATTAACATGCAGTGTTTTGGATTTTGTTTTAACTTATCTCTCCTTCTCCTTGTTAACAATTTTTCAAAAATGAAAACTTTTGTATCCACAAGTACAAATTAAGAAACGTGGTAACAAAAGGTGGTAAATGAAAAAAAATGAGTAAAATAATTTAAATTATACATTACAATGAATTTTTTTTTATTTTTGTTGTTTTGCATTTATACACTCCCATTGTATGGTGGAGGAGGCATGGAAGTCTCTTTGGCAAAAGCATTTTTATTTTGAACGTATTGTGAAACGATAAAGTTTTGGACCACGAACAATACTTACACGTTTTCACCACACACAATTTTTTCTTTTTGCACCCTTTTTCCTTTTCGCACCCCTTTTTCTAAATTCTTTTTTATTAAATAACTGTGTTTTACCCCTTTTATTAAAAAAATAATTTTTATATTTTTATTTTATTATTATATTTATTTTTATTTATTTATCTCATCAAATAAAAATATAGATTAAGAAAATACAATTAAATGATCATATAAAAACTATGTTAATTAACACGAGGTTAATTATGTGTCCCGAAACGGCGAATATGTTAAAAAATGAGGTTAATAGTGTTTCCGTTTATGGTTAACAGAGTATGACTCTTGGTTAATTGCAACTCCGATTAACACGAGGTTAATTATGTGGCCAGAAACGGTGAATATATTTTTTTTTTATTAACCACAGGTATATCCTATTACCAGGGGCAATCCTGTTCGGGCTCCTCACCCCTCCCGAAGGTTAATGGTGTATACATTGGTGGTCAACAAAATGAGATATTTAATTAATTGAATTTGAGAGATTAATTGTGTGTACAGAAATGGTGAATGCAGTAGTATATTTGGTTAATAAATTAAAAAATAAATGAAAATTATTTTTTAAAAAAACATTAAAAAATAAACAAAAGCTTTTTTTAAAATAAAAAAACTAAAAAAAGAAAAAAAAAAGGCACTGCCGTGGTACCGCACTATAAGTTGTGCATTTATCACTATTGATTGTGAAATGTAGAGAGAAAGCAAAAGAAAGAGAGGAGAGAGAGAACACGCAGAAGAATAATTGGAGAGAGGAGAGAAAAATGAAAAAGATAAATTAATTGGAGATAAAAGAAAGAAGATAGAAAAATATAAATTTTAAAAATAATTAAATTCTAAATTATATTCATGTCCATGAATTTAGGATCTTTATTAGGGATGACAATGGGTACCTTCTGGATAAGGTACCATGATGTTCGTTCCCATACCCGCGTTTTCATAAAAAAACTTGTACTCGTGCCTAGAGGTGTCAAAATGGGTCGGGCCGGCCCGCCCGAACCTACAGTATGGGAGGGCTTGGACACTTAAATTAGAGGCCCGAATTTTTGCCGGGCTTTTTAGCCCGGGAATGAAAAAAGCCCGGTCTTAAGCGGGTTTGGGCCGGGCTAACGGGCGGCCCGTTTATTTTTTTAAAAATGCCTTGCTTTTTTAAAACATTTATTATTTGTAGGATATAAAATTATAATTTAATTACTAACAAAGTCTATTTTTATATTTCAGAATTTGATGGTGAAGATGATGATGGTGAGAGGGAAGAAATTGTGTTTGAAGACACCAATCTTTCTCAAGCAACTCCAACTTGAAGTTTTATATTTCATACTTTCATTTTATTTGAATATTTATTTAGTTTCATTACTTTCATGAGATTGATGGATGAATGTAATTTAATGTGATGGAGATTTATTTAAAATGAATGTTTTTTAGTTTCATGGGATTGATGGATGAATGTATTTTAATGTGTTTGAGATTTGTTTAAAGTGTTGAATGTGATTTACTAGGGTAGATTATGTTTGTAAATGATTTTTATAACTAAATTGTAATTTTTTTTAGTTTTGTAAAAGTATAATTGTTTACAATTTTTAATGAGCAACATTTTTTAATAAGTTAGTTTTTTTTAACCGTGTAGAAACACAGGGAAACACTAGAAGGGGGGTTGAATAGTGTTTCTTTGTATTTTAGAAAGCTTTTTGAAAACAACAAGTTATAAACAGTTTCAGACAGGTTTATCGGGGCTGTCTGAAGTTTTTGAATGGTTCCTGAAAATATATTTTAAAAAGTTTCTTTGCTTTTAAAATATTTAGAATGGTTTTTCAACACCCTTGATATTAATATAAACGAATTGACAAGAGATAAGGGATAGAAAAACTTAGCCAAGGATTTATCCTGGTTCACTCACTACCACTATGAGCTACCTTCAGTCCTAATGCCAACAAGCACTTGGATTTTCTCTTAATCTTTCACAAAGATTACAAGTATTCTTTTCTATCAAGCCTCTTCAGGCTCTACAACACAGACAAGCCTCTCTAGGCTCAAACAACACAAGTATTCTTTTCCAGACAAGCCTCTCCAGGCTCAACAACAATTACAGTTAAAAAGAGTTTAAGCTTTTAAACTACACAAGTTTGAAGCTCAAACCTATTACGATGTACAACTTAAAAACTGAGGTATACTTAGGATATGAAAATATAAAGTGTACAAAGAATTTTATCAGAGTGATTTTCATGAAGAAAATTGCAGCGATGATTCTCTTTTTCTATATACTCTTCTCTGTTCTTGTTGCTGGCTCTATGATGGTCTTCATAAGGGGTATTTATACCCAGACTTTAATCCGTTGAAAAACCACCGTTTAGAGATAGCATTAAATGCTATTCAATCCGTTGTGAGACATACTTCTGAGCATCCTGACATTTCTGACACAGTACAAGGTTGCATCTGCCAAAAGGCTGCTTCAGGAATTGCTGCGTTGCTGCGTTTATAGAGATTTCCTCAGTGGTGTATGAAATTCAAATGCACCAGGAAAGGCCTCTGTGTTTGTTGCCATAAATGTGTTCCAAAACGTACGAGCAGCAGAGACTCAGAAAAGTCTTCACGCAAGGTTTCAGCAAGGATGCCACGTCATTACTAAAGCTTCAGACGGCTTCCGAACTTCAGACGGGTTCCAGTCTTCAGACGGGCTTGGCTCTTCAGACAGCTTCAACAATTAAGACAGGTTGACCACTTCAGAAGGTCTGTTTCCCTCAGATGACTTGAAGCACTTCTTAAAGACTTATAAAGCGTATTGTGGCTTGCTGAAATCACAGATAGATAATTAAACACTTAAGAGTATCTGTGAAAATAAATACTGTAAATTTGTTAATCATTAAAACTTGGAAATATTGCTGTCTTAAAACATCATAAAATCTCTTATGATATTTTTGAGACTCAACATTCTCCCCCTTTTTAATGATGACAAATTTATCTTAAAACTGTAAAATCTGAAAGGAGTATGTGAGAATAAAGTAGCTTTTAATAATAGCTCCCCCTCAGATAATGAACTTAATAGTTCTTCTTTGCTCCCCCTGAGTCCTGTAGCACTTCACATTTGAATCAGATTTTTGTTAGTTTTAGTACTCCCTCTTTTGTCATCAGTCAAAAGGGAAACCAGAGCATAACAAAAACAGAAATCAAAAGGATAATCATGAAGTATAAACTCAGAAAAATCATGCAGGGAACAACTGATATATAATCATAAAAAGTTTCAGATAAGCATAGAAATTGCCAGAGATAAAAACAAACATGGCTACATCACAGACTAGCCAGATTTCTTCAACAAAGCATCCTTCAGCAAGGACATGAGATCATCCCTTGTCTTGTCCAATTGAGAAAGAAGGGCAAACTTCATATCTTCTTGAGCATTCTTGATCTCTTGCTGTTCATGAAGAATCTGATCTTGCTTAGCTATGAGTTCAGTCTTGTGCAAAGCCAGAGTCTGTTCTTGTTTGGCAAGAAGCTCAGCATTGGCTTTCTCTAGCTTCTGTATCTTGAACCTCAGTCTTCTATTCTCTTCTTCATAGTCAGGTGCTGATTCATAAAAAATAATTTTAATGTATCTGCACACAAAACTCAGCGCATCAAATCCTGGAAGTAGTCCATATTTCTGAGGATGATAGACTGGATGAAAGAATGTTCCAATGGGGTTGATCATCTCCCACTCTTCATGAAAAGGTGCAGTCAAAAGTGGGAAGTGTTGTCTGATAAACATATACTGCACATTCATGGATCTCCCATAGCCAATGAGAGAGTCTTCATCAGGTCCGGTTGACCCATATGAGGATCCAACATTCTCTCTGATTTTCCAGTAAGAGTTCCAAACTCTGTCCTTGAGACTGTGATCCATGCCTCCACCTTGCTTTCTGACATTGACTGGTAGATGCTTCCATTCTCTTGGTGACAAAGGTTTGAAGGGGGCGGTGTAAACCTTCAGTTCTTTAAACTTATCAACAGAACCTTCCTTCAAAGGATACCTAGGAATGATCCTGTCAGGTTGCACCAGAATTTTAGTGCTTGGCCTGATAGAAGCACTTCTAGGTGGCCTGTAACCTCTCATGCCAACCCAGTTCAGATGAGCTCTTTGAAACAATTCTCCTTCTGTGCACAGCTTTCTGACAAAACACCATTCATCAGTACTCATCTTCAGACAATCATCTTCAGAACAGGGATCAAGTGGAGCCCACTTGTGTTCAGGAACTACCACTCCCTTTCTGATCTTCTCAAGCTGTCCAGAATATTGACCATCAAAACTTCCAGTATACTTGTTCCGTTCAGCTTCAGCAGTGTGCAAGATAAGTCCTTGATGCATGTAGATGGGGGTGTATCCTTGAAAAACAGCAGCTCTTCATAAAGGTTAGGGAATTTTGGCACTCTTTCCCTTTCAAAGAAGGGTCCCTCATACCTTTTGTGGGGCACTTCAGCTTCTTCTGCATACTGAGAGTCAGTAAAAGGATAGGCATAAGGATCAAAAGTGGGTTCTGTGAAGAAATCCCTACTTTTGGGTCCAAGCCTAAGATGTACAGGTAGCATGCTTCCTTTCCACACACATTGTTGGGTCTCCTCAGCAGAGTTTTCAGATCTGTATGATTCTGATGGTGATGAGGAGGATGATGAAGATGGTGATGGTGATGGTGATGATGCTTCCTTTTCTTCAGACAAGATAGGTTATTTATCAACCTTGTCTGAAACTCCCTCTTCTGAAATAACTTCTCTATCAACTTGTTCAAAATTTTCTTCTTCTTCCTTCTCTTCTGGCAATCCTTTTTTTGGTGATGAAGGTGGTGAAGGTGTAACATTGTCAAACCTCACCCTTATTGGTTTGTAGGGTTCCTTTGAAGGTTCCTCTTTCTGAATTTTGCTTTTCTTGACTTCACTTGCTGCCTCCTCCCTTTCAGTTTGTTTTTCTTCTCTTCTTCTTTTGAAATAAAGATTGGTTGTGACGAACTTTTGATATTTATCTGCCATGTCTATAGCATCTTGTTTACTAGAGATACTCCTAGTGATTCTTGTGGTAACTTCAGGAGCACTAGTAAGGAACTTGCTTATTCTTTTCTTCCTCATGGCAGCACTGGATCTCTTTCTTTTCTTGGTTCCTTCAGCCAAGGCAGCTAGCCTTTCTTTTTCAGCTAAGGCAATCTGTGTAGATACTGCATAAGCATGATCAGCCTTCTCTTGTTCTAACTTTTTCTCCAATTATTGATTTTCAATCATAGTAGGAATTGCAGCTACCTTGATCAATTCAGGATCAGAGGGACAGGCAGCAACAGGTTGTGCAACAATAGCATCAGCATCAGCAACAGGTTCCTCATGTGCCTTTCCTTCTAGATTAGAAGTAGGCTCAAGAGGTTTTGCTCCTTCAGACTTTTGACCCACAATTTCAGACGACTTTGTCAAAGTCTTCTGAACAGGTTCAGCAGTCTTAAGGTGCAACTTAGGGTTTGCTGGTGCTACCTTTGCAGCACTCCTAACCGGTAGCTTCGGCAGCTTAGGTTGAGGGGAGGGCTTGGATGCAACAAACTCATCCTTCCTTATGTCCCCTTGAAGTTCAAGTTCCAGAACTTCAAAAGCAGCTCCACTTCTAGATGCCTTATCTAACAGTAGACTCTCCTTCATAGTAGGAGAAGAATGTCTTGGAATGAGAGGGTTCTTCAGCTTCATACTGGTAATATTGGCCTCACCAAAAAGAGCAGGTGCTTTGTGATCAAATTTAAGAGGTACTCCGAAATGCATCAGTACCTTGGTGATAAGTAGATTGTGAGTAAGGCTTTCAGCAGAATCCCCAATCTTCTTCTGAATGTGGAACATAAGTATCTTTGGGAGATTCATCTTCTTCTTCAGCAATAGGTTGATCAAGCAGAATCTCTCAAGTTTAGAGACATGATTTCTGCTTCCACTCTTAGGGAAAATGCATTGCCCTAGAATGGCATGAAGAACTCTGACTTTATCCAGCATGTTCTTTGAGTCAGCGCTCTGAGGCTTCGTTGTTCCATACAACATCTTGGTGAACTTCTCAGAACCACCATTTCTTCCTTCCCATCCTGGAGTGAAGACCTCTCCTTCAGCTTGTACACCAGTCACCTTGGAAAGAATATCAGCATCTATGAAGATGGACTCTCCAAGAACTTCAGCTCGGATGCTTTCATATTCACCTTTGTTGTTTGGAATTCCTCTTGCTGAAAACCAGAAATCAATGATGCTCTGTTCATTCCAAGAGCAATCAGTTTTCTCAAAGAATGAAGTCCAACCAGCAGCATCAAATTCCTCAAAAAGGTCCATGCCTAAATCACTGAGACCCTGAAGATCAACACCTTTGGACTTGACAATCTTTCCTCGAGTGCTTGTCTTCTTTGGTGCCATTGCAGTTGCAGACAAAAACTTTGAGCAGAAAACTGTTGTGAGAGAGAGAAGATGAAGTTGAAGAGTGAGCAGGGAGAAAATGTGAGCCTTCTTCAATATGTAACCTCCTTTATTATATAGAAATCCACGATGCAATGATGGTATGTACTGGCTGCGTAGACGTTGGGGAACGTGCAGAGTGGAAGAGACAAAATAAATGGCATTCAACCGTCTCAGATAGCCACGTCATCATTTTATTTCAGACAAGTGAATAATTTCAGACAACTAAATGAAATTTCAGAAACCCTAAAATTTCAGACATGTCACAATTTCAGACATACTGAGATTTCAAATGTTCATTTCAGACAACATACAAAATCAGTTAGAAAATGCATATATGTTCAAATTATCACGTATGAACTTAAATCTGTCTTCAGTCAGAGGTTTTGTGAATATATCTGCCCATTGAAGCTCTGTTTCAATGCACTTTATATCAAAAACACCTTTCTGAACATAGTCTCTAATGAAATGATGCTTGATTTCTATATGCTTTGCTCTAGAATGTTGAATGGGGTTTTTAGACAGATTAATGGCACTTGTATTGTCACACAAAACAGGTATAACAGATATAGGAATATTAAAATCCTCAAGCTGATACTTCACCCAAAGAAGTTGTGAACAACAACTTGCTGCTGAGATATATTCAGCTTCAGCTGTTGATAATGCAAAGGTGCTTTGCCTTTTACTTGACCAGCTGATCATGTTGCCTCCAAAGAAGTGACAACCTCCACTGGTGCTTTTTCTTTCAATTCTGTCTCCAGCAAAGTCAGCATCACAATATCCTATTATCCTGCGTTCTTTGTCTTTCTTATAGCAAAGACCAAGATTAGTAGTACCTTTAAGATATCTAAAAATCCTCTTAACAGCTTTATAATGAGTAACTCTTGGATCTGATTGAAATCTAGCACAAAGACACACACTGAACATAATGTCAGGTCTGCTTGCTGTTAGATACAATAAAGAACCAATCATTCCTCTATACAAAGTCTGATTCACTGGTTTTTCATTCTCATCTTTGCTTAAATATGTTGAAGGATGCATAGGAGTTGACATGGGCTTGCAATCATTTAAATTAAACTTCTTAAGCATTTCTTTTGTATATTTCTCTTGATGAATCCATATACAATTAGAATCTTGCTTAATTTGAAGTCCTAAGAAAAATTTTAATTCACCCATTAGACTCATTTCAAATTCAGATTGCATTAACTCAGAAAACTCCTTGCAAAGAGAAGAATCAGTGGAACCAAATATAATGTCATCAACATATATCTGGACTAGCATGAGACCTTTGTTAGACTGTTTTCTAAAAAGAGTTGTGTCAACTTTTCCTCTTTCAAAACCATTTTTGATAAGAAAATTGCTCAATCTGTCATACCAAGCTCTTGGGGCTTGTTTTAGACCATAGAGAGCCTTTTTCAATTTGAAAACATAATCTGGGAAAGTGACATCCTCAAAACCAGGGGGTTGTTTAACAAAGACTTCTTCTTCAATGAAACCATTGAGAAAAGCACTTTTAACGTCCATTTGATATAGCTTGATGCCATTATTTATAGCATAAGACAATAAAATTCTAATTGCTTCTAACCTGGCCACTGGGGCAAAGGTTTCTGTGAAATCAATTCCTTCTTGCTGATTGTATCCTTGAGCCACAAGCCTTGCCTTGTTTCTGACTACTTTGCCTTCTTCAGACAGCTTGTTTCTGAACACCCATTTGGTTCCAATAATAGTTTTCCCATGGGGTTTAGGAACAAGGGTCCAGACATCACTCCTAGCAAATTGATTTAACTCTTCTTGCATGGCTAGGATCCACCCTTCATCATGCAGAGCTTCATCAACATCTTTGGGTTCAACTTCAGACAGGAGAGCCAGTGAATTCAGATTCCTGAACTTTGATCTTGTCTTCACTCCTTCTGAAGTACTTCCAATAATTTGCTCTTTAGGGTGATGTGACTTGTATCTCCAATCAGTTCTGTGAATGGGTACAGCATCTGTCTGAGACTCAACATCTGTCTGAAGAGGATCAGTAACAGTAGGCACTTCAGACGACTGTTCATCTTTCAAGTTGTTGTTGTCATTTAGCTCCATTCCTGCAAAATCATCCTCTAGATCTGATAGTTCCCTATCAGTCTCTTTCTTGTCATTGAATTTAACATGGATTGATTCTTCTACAACTAGAGTTCTAGAGTTATAAACTCTGTAAGCCTTAGATGTTTCAGAATAACCTATGAAAAATCCTTTGTCAGATTTTGCATCAAACTTTCCAAGATCATCCTTTGTGTTAAGTATAAAACACTCACAGCCAAAGGGATGAAAGTAAGATATGTTGGGTTTTCTTCCTTTCCACAATTCATAAGGAGTTCTTTTAAGAATTGGTCTTACCAATATTCTGTTTTGAAGGTAGCAAGCTGTGTTAATAGCTTCTGCCCAGAAGGATCTTGGTAGGTTGCATGAGTTGAGCATGGTTCTTCCCATCTCTTGCAGACTTCTGTTCTTTCTCTCAACAACCCCATTTTGTTGAGGTGTTCTAGCTACAGTCCCTATTCCTGTGATCTTCCCTTGCTGGTTTCCACCAAAGGTGACCACACCTCCATTTCTTGGTCTAAGGTTTTGGAACAAAGACCTTTCTCCTGTCATATGTCGCGAGCATCCACTGTCCAGGTACCATTTGTGGTGTCTCTTTTGTCCTGTTAAACACATCTGCAACAGAGATAATCAAGTTTTTAGGTACCCATATTCTTTTGGGTCCTCTTTTGTTAGACCTGGGTGTTGGTCTCTTTTTGTGTTTACACTGAGTCACATTGTGTCCAGCTTTTCCACAGTGAGAACACCCAGTAACCTTTCCTTTGCCTTTTTCAATATTAAAAATATGAGGTTTAGGCATGTTATGATCCCAAAAGCCTAAGCCACTTTTATCAATGGAATGTCTTTGATCACCAAGTAATCTGTTCAAATTATCAGTTCCTTTGACAAACTTAGCTAAGTCTTTTGTCAGTTGCTCAACTTGCTTCTGAAGTTTTATATTTTCTTCAGACACATGTTGAGAACTACTGATGTCAGACATAAGGATCTTTTCCTTGAGCATAATATTTTCTATTTCAAGGGCTTCATATTTATTACACATTTCTGTGTGAGCCTTGGATAGATTCTTATACTCTTGAAATAGTTCTTTGGAGCTTTCCATCAGATCATCATACATTTCTTGAAGGGTTAAAGGAAATACCTCTTCTTCAGAGCTGTCTGATGATGGCAGGCTGGCCATAAGACATAAGTTGGCCTCTTCTGAAGTATCTTCTTCTTCTTCAGAAGTAGATTCATCAAGGTCTTCCCATGTTGCCATTAGTCCCTTCTTCTTTTTGAAGAACTTCTTCTTTTTTAATGTGTTTTTCTTCAACTTAGGACACTCAGCCTTCATGTGACCTGGTTGCTTGCATTCAAAACAAGTAATTTTGTCATTTTGAAAATCTTTACCTGTCTTACCTCCTTTAGAAGTTAAAGGTTGATTTCTTCTGAACTTTCCTCTGTTTTGGAGCATTCTTTTGATATTCCTACTTAAAAGAGCAAGATCATCATCTTCTGAGCTATCTTCAGAATCCTCATCTATTTCTGAAGTTTCCTCAACTTGCATAGCCTTCATCTTGCCATGCCTAGACTGACTGGTATTGGAGTTTAGAGCCAGAGATTTCTTCTTGTTGTCATCTTCTTCAAGCTCAAGCTCATGAACCTTGAGAGATCCCAGAAGTTCCTCCATTCTAAGAGAGTTTAAGTCTCTTGCCTCTTGTATGGCAGTAACTTTGGGTCTCCAGGTCTTAGGCAAGCTTCTTAGAATCTTTCTGTTATTATCTCCAGATTCATAAGTTCTGCCCAAGGACCTGAGTCCATTTGTAATGGTCTGAAACCTCCCAAACATCTTATCAATGGTTTCTGTTTCTTCCATTTTGAACATCTCATATTGGTGTATGAGCATACTAATCTTGGATTGCTTGACAGTTTCAGTCCCTTCATGGGCTGCTGCAAGAGTATCCCAGATTTCCTTGGCAGATGTACAACCATGCACCTTCTCATATTCTGATTTGTTCAATGAGCATATCAGATAGAGTTTGGCTTTGGCATTCATCTGAACTCTAGCCTTCTGCTCCAAGGTCCAATCAGCCTTAGGTATAGGCACATTGTTTTGCATGGGCACGTAGTCTCCATCAGTAACTACATCCCAGACATCAATGTTGTTGCTTTCAATAAACAGCTTCATACGATCTCTCCAGTAGTGATAGTCTACTCCATTGAATGCTGGGGGTCTTGTGATAGATGCACCCTCAGAGATGTATTGCCTGTTGTTGTTTGCAGCTTCCATCTGGATCTTTTAGTCCTCAACACTTGTTAGGTGCTCAACCCTGAGTTAAGCTCTGGTACCAACTGTAGAAACACAGGGAAACACTAGAAGGGGGGTTGAATAGTGTTTCTTTGTATTTTAGAAAGCTTTTTGAAAACAACAAGTTATAAACAGTTTCGGACAGGTTTATCGGGACTGTCTGAAGTTTTTGAATGGTTCCTGAAAATATATTTTAAAAGGTTTCTTTGCTTTTAAAATATTTAGAATAGCTTTTCAACACCCTTGATATTAATATAAACGAATTGACAAGAGATAAGGGATAGAAAAACTTAGCCAAGGATTTATCCTGGTTCACTCACTACCACTGTGAGCTACCTCCAGTCCCAATGCCAACAAGCACTTGGATTTTCTCTTAATCTTTCACAAAGATTACAAGTATTCTTTTCTATCAAGCCTCTTCAGGCTCTACAACACAGACAAGCCTCTCTAGGCTCAAACAACACAAGTATTCTTTTCCAGACAAGCCTCTCCAGGCTCAACAACAATTACAGTTAAAAAGAGTTTAAGCTTTTAAACTACACAAGTTTGAAGCTCAAACCTATTACGATGTACAGCTTAAAAACTGAGGTATACTCAGGATATGAAAATATAAAGTGTACAAAGAATTTTATCAGAGTGATTTTCTTGAAGAAAATTGCAGCGATGATTCTCTTTTTCTATATACTCTTCTCTGTTTTTGTTGCTGGCTCTATGATGGTCTTCATAAGGGGTATTTATACCCAGACTTTAATCCGTTGAAAAACCACCGTTTAGAGATAGCATTAAATGCTATTCAATCCGTTGTGAGACATACTTCTGAGCATCCTGACATTTCTGACACAGTACAAGGTTGCATCTGCCAAAAGGCTGCTTCAGGAATTGCTGCGTTGCTGCGTTTACAGAGATTTCCTCAGTGGTGTATGAAATTAAAATGCACCAGGAAAGGCCTCTGTGTTTGTTGCCATAAATGTGTTCCAAAACGTACGAGCAGCAGAGACTCAGAAAAGTCTTCACGCAAGGTTTCAGCAAGGATGCCACGTCATTACTAAAGCTTCAGACGGCTTCCGAACTTCAGACGGGTTCCAGTCTTCAGACGGGCTTGGCTCTTCAGACAGCTTCAATACTTAAGACAGGTTGACCACTTCAGAAGGCCTGTTTCCCTCAGATGACTTGAAGCACTTCTTAAAGACTTATAAAGCGTATTGTGGCTTGCTGAAATCATAGATAGATAATTAAACACTTAAGAGAATCTGTGAAAATAAATACTGTAAATTTGTTAATCATTAAAACTTGGAAATATTGTTGTTTTAAAACATCATAAAATCTCTTATGATATTTTTGAGACTCAACAAACTGGGCCGGCCCGCACAAGCCCGCTACCCGCATAGGGTCGGGCTAGGGCACTAAGTTCACAGGACCGAATTTTTGCCGGGTATTTTAGCCCTGCTCGCACAAGCCCGCTACCCGATGCGGGCCGGGCCGCGCCAGGTAGCCCATTTTGACACCTCTACTCGTGCCCATACCCATGTGGGCAACAACTTTAATGTCAGTCCTCGTACCCGTTGAGCACCTATATACCCATACTCACGTCGTTACCCGCAATTTAGTTAAGTAAAAAATTAATAACTCATTAAAAAAATTAATTAAAGAAAATTATAACTCAATTAAAAAATTACTCCAAAATCATGACATAATAGTTTAATTAAATCAAAACACAATACGCTAATATTCTAAAACACAACACATGATTAATGTTCAATTTTTTTTAAATATTACAATATACTTTCACATCACACTATTTTATAAACTTGGATATAATATAATGTGTTAACATTCTCCATGATGTATAAAAAATTATTATTAACATTAATTAGTCATATATTATAAAAGTAAAAACACACAAATAGGTAGTTTTAAAAATATATTTTTAATCTATAATATTATATATATACCAATTTTAAATATATGTATAAATATATTAGATATTTTAATAAAATTATTATATATAATTATATATGGTATTATTTATCTTATTAAATAATTATATATATAAGTGCGGATATGGAGCGGGCTGGACATCATAGTGTTCGTACCCGCGCCCATCCCCGTTAAAAAAGGCGGGTTATTACCCGTACCCGCGCCCATACTTGGTGCCCATTGCGAGTAATTTTTGTGGGTACCTATAGGATCCAAGCTCAATTGTCATCCAAGAATGTAGGTTTTTTGTCAAAATAAAAAAAAGGTGTGATTTACTAATGCACTCCTTCTACAAATCATGTGGGAGTATTATATATTATTTTATTAAACAGGCCGATTTGTCAAGCGTAATAGGCTTTTTCATAGGCCTGAAGTATAACATATTTAACTAAACAAACTTTTAACAAGCCTTAGCATGACATTTTTAATAAACGAGTCAGACCATAAACAGGCGAGGCCGCAAACCCCTAACAGGTCGGCTGACCTATTCCCACCCCTACTCCTGCCATTGCTACCAAGTAAGGTTGAGCCTATTAATTAATTACTATAAAAACTCTCTCTCATTTCTCTCGTCTCCCTTGTTCCAAACTAAGCATTAAAGACATTATTGGTTACAAATGTATAAAGACTCTAATTAAAGTAATGAGTCATTTAGGAAAAAAAAATTACTCTTTGAGGAAATGGAGTATAATGCAATTATCTTGCCAAAAGAATTGATAATTTTTATTGTTAAACATGTTGAAAATTACATAAACTACACTAAAATTGTTTTTTATAATAAATAAATTAAAAAACACTTTCAATATACAATTGATTTATTTTATTATATTTTATATTTTAAAATCAATAGAAAAGTATTTCAAAATATATTTTCAAAATATTAAAACTATAATCACATTTACGCATTTTAGTAAAAAATTATAAAATAGGTTAGCTATAAAAGTAAAAAGGGTAATTAATTAATGATTCATATACATCTCAATGGTGACCATGAGTTTCACATTAATCATCTCTCCCTAACTCTTTTTTTCCATTACATCACATCATTTATCACATATATCACTTTTCTCTCATCCTTCTTATCTCTGATCTCTAAGTGTGACAACACCCCTTAGAGTGTGTATGAATCATTTTCAACACACATACATTGTCTTTAATTAATGACAATGAAAGTGCACCAATTAGGCAATGCAAGATTTAAAATACTTGATTGTTTCTCTCGCCCTATGTGGACCTGCGTAAACTCTTTTTATTTTGCTCCATGATGGGAAGATCCGTCTTGAATGTGATCCTTCAATCTTTATTATTAATATCACATAGGGTCACATACTCATGCATGTTTAGGGAAAAATAATTATAAAAAAAAAAAAACTTTCAAGAAGCTATAATGGTTCTTTAAAAGAAAAAGTCAATTCAAATACTATTAAATACTTGTTTATATTTATTATTTTTTACTCAAAAATAATTTTCAGCTTAGGCCTTTTTAAATATGTATTTAATAACCAACACGATTGAGCACGTCGATAATCTATTAAGGGAATGTTCCAACTTAACCAATGGTCTCGAGTTTGAACCTTAGGCATGCAACTGTGTAAAATACTTGAAGGAGGAGTTTTGTCGCTCATATAAATCATACTCGACTCGAACATTAGTTGTATTATTATCTAATAATACATTGCTACATCATTTAAAAAATATAACAATGCATATGTTATTAAACTCAATAAATGATGTTGCATATGTTATAAAAAACACGGAAGCGCCCTAAAGTAAGTGCTCTTATATCCTAAATTTGGCATAGTGCTCATTAAATCCATGAAAAAATACTATTAAAAGGGGTCATTAATTTTGGTGTCCTATCATATTTCAAGAGATTAATCTTTTATCAAGCAAAAAAAAATTATGTATTTAATAAATATACAAATTCCAAGAGTTTTGCAACATTATGTAAAGATTCATATGGACAAAAAAATAGTGTAAGAGTCTCTTTGATTCACTTCTGTAATTTAGTTTTTGAAAACTGTTTTTAAAAATATTTTTTTTATAAATGAAATGATTTATTTACGAGATTTCTAATACAAAAGCAAAAAAAAAAATTAAAAAAATAGGTTTTCAAAACATTTAAAAGTAATTTCAGAATTTTAATTTTTTTAAACTAAAAACAGTCACAGTTTTTAAAACTCTGTCAAATGAGTTTTTCAATTTTTTTATTTTTTAAAAATAGAAAACAGGTTTTAAAAACTGTAGTCAAATAAGCTTTAAGATTCTTCATAACAATTCTTTTAAAAAAAAAAAGGCAATGCTATGTGCTCATTACCTATTGAGGAAGAAGTAAGAACAAGATTAGGCCAAAAAAGGTAAGAACAAAAATGGTATTCAGTAGCAGTACCAATATTGGTTAATCAACTGTTGTATTATAAGCTTCTAGAAAAAGAACTCCGATACACTATCATTAAAAGGAAAAGAAACCAAAAAAAAAATTACGGCAAGGAAACCCACTTCACTATTAATTACACACATGCAGTGATGGATCCGGATTCATATGAAGGGGATTTGGAAAAAATAATAAATATTAAGTACTAATAAAATTTATCATATCTTTTATTTAAGTTATACATATGGTACATCTATGTTATAAAATTCATTAATAATATATATATATATATATCAATTAATTTATTTTTATAAAAATCACTTAAAAAGACTTAATTTCAGTAATAAATATTTAATAAAATTTAGATTATAAAATTAAATATATCACACTAATTTTATTTAACTTTTCTTTTATTACATATATATTAATAATATCTTATTTTTTATATATAGTGCATAGAGTGTGTTTGTTTCAAGGTTTGTAAAAATATTCCCGGGAAAGTAAGCTTGGGAATGTAATTTTCCCACGTTTGATTCAAGTTTTAAAAAAAGATTCCTAGGTATTATTGATTCCCGGGAATGTATTTTACCCACTTTTTATTCCCATGGTGAAGGGGTGGGAATCTTATATTCCCATGGGAAAGTTAAAATAACTTCCCACTTCTACTCCATTCTTTAATATTTTTTCTATTTTATTTTTTTTTTCAATTTTTAAATTAAATCATTTTAAAAATATTCCCGGGAATATAAAAAACATATCAAACATACTTATAATTTTTATCCGGGAATAACATTCCTGGTAATAGGATTCCCGGGAACAACATTCCTGAGAATATAATCTTATACCTTGAAACAAACTCCACCATAGTGTAATAGGGTGGGGCCAGATCCATCTATACCCCTTGAATTCCTATTTGCACACATGTAATTATAATTATAATTAAAAAATCGACCGACAAAAAAACAAAAAAGAAACAAAATGACGACCTTAAAAATGAGGGAAAAGTGGGACGTACATAATACAGTACGTCCCACAAACTTCCCACACGCGTTATTTTTTTTTTTGACCCCTTCCTTTTTTTAAGCTGTCCCATTTTTTTTATAAAAAAATTGTTTTATATTTTATTTTATTATTATATTTATTTTTATTTATTTATCTTATCAAATAAAAATATAAATCAAGAAATACAATTAAATGATCACATAAAATTTATGTTAATTTACATGAGGTTAATTATGTGTTTCAAAATGGTGGATATATTAAAAACTGAGGTTAATGGTGTTTCCGTTTGTGGTTAATAGAAAAGAATTTTTGGTTAATTGTTTTTGCGAGGTGAATTGCAACCCCAGTTAACATGAGATTAATGATGTGACCGGAAACGGTAAACTATTAAAAAAAATGAGGTTAATGATGTATACATTGACGGTTAACAGAGTAAAATTTTTGGTTAATTGAATTTTTGAGATTAATTACAACTCCTGTTAACACAGGGTTAATTCTGTGTCCAGAAACGGTGAACAGATTTTTAAATGAGTTAATGTTGTATACGTTGATGGTTAAGAGAGTGAGATATTTGGTTAATTGATTTTGTGCGGTTCACTGTGCGCACAGAAACGGTGAATGAAGTAGTACATTTGGTTAATAACATCAAAATAAAATAATGATGATAAAAAACTTATGTTAACCTTTCAAAAAACACACATTTATTGTATTTCTTAATCTATGTTATTATTTATTAAAATAAATAAATAAATAATATATTAATAAATTTAAAAATAAAAAAACTAATTAAAAAATGAAAAAGAAAAAAAAAGTAAAAAAATAGAAAAAGAAAAAAGGGGGAGGGGTGCTAAAAGAAAAAACGTGTGGGAGGGCTACTCAAAAAAAAAGGAAGGGGTGCTGAAAGAAAAAATGATGTGTGGTAAAAACTTTATACTGTTTATGTACGTTTATCGGAACTGTAAAAATGAATACATCTTTTAGCCTAGCACCACACTCATGCATACATGAGAAGGAGGGGAAAACGAGACATGGGGAATGGATGATAAAGAATTGGTTTAATTACATTTTTGTTCCCCAATTTTAGTCTTGGGCAATTTTGATCCCCCAATTTTTAATTGCTCAAATTTAGTCCTTCTATTTTTTAATTGTTACAAATGTGGTTTTGTCATTAAGTGACCATCCATATGCTAACAAAAATTGATAACGTATCTGTCTTAGATTAATTTACTTATAATGTGGTCTAATTTTTTTAAGGGTTAAATATGTTTTTAATCCCTAATATTTTGTAGGTTTTTTGTTTAAGTCCCTAATATTTCAAATTTTTTGTCTAAGTCCTTAATGTTTTAAAAACCTTCGTTATGAGTCCCCACCGTCAAGTCCATTTATATCATCGTTGACTCTCTTCTTGTCCTTGACTTATATTTGCAACATTAGACCAAAAAAACGGACGTTTTTTAAATAAACAGAGGCAACAATGATATAGACGGACTTGACGGTGGGGACTCATAACATAGATTTTTAAAACATTAAGGACTTAGACAAAAAAATGTGAAACATTAGGGACTTAAACAAAAAATGAGCACAACATTAGAAACTAAAAACATATTTAACCCTTTTTTAAAGATAACTTGAATAAATATTGATATTTTTCCCTTACCCCTATAGCAATGGTTGTGTAATGTGTTAGATACAACAAAGAAATAGTGTTAATGGCTCTGTGAAGTTGCGTGGCTTCCAAGGGGTCACACCCCTTGAATCACACCCTCTCCACGAGTACGTTGCACGTGATTATGACCACCACGGCCACGAAGCCACACATGATGGCAACCCATGGTTGCGTGCTCCAGGGCCGTGGATACCACAAGGCCATCTAGGCACCAGCCTAGGGCCTCAAAAAAAAAAAAATTAGTAGGCCCCAAAAAAAAAATTTTTAGTATTATTCCCAACCTGATTTCTGCCTATATTCTCTCTTTAATTGATCCATTTTTATAAGGAAATAAAGCTTCAACAACTACATTAATTACACCTACACAGCACCCAATCAGGTGAAACTTAAACTTAAACTTTTCTTCTTCCAATAACCAATTTCAGATGCAAGTAGTATTCTGAAATCTGCAACCTGCCGGCTGCCATACGACTACTGCATACTCCCTGCGTCTTTTCACTCTTTTGTCTCCACTCTGCAACCTGCAATTGAATTAAAAAAAAATAAAGGTGAATCAATCAAGTGCCAACTTGCCAATTGCATCAAGTGCCAAACGTGATTTATCAATCAAGTGCCAACTTGCCAATTGCCATCCAAAAAAAAAAAAAGAGAAAAGCATCTCACGTTAGTGATCAATCACGTGAATCAAGCATTCCATTCAGGTGAAGTTGCTTCCTAGTTCCTTATTGTCTTCTTCTTTTTCTAATCTTCTTCTTTTCATTGAAAATTTAAAATTATTAAATGAAACCTATTGTCTAATGTCTATCACTCTGTTGATCAAACAGAACCTTTCATCTCCATCTCCATCACTCTGTTGCAGCTTGCAATCTTGCATCTCCAATAATATACGTTGCAGTAGCAAATATTAGATTTCTTTAAGATTTAGTTAATTTTTTATTTTGATGATTTATTTATTTACAAAAGAAAATGTCAAATAGAAAGTATGAATCTGGTTATGAAAAATTGAAGAAAAAAAGAAAAGTTGAAAAACTAATTGAATCTCAGCGTGGTGCTCTCGATAAATTTGTTATTGTTCATAAAAATGATGCAGAAGCAAGCTCAATAGGTGAAAATATGATAGAACAACCACCGATAGATAATACTAACAACGAGGAAAATGTTATAGAACAACCACCTATAGATAATACTGACAACGGTGTAGAACAACCACCTAGAGATGATACTGACAATGGTGAAAACGTGATAGAACAACCACCTATAAATAATACTGATAACACAAATAGTCATAATTTTGATCAAGAAGTAGAAGACAATATATTAGAAGTAAGAGTAGAAGAGAATGTTGAGCATAATAGCACTTCTAGTGAAGTACCTACAGATATTTATGACCCAGGACTATGGAAAAATATTGATGGAAAATTTAGAGATTTAATGATAGAAAAGGGTCCTATCAGACATGAAAAATTTCAATATCCAAAAGATGAAAATAATAGATATTTTTATTCATCATGTTATCAACGAACACTGTCAAATGGAGAAAAACATGATAGAAGATGGCTAGTTTATTCTAAAAATTTAGACAAAGTGTATTGTTTTTGCTGTAAGTTATTTGGTTCAACAAATGTTAGTCAACTAGCAAATGAAGGGACTAAAGATTGGAAGAATCTTGGTTCCAAGCTTAAGAGTCATGAAACAAATCGTGAACATATAATTAATATGACCAAGTGGATTGAACTAGAAAAGAGATTGAGAACAAAACAAACAATTGATAAGCATTTACAAGAACAAATTAACAAAGAAAAGGAACATTGGGAAAAGGTTGTACTTAGGATTATAGCTATAATCAAATATCTTTCTAAAAATAATCTTGCTTTTCGAGGAACAAATGAAAAGATATATGAAAAAGGTAATGGTAATTTTTTGAGTTTGATTGAGATGCTTGCGGAATTTGATCCAATTATGCAAGAACATGTTAGGCGCATAAAAAGTAATGAAATTCGTAACCACTTTTTGACTAATACCATACAAAATGAGCTTATAGAAATGATAGCCTTCCAAGTTAAAAAGTCAATCATAGAGAAAGTTAAAGATGCAAAATATTTTTCTGTTATTCTTGATTGTACTCCTGATGTAAGTCATCAAGAACAAATGACTCTTATATTGAGATGCGTTGATACTTCTAAATTTCCAGTTAAAATTGAGGAGTATTTTTTAGAATTTTTAAAAGTTGATGACACATCAGGAAAAGGTCTTTTTAATGAGCTTGTTAATGTTTTAAATAAATATGGCCTTAATATTGATGATATAAGGGGACAAGGTTATGATAATGGTTCCAACATGAAGGGTAAAAATCAAGGAGTGCAAAGAAGATTATTAGACATAAATCCTAGAGCATTTTATACATCGTGTGGGTGTCATAACTTGAACTTAGTTTTATGTGATATGGCTAGTTCCTCTACTAGAGCTATTTCTTTTTTTTGGAGTTCTACAACGTATTTATTCTTTGTTTGCTTCATCTACCAAAAGATGGAAAATTTTGCAAGATAATGTATCTAAATTTTCTGTTAAATCATTATCTCAAACTCGTTGGGAAAGTAGAATAGAAAGCGTCAAAGCTATTAAGTTTCAAGCTCCAAAGGTAAGAGATGCTTTGATTGAATTATCAAAAAATTGTGAAGATCCTAAACTAAAAAGTGAAGTCATGTCTTTAGCAACTCATGAACTTGAAAATTTTGAATTTTTATTAGGAATGAATATTTGGTATGATATTTTGTTTGCTGTCAATTCTGTTAGCAAGATTCTACAATCAAAAGATATGCATATAGATGTTGCTATAGATCATTTAAAAGGTCTTATCACTTATTTAAAACATTATAGGGAAAATGGATTTGCATTGGCTTTAGAATCCACAGAAAAAATGGCAATCGAAATGGATATAGAGGCAAAATTTCGTGAAAAACGTAAAATTCATAGAAAACCTCATTTTGATGAAAATATTAGTAATGAGATCACACATTCACCTGAAGAATCTTTTCGTATTGAGTATTTTTTATACATATTAGATCAATCCATTAATTCTATTGAGACACGATTTGAACAATTTTCACAATATGAGACTATTTTTGGTTTTTTATTTTATTCCAAAAAAATTAAAGCTTTAGATGAGGATGAGTTGAAAAAATATTATATTAATCTTGAAAAGTTTTTAAGGTTTAATGAATTATCTGATATTGATGGTCTTGATTTATTTTCAGAATTAAAAGTACTAAGAGAAGTGTTAACAGAAGAAATTAGCACACCAATAGAAGTATTGAGTTATATTAAAACTTTAGATTCATTTCCAAATGTTTACATTGCATATAGAATTTTATTGACAATTCCTGTAACTGTTGCTACTGCTGAAAGAAGCTTTTCAAAATTAAAATTGCTTAAATCATATCTAAGATCAACAATGTTGCAAGATAGATTGAATGGATTAGCTATTTTATCTATTGAAAGTGAAGTATTAGAATTGCTTGATTATAAAATTCTGATAAATGATTTTGCGGCTAAAAAAGCTAGAAGATTAATATAAAATTTAATATTTTATATTATATATTAAATTTATTAAAAAAATCTCCAAAAAAGGCCCCTTTTAACATTTCCGCCTAAGGCCCCAAAATGTCTGTACACGGCCCTGGCGTGCTCGTCCTCATCTCAGACCACGTGTAGCAGCCGTGAGCCATCATGACCCACTGTCATGAGATCGTCTAAACACCACCATGACCATCAACCCATCGCGCCACCTTCATCGTCAAATTGCCACTGAAACGCCGCCAAGATCATTCCATTCTGGTCAAACCACCATTGTCTCTCGCCTAGCTGTGCATGCACCACCATCACACGTCGTCCCTTTCTCCTGGGCTGCACTGGCTTCATCTCGCAGGAAAACACAACAAACGGAGCTCCAGCGTCACTACTGTCTCGCCCTCACACAGTCCGTCCGCGGCCAGCCTTATCCCCGACCATCATCGTCGTGGCAACTTCCTTCGATCATCCCCCTCCCTATCCATTTCCCTCGTTATAAGGACAATATATATGTCACACCATCCTTTTCTGTTAGCAATTGGACGATCGCTTAACGATAGGACCACATTTGTAATAATTAAAAAATTAAATGACTAAATTCGAGCAATTAAAAATTGGTGGACCAAAATTACCCCAACACTAAATTGGGGGACCAAAGGTGTAATTAAGTGTAAAGAATTAAGGATAGACATTTTATCAAATTCGAATTAAAAATCGTAACTCTCTGGAGGAAGAGGTGTGGCGATTCACGAACACTGAACATTATTATGCTATAAGTCCAGATAAAAAAAAGCTTTTAATGATATATGCTATAATATACCACATTAACAATTTTAACTTTTAAGATAATAATCCAACTTGTAATTAAAGGTGGCAAAATGGGCCAAACCCGAATTCGCTTGTTAAATTGTAGAGTTCGATTTTTAAAAGTTGAGCCCGAATCACTATTGAGTTTTTAGCCCGCAAAGCCCTCTAATTAAATGTCGGGATTAACCCGCATTTTATAAAGCTTAGGCATCATTTTTTAACCGTAATTAATTTCGAGTTTTTTGTCCGCTCTATTTTAACCCACAACCCGTATCGTGTGAGCCTTAATCTGGTCGTGTAACTCGTTTCGACACTCTAATTGTAATAAGTAGATTAGAGATGGAATAATTCAATATGGAAGTCGATTATCATTGTTACTTGTTAGAGCATTTTTTTAACATTTCTTTGAACTTATTTATATAGTCACCCATTTATAGTAAAAAAATAGGGGAAAAGAAGAGTTTAAAGAAAAGTAATTTTTACATCAACATAGGATTTATATGCATGATAAATTCAAAAAACTTAAAATAAAAATAAAATAATTATAACATAAGTTTTAATATAAAAGCTCTTAGTTGATTGAACGATATTAGCGTGAAGAGAACATTGGTTTAGTGCCTGTTTGGTTTAGATTTTGACCCACCCAAACTCAATTCTGTAGAATTGATTTTAAATCATTTCCGTCCACCGTACTTCATAAAGTGTGCATCATCCATCTCAACCATTTATTTCTAGAATCAATTCCACTCAATTATAAACCAAACGGACCATTAGTTATTTATGGAAAGGTGGCACTTATTAACACTTGCGTTGCATATATATCTATATATATAGATTTGGTTTTTTTATATTTAAATTAATTTATATGCATATAGTTGTTTTTAATTCGATCCTCCCCCTCCACCTATATATTGTTGCTATTTACATTGTAAACTTTTATGTTCCTCCATTTATTTCTCCCATTTTTGCCCATCCTATCAGTTACAGAAGATGTAAAAGTGCCTTGGAAAACGACAGTTTCATCTATGGAAGGATATTATCTTATCTGGCTGCTAAAGCCTAAAGTCATATATGGTGGGGACAGATCAGATGTATCGCACACCACCCAATGAACTTATGTCCCACGCTTTACTTCTCTTCTCCATTCATCCTACTATTCCTAGGATACTAGTTATGGAGTACCAATAATAAATTATGATATATAATGTCCTCAATCCTCATACCTTCAACCTTTTGAATTTTAAGCCTAGCTATACAGAGACACCAAGTATATATTCACCCAAAAATGTTATTATAAACTAGAGCTATATAGACCACTGCGGTATACAGATATATGCACTAGTCCAATTCAATCTCAAATGTCAATACCTAGCAGTTTCATCTTTTTTCTTCAACAATGCCTTGATAAATAACACACAAACAACCACGAAACCTATAGCTGCAAATCCTCCCACTACAAGAGCTGCGGTCCTCTGTGTGTGTTGTTCCCCTATTGAACCTGCTTATCAAATCAAACACAAAAAATGCAGCCTTTATTAAACTCTGACTTATAATATATGCACACATCACAACCGCAAGGTGTAAATCTTAAGCAAAATACATCCTCACCCACCTACCAAGATCCTATCTTAAATCCCCAAATGGAATCAGGCCCAATTTTTGAACCAATAATGACAACTTAATTATATCAATTCACAAACACATAACATTACACATTGCATTGTATTTTTTCACCAGATGGAGAAAAGAATTCTTCATGATATAGGCACAAACATAGATAGCAAACTGGCTTGAATCATTCAATAATCCCACAGTGAGTAAGAAATTACATCCAAAATAAGGAAAAGGAGATGTTTTCTCTATTACTCTACCTGGAGAAGATGACTTGCTGGACATTCCCTTGGGGTAAAAGCTGTAGCTGATAAAACACTTGTGCAGATAAATTTGTGCTGAAATTGAATCACCACATTCAGCTTTGGCCTGGTCTTCAGCACTCTTCACACAATCTCCACAATCATCATTGGCCAAATCACCCTCACACTGCCCCAACAGATAGAGAGATTGATAACTCCCAGTGTAAAATAACTTCCCACCATTTTTCACTCCATTTTCCACCATACCAAATGCAGAGTCCCTCATCGCCCCAAACCCATCATCACTCACCTGCTTGGACCCACAAACCTTGTAAATCATCTGAGTCTCAGGTACCTGCTTGAACCCCAGAACCTCATACCTCAGGAAGCACCCATTGAGCTGGACACGCGCTGCAGCCACCACCTTGCCACAGAGCTTGTCCAGCATATCAGGAATCTTGCTCACACAGTTGTAGCAAGAAGAGACTGAGAGGTCTCCTCTGCATTGGTACAGACCCATCATCACATCCTGGCCTTCACCAGAGGTTGTGGTGAAGAAGGCCTTTTGTTCAGATTGTGCCACCAGAGAAACCAAGAGTGATTTGAGGTTCTGTGAGTATATACCAGATGGGTCATGCAGTTTCTGTTCTGCACAGCCCTTGTAAACCAAGTCTGTGTAATCTGCATCTGACAGAGGATGAAGAAGGAGACCGGTAACAGTGAAGAGAAAGAGAGAGGGAAGAGAGAAACGTTTTCTGATCATACCCATTTGAGGGATATGGAAGAAAGTGAAAGTTTTTTCTTTTGGGTCCCTCACTCACACAATATGGAAGGTTTTGGAAGATTGGCTTTACCTGGTTTTGGGGGCTTTGTTTTTTCCTTCTTTTGTGTTGCTTTATATAATACCAGTTACCATTGTGATGGATCTTTTCTAGTATCAAACAAATGTGGTTGATTAATGTCTAATATTAAAGGTCATTTAATTTCATAGTTAAGTGGCCATGTTTGAAACTAATATTACATTGTTGTCCATCTTGAAGTAATGAATTAAAGGTACTCATTGCTGATAATTAAAAAAAAAAAAACAATGGAATGGATATGTACAAAAAGCAAACGCCCATTGAACTGATTTATTCTGTTTCAAGCTATTATTACATGATGATGTATATGCATGATAATTTGGACCAGAAACGTATCAGTTTAACTTTTGAATGTATTGACTGAACACGAAACAATTTTGAAGTCACATGTAGACCGTGTTCCAGCGTGGCAGCAGCTAGCCATGACGGTTTTGAACGCCTGGGCCACGCTCAGCTGAATTGAAGGTAGCATTTTGTTTTTTCAGCTTATATATATTTTTTATAATTATAATATTTTATTTTTATCTTTTTTTTATTGTTAAGATGTTGTGAAAGAAATGGGGAAAATTTAAATTTTAAATTATTTAAAACAGAAATATAATGAAAGTAAGGTAAATTTTATAAAATTTTATAAAAAGTATAACAACTAAATATTAAATATTTTTATTAAAATGCATCACCTTTCATTTTCTTATCTCTGATCTATAAAATATAAAATTAAACATGTGTCTATTTTTAATTAAGTATGTTGTGAGTGAAGTGGGCTTGACAACTAATTTGACTAGATTATCTAAGATGTGTAAGGAGGAAGATTGCAGTTACTAAAACCAGGGTTGAAGTCTCCGAGGAGACGAAGGGCATAACAAAACAATCACATGGTGAGGAATAATAATTAATCCAAGAAAAATTAAAGTAACTTGTTACATATAGTAATGATCAAACAAAAGTTGCCCATGATAATAGATTAGGTACATTAGATATCATTCCTAACGATTTGAAGTTACCAAAACATGTACTTAACGTGTTAAAGTCCACCTCAACCATGCATGCATAAAGAAAAGTGGCCACATACTATTAAAACCATACGATATCTCAATAATGATTGTCATTGTTACCAAATTAATAGCTACACATTTCCGTCAAAAAAAAAAAAATTAATAGCTACACATCCAACTATAGAGTAGCTCATTGCCAAAAATTGCACTTGCTAATAGCCTATTGAGCCTAATACGTCATTATAAACCATAGATTTAAAAACCAACAGACCGAACCGACCGGGTCAGACCAGTTCAATCGGATCCGGCCTGTTTAACTCAAAAAATCAGTAGATTTTAAAACCAGTCGAATCAGTAAAAACTGGTAAAAATGGTGTCTAAAAATCGGTTGAACCAGTTTTTTAAAAAAATTTATTTTTTTATTTAATCTAAAATATTTTTAAGATAAATAAAGACATATATTTAGGAATTATACATAGATATCTATTATTTTATTAATTATTATTAAATTTTTTGTCATATAAGCCTTATAATATGATTATTTATACAAATTTACAACTTTATGTATCTTAATTTTTTATAATTTCATGTTATTCTATTAATTAAAATATTATATAATATAAAAAATATATATTTAATTAATACCGGTTCAATTACGGTTCAACTACAGTTGAATCACTGAACCGTGAACCAGTACCTTTACCGATTTAATTATCGGTCCTATTTTTAAAACATTGTTATAAACACTTCGCTCAAATAATATATGGGTGTTAGGAAAATATTACATGCATATGACAGATATGGAACTCAAAAACCCAATTCTTCTTGTATATATGGATGAATGTCAACGTCTTGACATCTCGTAAAAAAAAACCTCCATATATAAGGATAAAGCCCATAATGAATCTGAGGTTGCTTTAGATGATGATGAGATCCATGAAACTACTTATGACCATATTCTTGGGAGCAATAAGGACAACTAAGCTTAAGGGTGCATGCAATGCTATAGGTAGGAGACGTTTGACTTAGCTACTCACTATTCAATTACTGTTATATAAAAAGAAGTAATGATGATATAAAAAATATTGATTAAAAAAACATAAAAATCATCACAACATAATAAGATTCTCCTTTCATTCCAAGACATTTGAAGTTTAAGGTTAATTACATAGAATAAGAAATCTTTAATAATACACCTTGATTAAAATACCCTCTCTAATTGTCTAATTTAATCCCACGTGTTTCTTTCATTCTTCTACGACTTCACATAAAAAGAAAGAGATGAAAGATAAAAAGTGAATGAGGTACAAGTGATAGATATGATTGTAGTTAATTGAGATAATTCTAAAATAATTGCTCATATAATTATTAAGTGAGGGTATAGTTAAAAAAACTTGACATGGTCTTGGATTTCAAAGACATTAAAAGTATTGAAATAAAAAAAATAAAACATCAAAAGTTTTGAAATGGAAGAAGTACATACTAAATTGCATAATCATGAAGTAATGTACTAAACAATGTACACAAGGTTTCCAAGGGTAGACGATAATACATAGGAAATGCGACAGCCGACAACATACTAAGAGTACAAAATGACAAAAGAGAAACACAAATAAGGTGTGTTTGGCAAAACTAGCTGATAAGTTAGCTGATAGCTGATAAGCTAGCTGCTAGCTGATAAGCTCATAGCTTATAAGCTCCGAGCTGATAAGCTAGCTTATTGAATTAGAAGTGTTTAGTAAAACTAGCTGATAAACTAGTTAATAAATGTAAAATGACATAAAAGGGCATAACTACATAAATTTTATTATATAAATTTTATTATTGTTTTTTAGAAAAATATATATTATTATGCAATTATAATTTTATATTTTAAAAAAAATAATTAAATTCTTATTAAAACTTTTAGTGATAAAATATTTAATTAAAATAAATAATGAAATTGATAAAATAAATAATATAATATAAAAATAATTTCATAAAATAGTGAAAAGAAAATAAAAATTTAATTAATTCATAATTTTTAAATTACTTATTATATAGGTAATAATAGGTAAAAATAAATTGGAAGGTTTTTGTCACTAAAATTGAAAATAAATAATAATAGGTAAAAAGAAATTAAGAATATAAGGGAAATGTATTGAAATATAAGGGGTAGTGATGGAAGAAAATTAAATAAGCTACAAGCTACAAGCTAGGTGATGTAGCTTGTAGCTTATAAGCTAGAAGCTCCTAAAATAAGCTATTTTGATGTACCTTACCAAACACTTTTGTGTTGGTCAAACTAACTTATAAGTTAGTCAAATAAGCTAGTAGCTAGCTTATTGGCCTTGCCAAACACACTCATAAAGTCCTAAGCTCATTAGCAAATTAGTGCACGAGGGACTAAATAGCATAGTTTTGAAAACCGGACAGGACCGGCTGGTCCAACCGGAAAACCGGTGAACCGGTGAACCGGTCCCGTGTCCGGTCCAAATAAACCAGTGAACCGTTTTACAAAAAACCGGTAAACCGGTCAAAAACCAGTAAAACCGGTCAAAACTGGTTGAACCGGTCTTTCATAAAAAAATTCTATTTTTTTATTTTTATTTAATTTAAAATACTTTTAAGATAAATAAAAACATATGTTGAGAATTACACATAGATATTTATTATTTTATCAATTATTTTATTTTTTTGTTTTATAAACCTTATAATAAGGTTGTTTAAATAAGTTTATAACTTCACATATCTTAATTTCTTATAATTTTGTGTTATTTTATTAATTAAAATATTATATAATATTTAAAATATATATTTAATTAATACCGGCTCGACCACGGTTCAACCTCAGTTAAACCACTAAACCGTGAAGTGCCTTCATCGGTTCAATTATCAGTTCGGTTTTTAAAACATTGCTAAATAGACAAAAGGTCTCTTCATGCCAAAAGAAGCACTACGTCAATGTCTCCTCGTCGCGCGCACTAATACACTTCTACATCTAGCACCGTTGGTTTGGTGGCATGGAAAAGATAAATCATCTTGGCGAAAAAAATGAGTTTGAATGATGGTTGCGTCTAACTCTAGACACAGGTGATCGATCATCTTAGTGTGATTAGCTTCATGGTAAATGAACTCCTTATTCATCCCACTAAATTCTGAATCTGTGCCACGGAATTTGAAGTTGAGGCGGTTAGTGGGTAATCTAATTCTAGAGTACTAAGAGTAGATATGTCAGTATGGGTTCAACTCGACTCGGCTCAATCCTTCCTACCAATGGGTTGGATTGATAAAAATTAGACTCACATTTTCGCATGTTAAAAGTGGGTCAACCCACTTAATACCCGTTTGTTTTAAATTCTAGCAGAATAAAATTGTGATTTTGCAGAATTGATTTTAAATCACTTTCCGTCCTACTACGTATTTCGTAAAGCGTGCATCATTCATCTCAATAATTCATTTCTAGAATCAATTCTACTCAACTGTAAATCAAACGGACCCTTAATCCGTGAATCAAAGTGAATTCGAGTAGGGTTGTGGTTAGAGCTGGCAAAATGGGCTGGCCCGACCGGGTCGGCCCACAAAAGCCCGTAAAAACATATGGCTCGATCACCTAATTTAGAAGCCCAAATAACTCCTCGGGCTTTTTAACCCAACCTCATAAAGCCTGCTACCCGCAAAAAAAATGAACTATCCGCAAAAAAAACCGCTAAATGGTAGGACTCGAGCACCTATTTTAGAAGACCGAATGACTTCCGGACTTTTTAGCCCAACCCGATAAAGCCTGCCACCCTCATCAAGCCAGGCCAGGTAGCCCGAATTGACAGCTCTAGTTGTGGTGGGTTGGCTCACTTGTATTTTTTAACTTGATTTTTATTTCTTTTTTCTTTTTCTGGTTTTTTTCATTATTTTTAAAATTATTTAAATTGTGTGAGTCAATCCACTTATTAATGCGTGTCGAATCAAGTCGGGTTGATATTTTTTCAACTCACCAAAAAAGTGAGTCTTTCCAACTCAACTCTTTTTAACCTAACTCGTGTTAGTTAACTCGAATAAACTTACCTTTGACACCTCTAAAGGTAGATTACAGGTAACCTAATACATAAAAATTTCACAAAAAATGAAAAGTAAAAAACTCAAACTTAAACATTTATGCAACCTCAACATGTAAACTAAACTGTGAACAAATAACATACCAAATAATAAGTAAGAAATAAAAGTATCTACTAATTATTTCTATGTAAACAAATAACATACCAAATAAATAATTACTTAGTTTCGTATAATCTATAATGAATCTCTTTGTAAAAGTTCTTCAATTAATATCAAGGTATCTGATATATGATATCTACACTAAAAAAATAAAACAAATAGGATAAGATAGATTCCATTTTTAACTAAATAGTCACTTCAGTAATAGAAATAACTAGTAAAATTAATTGAATTTAATTATTTTAATTATATATTATATCTCATCATAAAGTTAGTAATTACTTACTCATGTAAAAATATGTATACACACACATATCTATCTATCCAAGTAAGTTTCACTTGAAATTTGCATTAATGATTTTATTAGTTAAGTTATTAAGGGAACCTCATATTATATATTAATTGTATTGATTATTAAATATAAACATCTTATACATATATTTTAAAGAGGAGTGCTAGCAACACACTCTTTTGAACACTCTCTCAAACACACTCCATGTGATTGGTTAAAATCCACCTGGGTCCCACACCAAATTCATGGGTCCCACTCCCAAGTGGTGGGACCCATGTGAATTTTAACCAATCACATGGAGTGTGTTAGAGAGAGTGTTCAAAAGAGTGTGTTCCTAGCATTTCTCTATTTTAAATATTAAATATTGAATTTAATTTCTGATAATATTAATTATTTATCACAACCTGAGGAAAAGAAGCTTGAAAAATAATCAAATGACATTATTATTTATCTATCTATCCAAGTAAAATTCACTTGAGCTTTACACTAATAAGAATATTAATTGTTATTAATGGGATCTTTTATTATTAATTGTATTAAATTAAATATAAAACCTCTTATATATATAGATATATATATATATTTTAAATGTTAAATATTAAAATTAGTTTATAATAATATCAATTAATTATTAATAAAAACTTTGCATTAATAATAATATTAATATTAATTAGTTATTAAGGAACCTTACATTTTTAATTGTATTAATTATTGAATATAAAACCTCTTATGCATTTTTTAAATATTAAATATCAAAAGTAATTTATGAAATATTAATTATCAATCACAACTTGGGAAAAAAAGATTGAAAAATAATTAAATGACACTATAATTTACGAGTGGGTGGATCAATTGATAGTGTTTGTTCCATAATTTCAGCTTAACCCGCGGTCTCAAATTTGAGTCTTGAGTATGCAATTGCATTAATAATAATATTAATATTGATATTAATTGTTATCAATGGAACCTTGTATTATTAATTATATTAATTATTAAATATAAAATCTCTTATACATATATTTTAAATGATAAATATTAAAATTAGTTTGTGATAATATTATTTTTAATCAAAACATGAGGAATACAGTAAATGACATTTTAAGATATAAATCATAATCAAATGAAAAATATAAAATAATTAAATGACAATATCCATTTAGTTGTCTATGACAAATTGTGTTATTAATTGTATTAATTATTAAATATAAAACTTCTTATACATATATTTAAATACTAAGTAGTAAAAGTAGTTGATTGACAATGTCAATTATTAATCACAGTTTCATTAAAAAAAAAGGTTGAACAATAATTAAACGACACTATAAATTATTAAATTATACGAAAATATAGATATTTCATAAATAACGAAAATATCAAGTATTAAAAATAGCTAATACCACAATGCTAATTGTTAATAGCTATTTTATAAAAAAATTAAAAAAATATTTAAATTTTATTATATATTGTTAAATATTTACTATTATGTATTTATATTTTCGTGTGAATTACTTGGAAAAATTACTTTGATTGTATTTAATAATGATATATCTTATTAAATACTTACTATTAAATATAAATCATTCCACCATATTATAAGTAAAAGTGAGATTCACTTTAGCTTTGCATTATAATGACAATATTAGCGAGATAATAGTGACACCTTGTGTTATTAATTGTATTAATTATTAAATTTAAACACTCTTATTTTAAAATATTAATTACTAATTAAGACACTCTTGGTTGTTAATCATACGTCACTGTGGAGAAAAAATGTTTGAAAAATAATTAAAAATATTATAAGTTATTATATTATAATTGAATATAATATTTTTTTAGATAATTGAGAGCAAAGTTGTTGATAAGGAGGATAAATGTGAGACTTTGAATGAGGAGAATATATGTTGTGTCAGAGTGGACATTCATTTAAGTCCCACATAATGAGGACTTTATTTGACTATTCTTCTTAAAGCCAAATCTATCAAATAAAAATGGACATTTTTTTGGTTTTTTATTTAATTTAGTTTTCGGTGTTTTGTTTCGATTTTTTATTATTTATATTTGACTGGTTGTGAACACCCTTGTTAATATTAAGAATTGGCCATTTCCAATCTTAGTTAGTTGGTTACAAGTTATTGTACTATGATTAATTAATGGAACCATACAAATATATTAAGAATTTGAATGGGAAAAGAACTGGTAGGTTAATTAGCTTTCTAGCATCTGAAGTGAATTACCATTGACTTTTTATGGACCAATATGGATATTAGCAGGTTAGTCTAAATTATGGTTGTATTCATGACCGAGTACACAATCATAGGATTAGTTGAAGTGGTTGACAGTTAAAAACAATGCTATCCTCTTCCATTCATGAGAAAACCATTTAGAATGCAAGTGAAACTCAGATCCTTATGTTTGGCTATAAGTGAACCCATTTGATAATCCAGTGTTCTTGTCTTACTCTTTCTCCCTTTTCACACTTTCTATTGATATATTGCTTATTCCTTTTGAAAAATCGTATAGATAACACAGTAACCTTTTAACTCAAATTTTTGTTATTGATATTTATGGAATCAATAATTGGAATATCAAATATCATATATTACTTCTTGATGGGGCACGCTGTTGTGCTCATAATACAAACCAGAATAGAATATTAATTATTTATTTGTTATATAAAGAGCATGGTCCCCAATAAGTTATGTATGTATTGTTTAAAATTTAACATTTTCTTTATTCATATTTCACAAATAATTTATGGTTGTGTCTTGGATTTCCTTTTCCTTACGAGTGAGTGTCCAACCAAGATTGTTGCATTTTTTTTGGTGATTGAAGAGGGCAAAAGCCCAGGACAAAAATTACAGAGGGATTCTTCTAGGAGTGTAAACTCCTACAAGGTCCTGCCACATAAGCTGGTTACAATCATGAGGATGGGAAGAGAACAAGTGAAGGTCTAATGGTAAGGAAAAAGCATGAGAAGCCACAAAGTCAGCTACCCCATTCCCCCCTCTATAAGTATGAGAAAATCGGACTAATAGAGGTTCTCTACATAAAGAAAGAATTGCATAAACAGTGTTGCTGCAAGATTGTTGTATTTTTATTGAAAATGTCTCTTCAAAGCTTGCTAATTCGAATAGTTGCCTTTAAAATAAAGTTATGGGGTGACATTTGTAAAATTAGTTTCACAAAGCTTTCCCACCTATGCAAATCACGTTACTTGGTTACCCCCAATCAACTTGTCTGACATTGGATGCAAGTACCATACATTTTATAAAGGGAAATAACAATAGCAATCACATTTACCTAGTGAATTAGAATAATAATATTTGGCCTAAGAGATGCGGTGGTTAGGGATTAAGAAAAGCCTATTTAAAAATGTGACATTTTTGGGCAGATTGGTTTGGAGCCTCGTGCATCATCTTGTGAAAAATCGAGTTTAGCTTTTTTTTATACGTGTACTCTTCATATTAATTCCCTCTATTTGAATCTTTGACATAGTTCCAACTATTTTATTTAATCGTGCATTCATAAAACAAAAAAACCATTCTTGTGATGGATTCAAACTTCAAGTAAGAAGAGGAGATATCTCCTTTGGTATTATCCAATTATGCAGGAAAAGTTCATCTATAAATTTGGTTGACACCATTTAGATTCATGACACCATTTTATGACTCGAGGATGACTATCATGACTACAAGTGGCATATCAATGAGTTTGAGACTGGGCTTCTTTAAATTGTTATGGCGAGCATTATGAGTGCAATTTTCTTCCTTAACTCGAATGTTGATGACCATTTTGTTTGAATCTTAAATAATTCAGGAAGTGATACTATTGGTGATACTTATGACTAGTTTGATCGTGAAGCGATTGAATGAGACTTTTCAAAACATTTACCTTAGATTTGGGCCCTTCACATCCTAGATGAAATTAACATCCTATCATGGCTTGTACAACATAAGGCTCTTCCTACAAGTTGACTTTGGTTGAAAAAGGGGATCCGTCCTTCGGTTGCTTACGCTCATTATAGTCACATGAATGAAGATATTATACATTGCTTGAGGGATTGTCCCACACCCCATATTGTTCATAATGAATTGAGATTTTCAAAACCTTGTGTTTATGTTGGTAGTTGACTTTTAAGGTTGGATAAAGCTCAATAGTCGAACCATTCATAGTCATTCTTTGTTGCTTTTAAGTAGACTTAGAGGACAGAAAACATGAAATACATTGTCCAGGAGTAACCATATCATATGACTATTATGCTATCATTTATTAAGAGTTAATTGAGGATATATTCATAAATATTGGGTGAAATTAACAACTATTTAACCTTACACCTGTCATTCGTTAGGTTACTTGACAAACATCTACCGATGACTTCATAACCATACACATGCAACAATAAGGAGGGAGAGATTTTGTGGACTTTTTTTCGTGACTATGTTGGGTCTTGGATCTCAGAGCTTGCTAACACAATTGGGTTAGTGATAATATGTAAGTTCAGCTTGTTCATGTCCTTAAAGGTCTAAAACTATCTTAAAGTAAAGAGTTTTGAAAGATATCTTGATTTTTTTTATTCAACATATGATTATCCATGGTTTAAAACCCGTCTAAATGCAATAATGTGTGTGCTTATATTATCAAGGGAATCCAACATATACTCAATTGGGGATATGAAAGAAGTCATTCCTGGCCATATCATGTATGGGAAAACAACAATGTTGATTTTCTAACTAATTAGTTAGTGCCTTAACAAAATGAGAAATGACTTCTGTTGGGATTGTTGCCACCAACATTAGATGAATTTCAACTCAGTGGTACAATGCGGGGTGATCTGTGAAGGTGTAGTTCTTTGGTTGTTTTTTATCTTCTTTACATATCGTTACAAACACACACACACACTTATATTATTGAATAATTCTATCAAATAAATTTATCCTAAAATCCACTATTTGATTGAAGGTTCATATTATAAATATTGTTTTTATAAAATTTTATATTATTATAAAATTATTTAACATGTTATTGACATATATTAATATTATCATCATACAAATTTATGAAAACAAAAGCTATTTGGTTACATTATTATTGTTATTTAATTTTCACAAGATTTACCCAATATTAATCAGTCATAATGGAAATGGATTGTGACCCGTGTGAACTTTACCTACCATGTCAAAAGCCTCGAATCCTAGGGTGATGACTAGTTCAGGGCCGACTCAATGTTTTCTCGGCCTAAAGTGTATTTTACGATGAGACATTTTTTACCCTTCAATATATTAATGCACGTTTTCAGATAATTTTTGAAAAAAGTAGCATGCTTATTTATACAAGAAAGTCCAACCAAATAAATTGCCATGCTTTTATATATATATATATATATATATATATATATCATTAAATGATAAATTTTTAAACTCAACCAATATAGCACAAGAAAGAGAGGCGGGAAGAGTAAGAGAAAATAAGCAACAACGATATAACACGTCCAGCAGAAAAAAAAAACAAAAAAGAACACTACAGAATTCAACTCAAATTATTAAGATGATACGGTTATTACTCAACACTTACAATGGTAGAATTTTTATGAACATTACAATAATATTAAAGTCTTACTGTATAAGAATCCCTACTCTTATTATTTTAATTAAACTATCATATTAAGTTACTATATTTAAAAAGCCTAAACAAGTTTTGTAGCTTAATCAAAGATCATATGTTTGATTTGAATCATTACTTTATAAGGTAAGAATTTCTTCTAATTTATTTTCCTTTCTAACATGTCACACAGTTTCTTTTGCATTAGATGTCTATATTTTACTATTTGTTTCTAAATTTTTATTCCCCTTGACACTCATACTTAAATTTAGTTAAACACATATTTTTTACTATTAATAACAAAATTACCAATAACTATAAATTTAGAATGTATACTATTAAAATTTAACACCCCATTATGACAAATGATAATATAATTTATTTTAAGTAATTTAATTATATAATTTTTTACATTTTTAATTTATTTCCATAACTTATATGGAGGAATTATATTTGTACAAGTTTTATACAATTATTTTATATAGTAATAAGTAAGATAGGAATAGAAGAGAGGAGTGTGACACTTTTAGTCCCTCTAAAATACACTTGTTTTCATTTTAGCCCGCCCTAATTTTTTTTTGTTTTTCATCCTCATAAAATTATTCTTTTTCAAAACAACTCTCGCCATTAGAGTTGTTGTTACTGTTAGTCTTGTTAATATGTCCGTTAGTGTAAAAGCTGATATGACATTTCACTCTTATGTGACATCAGATTTATCAATTAACAAGTTTAATAATTTGTTAATTTTTTAATTTGTATAATAGATGGAAAAATAGTTATTCAAATCTAAAAAATGCAAAACAAATTACATTTTTCAGATAAACCTCCCCCTATATTGTTCACCATATTTTAGGAACTATCATTTTTGTTGTCCCAAATCTTTGTTTGTTTTATTTATTTTATTTGTTGTGACGAAGTGTAGGAGACACTTTACGAAGGATGGCATGGGTGATGTGGAAAGAGAAAATAAGTATCGGTTGTAAATGAGGGTAACATTAACCACAATGTTGAGGATGAGAATGATGTTGAGGAGGGCGATGACGCTTGTGAAATTGATTCATTTTTCTGATAGCAAGTGAGGTCTTTGATCGAGTTGAGATCTACCTAACTCAGATGTGTAACAATTGAGTTTTAGGGTTATTAAGAGTTGGAAGAATAGACAAAGACCTAAAAAATAACCGATTGTATATTTTAGGTCATAAAAAATAAAATTAAAAAAATTGTCACGTCACATAATATGGAAATAGTCATATCAATAGGTTGTTAAACTAGTATAATGTATTTTGAAAAATAAAAATTTGTGAGGACTAAAAGCTAAATATTTTTGTTAGGGAGATTAAAATGAAAATGAATATATTTTGGAGGAACTAAAAGTATTTAAAATTTAATAAAAAAAAAACAGTTATTTTTCTTTTCATATAATTATCACCTTAAAAGGTAAAACGCAAGAGAGCTGGAAATTCAGAAGTAGTAAAGAAACGAAGGAAAGGTGAAAGAAAAGAGAAGGTTGTGCCCTATTTTCTTCGTTTTCATTTCAAATTTACCAAAACCTTTTCTGATTTTCTCACTTCTCTCTCCAGTGTTGCTCTCACTCCACGAACGTCGTCTTGCTTCCCATACGAGGTTTTGCTTTCGATGCTTGCTGAGCACATTGTTTTATCTGACTGAGATCGTTCTTCCTCTGGTTTTCCTGAGGTCCAAGGTCTTTTGTTTTTTTCGTTTTTTTTTTCTTTAAATGTGGTTTTTGGTAGCACTGTGAAAATTTTCCATTGCATGTTCTCTGTGGTGTTTTTGTTTCTTTATACGTTGGTTTCTTTATTTTTCTCTGAGTTTCGACCATGATGATGGAGATGGGTACTTTGTTCTAAACACAGAAGTCTAGAAAAGGCTATGTTCTGTTACTTCTGCTACTTACTGTAGTTTTCCTTAGAAAGGTTTCATGTCATTTAATTTCTTTTCTTAATTGTTTCGTGGATTTTGGTTTATGTAACCACTCCAGTTTTCCAGTTATTAAATAGTTGTGTAACTGATATTTCTGTGTTCTCCCCTGCTTCTACTTTCTAAGTTACTACCGAAAGAATGCTTTGGTCTTCTAGCTTAATTACTCACAAATCATATTTTGTCTTTCATATGTTATCAATCTTTGGAATTTAGGTCTTGGGAGCCTGTAGTAAAAAGTCACTGTTGGCTGATTATAAATGGCACCCAATCCAAAAGTGGCACAAGCCTATCGCGCAATGGCAAATCTTGGGATTTCTGAATCACAAGTGAAACCAGTATTAAAAAAACTCCTCAAATTGTATGATAAAAATTGGGAACTCATTGAGGAAGAGAACTATAGAGCTCTAGCAGATGCTATATTTGAGGATGATGAATATAAGGTGTATTTCCCACTTTATTTGCTATTTTTCCTCTGCACACTCTATGATCTCTTCTGCTTACTTACCTCCATTGTTGGATTTTACTTAACAGGTGCCAGAACAGAAAAAGAAAAGCAAAAAAGTTAATGTACATACTACATAACATTCATCTTTCTTTGCTAGCTGAGTTAATCTGCTTTACTTTATTGCTTTTTTTTCCTATAGGCTATAGCTGCTAAAATGTCTTCTGTCTTTTCAAACAATCAGGAAGAAGAGATGGACGGTGAAGAAGCTCAGATGCATGTTGAACCCGCCCGTCCTTTGAAAAGGTTGCGCTTAAGAGGCCAAGAGAGTCAGCCTTTGCATCCTCCAACTATCAATTCCCATGGCTCAGATGCCTCTCCTTTAAAAAACTTAGATCAGAAGACAACACATCCGCGGAGGGCTGTTCTAGAAAGCAGCCTCAAAGTCAAAACAAAGCTGTGTCATCTGATGGAAATGGGAGGATTGAAGCACGCCCAGTTCCATCACGAGATGGTATTGCTGACAAAGGAAAGCAACCTGCATCACCCCAAGTTTCTCTTAGAGGGAGAAGACTTCTATCAGAAAGAGCATCCCCATCAATACCATCTAAAGAACCAACAGTTGGACCAGGAAAGTTTCCATTGCCAAATGACCAAATGCCTTGTACTCATGCCTTGATCATACCCAAGGATGAGCCTATTGATGAATTGCCTGATTATGAGGTTCCCATTGCAGTGATTCCTCCTGGTATTCAATGGACTATTTCTCAATGTCAAGTTTTATGCTTTTTGCTTTATTGGCATGACATCTTAGTTGTAATTTGGCATGTTTGGATTGTAGTTTGCAAACATGGTTTTACTCGTTAGAAAAGCAACTCTCACTTCTTTCCAAACCATGGATTGAGGCCAAAAACCATGTTTCAAACACAACCCAACGATAGTTTTGTCTAACTCTAACATGTTATTTGCGGACAAGGTTTGGGGTGTGCAAAGTACAATCCAGATATGGTCAACTTTTTTTAAACTTCAATAGTAAGTACTGAATTTTCTTGGTAGTATGTATATGGAGGAAAATCTTTAATGGCATGATGCGTCAAAGTAATGAAGAAGTCAATGCATCAGTTCTGGTTTGGGTGTAAAATATTTTTAAACTGAATCTGTCCCCCCACTACACACACACAAAAAAAAAAAAGTTTGAGTATTTTTTTGTCATGGTGTTAACTGCTAGAAGTGAGGCACTGTGGCCCTACCCTTATGCTCTGATGGGCATACGCAAATGTGACTTTTTAATGCCTTTCTAGTAAGTTTGCCATAAGATTCTCCACAGTGGCAAATGCTTCTATATGTAGAAGGAGCTAGGGTTCTGGCATCTGAATTGGTCTTATGTCTAATTCCAAAACCACATGAAGTGTTACTTTTGCATCATTTATGTTTTTTAATTACTATGTTGCCATTTTTCCTTTAGTTATTGTGTTGCCAATCAAGATTCATTTTGTAAAGAGGTTCACTTTTTTCTTTTTTTAAATGAAGAACCATCAAGTTTAAGGAACTCATCAATGAATAATGGCATAACTGGAAAGCAAGAAGGCCATGTCACTGTGGCATCATCGCAACGCAGAGATGAAGATATTCTTCATTCGTCAAATGAAGAAGAAGCAATGTCTAATGTAGTGATTGCCACGTCAACTTCGGGAGAAGTAAAACTTTCTCTTAGCTGTAACTCAAGTCTTTTGGGGCCAGATTTTCATATGCCTAGTCGAGAGAAACTTATAAAAATGATGGTGGATAAATGTCTCCGATCATATAAAATCACCGACCCAAGTTTTTCTGTCCCTAAGCTTTTGAGGCAAATATGTGACTGCATGTTAGAATTCAGAACTGATTCAAATGATGACTCACAAGAAGGTTCTAGGACAAAATCAAGTGTTGATTTATTGAAGGAATCAGAGGCACATGACACACTGAGTGCTGGGGGAAGTAAAGATCTGCACATGCTTCCTCACTCATCAAATGGACCAATCAATGTTATTAAGTCTTCTCCTACCTTGGTTTCACCCCGCAGTCCCTTTTCTCTAGCCCACCAGACTGGTCAGGATGATGCTGTGTTGGTTTCCAAGATGAACAGGACAAATGATTTTTCACGAAGTGATGTCAGAAAAGAGCCCGAGGATCCCATGTCTCCAAATTCCCATAGTTTAGTGGTTGTTCCACAGCATCAGCTTACAGCTGATGATATAAGGTCTTTTCATGATGCTGATGACCTTACAAAAGGAGAAGAAAATGTTAAAATTTCCTGGGTGAATGAATCTACTCATGATTTTCCACCATATTTTAACTACATACCCCAAAATCTTGTGTTCCAAAATGCTTATGTTAACGTTTCTCTATCCCGTATTGGGGGTGAGGACTGTTGTTCACCCTGTATGGGCAATTGCGTCTTGCTGTCTACACCCTGCACTTGTGCAAATAAAACGGGGGGTGAATTTGCATACACTGCACAAGGCCTAGTGAAGGAAGAGTTTTTGGAAGAGTGCATTGCCATCAGTCGCCACCCTCAACAACATTACTTCTATTGCAAAGATTGCCCACTTGAAAGATCTAAGAATGATGTTTGTTTAGAACCATGTAAAGGACACTTAAAGAGGAAGTTTATTAAAGAATGTTGGAGCAAATGTGGCTGTGGTAAAGAATGTGGCAATCGGGTTACTCAGCGAGGAATAACTTGCAACTTGCAGGTGGGTGTTTAAGTAATCTTTCCCACTAGTAATATAATACGTTTTCTTTAATGTTGATGCATGGTTTATATCCTATGAAGCACCGACACCTCTATCTATAAGCGTGTCGCAGTGTCGGACACCGACGCGACACCGACACTTCTTGGACACGTGTCCGACACACTTCAGCGGTGTCCTATTAAAAAAATAATTTTTTACAGCTCGGACACTCCTTAGACACTCCTTGGACACTGGTTAAGTCAATGAGTTGACACCTCTTTCTAGCTTAACACCTTTCGAACACTGCTAAAAAAATATTTTTTTAAAAAATATTAAAAAAGACAACCAAATAGAAAATAAAAAATTTCAAACTTGTTCAAAATAAAAAATGTAATCTTTGATTCTAAAAGTTGAATTAAAATTTTTGTCACGTTTATTATATATACATATATATAAGCGGTGTCCCGGTGTCCTATATTTTGGACATTAACCGTGTCCCCGTGTCCCCGTGTCCGTGTCCGTGTCGTGTCCGGTGTCCGTGTCGGAGTCGGTGCTTCATAGTTTATATCAAATTGTTTCTTAATAGGACATTATTCAAATGTTTGCTCTAATTTATATCTGGAACTTAGGTATTTTTCACTTCAGAAGGAAAAGGATGGGGTCTTCGTACATTAGAGGACCTGCCAAAAGGTGCATTTGTGTGTGAGTTTGTTGGAGAAATTTTAACCACCAAAGAGTTGCATGAGAGGAACATGAAATGCACTGAAAATGGGAAATATACATACCCAGTTCTACTAGACGCAGATTGGGATTCAGGATTTGTTAAGGATGAAGAAGCTCTATGCTTGGATGCAGCATCCTTTGGCAACACTGCTAGGTTTATCAATCACAGGTATTAAATTTTTCACCTATTGTTTCAGATTTGTCAAGGTTCAAGTATAGGGGAAGCAATCAAGCAATTTATGGAGTCAATCATCAGTTGCAAAATGTTGAAAATAAAAGTTGAAACCCTACTGCTCTAACTTTGGTTGGCAATGGCATGTTTAAACAAATAATTTGCAATTTATCCAGTGTAAATGTTGGTTTTGTCTTAGTAGAATTTCTTACTACTACTTTTTGTTTTACATTCATTACTTGGCTGTGCATTTTAATGATACTGGGAACATCTGAAGAAGACAATATTCATTTATGTAGTTGTTTGATGTATATTTTATATGGACAAAATTATTTAATTTATTTTGAAATAAGATACTTAATTGAATAAAGAAATAACCGACACAAGAAGACAAAACCAGGAGGAAAATTTCAACTTATATTATGAAGCAAGAAAAAAAAGATGATGATATGAAAAATGCCATAAAATTTGGTATGTATTTATAAACAAGAAAAATAGCTTGAGTTTACAGTGTAAGAGCCTGTATGTATGTTTTACAATTGGCTCTCTTCCAAACGTACATTTAGGCAAAATTAAGAACTAACTTCTGATGGCTAAATGTATGTTTGGAACTCTCCAACTATAAAACAAATGAGCTTGAAGTCGTTCACTTTGTTTCAAACACATGCACTTCTATTTATCTGAAGAGAAAAGGAAGCTTTCTCGATGTAAATTGTAATGAATGAAATTACTTATTTCTATGTACTTGTGTAGACTAAAATATGCAATAGAAAAGCTGAAAAAGAATTAGGATAGCAGTGGTCCACTTTAACAAAAAAAAAACTGCATGAGTAGACCGAACTTTTCATCTTTAATATAGTTGATTGTGCATGCAGATGGTTTGATACTGTGATTATGTCCATTTAACTTTTAACTTCTGTGAAAGAGTGGCTAGGCTGACATTTGATTTCTGTAATAATTCTTTTTCAATTTTCCAGATGTTTTGATGCTAACTTGGTTGAGATCCCAGTTGAAGTTGAGGGCCCAGATCACTACTACTATCATGTGAGAAGTCAGCAAACCCTTAAGTTCCATTTGCAGTTTTTAAAAATTACCCTTTGTTAGCATGACGGACTCTGTAGCACATTTTGCTTACTGATGCTTTAATGTATTAAAATGTGCAGTTGGCTTTTTTCACTTCCAGAAAAATAGCAGCACAGGAAGAGCTCACTTGGGTAAGTTTGGTTTTGTTTCATGATTTTTGGTGAATGGTTCCAAATTACACAAAAATATCTTCATTTCTTTAAGGTGCTTATTAATTACTCTTTTTTCAAGTAAGGAACTAATTGGCAACAGGTAACAAGGTTGAGATAATTTAATAGATTCATGGTTGAAATTGTTTTCTAGTATTTGATGGCTATTTACTTGACAAATGCTATGTACATTGGTTAGTTGGCAGACCGTTTAGTATTGTTATATTTTTCAGTGTCTGCACATTTTGTGCTGTTCACTTTCTTCAAATCATTTAATTAATCTAGCTGTCAATTTTTTTACACCTGAGAAGATTATGTTCATGGTTTTTCTGCAGGATTATGGTATTGACTTTGATGACCATGATCATCCTGTCAAGCTATTCCAGTGCAGATGTGGTAGTAAATTCTGCAGGAATATGAAGCGAACGAATAGTAAGTTCAATCTGCCTCTGATGTGTAGTGTGTAAAATTTCTTTTCCCTTTCATCCTTAAAAAGGGGTTCTTTACCTTTCCTTTGGATATCGTCAATTCCTAAGCTGTGTTTTTTTTTTTTTTGCAATATTTGTTTTGTATTGTGTATTTCAAGTTTCAGGCACAATCATAATTATGAAATACACTCCATCCACTGGTGTTTCTGTTTGGGTTTCTAGGCGATAGATGCTATTCTTCTTTCAGCACATCCATGTCTGATTGGTGGTGTTTAATATGAAACCATAACAACATTTTATAAAATATAAGAATAACTATAAAAAAATGGAAACCATGATTGTTAATTGAAGCTGATCTCTGCTTTCATAGCATCATGCTGGGTTGATAGTTGGAAAGGTTCTAGTCCCCTACCAAAATTAAGAGTTAAATTTACTTGTTTATTGTAGAAATCATGAGGTAACTTGTTGCCTTTTTTTGAGTAATGCGCATTGCTCATGCTCACCCTGAATGAACTCATTTCATAGCTTTGCAAACTTATATTTGTTTTTTGTTTTTCAGTAACTAATTTTTTTCTATTATCATGCAGGATCCGGTAGATCTGCACCAATTGCAAGATGATATCCATTCTCCGTTAAACTAATTTTGTTGGCTCACCTATGTCCCTGATGAGTCTTGATGAAACCTAGCCTACTGCAGTGGTGCTTTTTGCCTCTTTTTGTGTTGGTTAGTTATTCTGTAGTTGGGTACATGTTACTCTGTACAGCTTTCTGAAAACTTTTAGGCAGTCATAGCCAAGAAAGAAGAGTTAGCGATCATTTTGGTCCTTGAGATACATGTCTCGCCAGTTTGGACTCTAACCTTTGTGAAATATGTAATTATCTAACTGCAGCATCTGTAGGGCTTTGTTGAATTGTGCAAATGGTGATAAGTTATTTTCTCTAATTTAACCATTTATTCGGCTGGTTGTATATTTCTCTGCTCTTATTTTCACCCCCTCCCCCCTTAAGATGATGATATCGTGATTTAAACCATGTGGCATTGTGAAATTGAGTACAATAGGGAATAGCAGATGAAGTAATATCCGACTTGATTGAGTGACCTGGAACTGAGAACTAGAGATGAAAATTTGGTTGAGTTTCAACTACAGGAGCGAATTCGGGCGCTAATAAGTTGAGCATTAAGACTACACGAACAGTACAATGGTAACATGAAGTAAAAATATGCTATATTCTTCATTGAAAAAAAAGGTGTACCACACATCATTATTACTATATCATTACAAACAGAACCAACGAATGGCAGATGAGTCTTTGTGCTTTAAGGTTGTTTGGGGATGATAGGGATTCCCTTCCATGAGACCTGCAAAGGATTTCATGATTTGAAGTTGAAGGCATGACTGGTCTAATGCTCCCGGGATTGAGAGGAAAAAGGATTTTGTAGTAACCATCCATAATTTCTTGAAAATTGCAAGTAGCTGCAACTTTGGGAATCTGTTCACGGCATGAAACAGACGCAGCTTAGCTTGTAGGCATTTTTGAGCAGCATGTACCTGATAAATGTCACGCATGTAGGCATGCAGGTTGGGGTACTCATACAACTTCTTGGTGCACTTAAAGAGAACGTTATAGGGCAAGGATCCATATACTGTAAGTGGCATGGATCCATATAACTAATGCTAGCTTCAAGGTTTTAGATAAAGATATAGTGTTCAATCAATATATGTAGTTTTCTCTTAGCTTGTTGATGGAGATCTCCTCTAGCTTTAGTGACTATGCATACGGGTAGATATATTTCAGTTTTCTGTCCTTTGTGATAAAACTATCCCTCCATTTAATCAACGTTAGGGATTAGATCCCCTTTAAATAATTTCCCCATGTAAGTTGGCAAGAAGATGGATTTGAAGGAATGTCACATTTTGATATTTTCTATAGCTCATTGAAATTACTTATTGGTAAGGTTTATTTGAATAGGATGCAGTGCCATAGATTTTTCTCCATTCCTATTTCACATCAACATCCTCGACTTGGTGGCTTTACTTCTACAAGAGGCAAAGGTAAAATAATTGTTGAGTTTGTAGCCCTGTCCATCAATGTCCTATGGTAATCTGTCAATTGATTGCATTACTCAACCAATACTTCTAACGAAATCCATTTCTTATGTTCCTATCAGTAAGTCATAACTACCATAACTACTTTTGATTCTAAAAATTCTATATCAATGATATAGTGACTTGCATTAACTAATTTGCACAACAACAGGAAGGAAAATTTTACAAGTGAAACTTACGGTTTTTTTGCATTAACTAAAATATTAATTTCTCGTCACAGTTTTTCCTTGGTCGAATAGGAAATTTCGCAACAAGATATATGAAGTAACCTCACTCACTCACATGTGCATTTTTGTGACTAACATCTTGTTTGATATGCCTTTTTAAATATGTATCGTATATCAACGGGGTTGGTTCAAGTGGTACATGCTTGATTTCCCTTAAACAAGGTCTCGGATTTGAGTCTTGTGGATAGAAAAAAATCCTAGCTCCACCATAATGTGGATGTTCCCGGCTCAAACAGGATTGCCTGTTATGGAGGATACATGTGGTTAAACAAAAAAAAACGTATTATATGTGTTGGTGTTGACTAATTATCCATATGTTGCTTCTCTGCTTTCAAACTTTCATTTTAAAAAAGGGTTGGATTCTAAAATGTTAGTAGGAATCTAGGATTATCTTTTGCAATTTTTCCTATTACCTTTTGATGAGTGTAAGCATGTCAGCATGATATGATATGTCCCTTAAGTGCTACATGGAATTCATTCGGGACTTTATTTTTAATGAATTTTAGTCATACTTTTGGAAGAAAAAGCTAGCGAATTCTGATCTGGGTACGTAGGAATTGCGCGTACCTTTATGTCTGAGGACCGACCTCATTTTAGTACTCCTACTTAGGAAGCATCCTAGGAAAGTTTGGGAAATCTAGGAGTAAAACACAAGTAAATCACACAATGATATACATGAACAACTCTATAGAAGTTTGTCTATAAAAAGGTGCTTGAACACAACCAATTGATGTTACATCACTAGAGGACAGTCTTCAATCCTATCACCACGTTGGGACCATTATTACTGTGGAAAGGTAGCAAACTAAAGTATGATGAACTATTCATGATGATGTTTTCTATCTACCACAGATCAGAAAGTGGCATAAAATATTCCATGACTCATTGTGTTGTGGACACTTGAAAACTCACCTTTCATTTTGCTTCCTTGCAGTCCAATTCCTCATGATGCTGCATTTGTTTTAGCAATACAAGTTCTCACCTGACATAATATACAGATCTTAAGTGAAGCAAGAAGTGAAGAATGAAAATCTCTCGATTCTATAGCTTTCAGAGAAGTCAGTTCATGAAGTTTAAGAGGCAAACAAGAGTTACATCCTCAGTGACCCTTGGCAATGTCCAAAGAAAGGCACCACTTGGGTGTTTCTCTTTGTCATGTGTGCTTAGGCAACTATATTGTAAGTTGAAGAATCGTTGTAAGCAAGCTTTGGGATGGCAAAGGAGCAGTCCACAGTACAGCTATGATATTCACAGCTATTGTCTCAACTTTGATGATGGCCCTTCAAATGTTCATATCCCATCTCGTGTTTGTTAATGATCTTTTTTATTTTTGGGTTTAATTTTCTATTTTTTATGAATTATGAATAAGTTGATTTATAGTTTGTTGTTATTCTACAGCCATATGATAAAATACTCTGCTGATTGCAAAATTGTAAATTGACTTCAGATATTTGTCATCCAATCATCTTTCCTATGGAAAGAGCATGGTTGAGTTGACTCTCAACCTCATTCAGTTTCTGGCATTGTGAAGGCTATGTAACTGTTTTCAGTGGCTTCATATAACACAGACATACTCTTGTTTTGTTCCTTCTTTGCTCTCCTAACTGTCAATCCTTGCAATCCTTTTGTCTACCAATACCAAGTATTATGAGATTCATGCCAAAGTTTAAAGGATGATCCATATGACATTTGATGGAAAATATGAACTCAACATATTTTCAAACAGAATATTGATTCATAAATTGTCAATGGCAATGACTAAAGAAACTTACTAACTTGTCAAAATATTTACATTTAAGGATCAAATCATACTTATTATGCATAAATAGTTACTTAAATTGATCTTTGCGAAGTTTCAATACCTAGGAGCACTCCAAGCCTTCTCTGCTATAAAATTAATACATAAGAGGTATGACTGATTAAAGATGCAGAAAACCAACAAAAAAGGGAAAGAAAGAATAAAGAAAAGAAGAAAAAAATTGTCATAGGAAAGGATAGATTTAAATATTCATGCCTTTCTTTTGGGCCTTGATCAAAATTCACGCTTTTACAATGATTTATTAACCATTCTTTTCCGGATTATGGAGATTTACGAGCCCACAATCTGTGACACTGATGACGGGCCTAAAATTTCTGATTAGATGGACTAAGCATCGGAAAACAGAAAAAAAAAGGACATTTTTTCTCCTTCTTTACAATTATAAAGAAAAAGAGGATTTCCTTTTAACCATGAAATGATCAACGAGTAGATTATCATAGTTATTGGTGTCAGATCAAAAGGTTCATTCAGTGTTTTATTATTAATTGTAATGATCCATTTAATTCTATTTTAATTTAGGGGCCTATAAATTCAATGAATATGTATGTATCATCTTACTAACAAGTGCCCTCGTAGTGTTGATTTTTACTGTGTTTCTCTCTCTCACACACATACATGTTCACTCCTATTCTTAGATTTTGGATTGAGCCTAACTCAATTCTAAAAGCTAGCTTATAGGGTGAGTAAGCCCAAGGCTTATATATTTTAATTGGTTTATATACTTTAACTTAGTCTTATCATTAGTTAATGTGGGATTCTAACACCTATATCTCTATACATACTCTTCATTTTAATTACAACTTTACATATGTCTTATGAGTTACAACTATCCATTAAACTATCCATTAAGAGAAGGTTGAAAAATGAATATAAGGATTAAAATGAAAAAAGAAGACTTTGTTCCCAAATCATATGGACACACCATTATCTAGGTGATTTGTTGTCGTCTGACAACGTTTGTTAATTTTCTGGTATTGTCTGCCAAGTTCATTGCCCAGGATTTGGTTGCTCGTTTCTCCATCTAGATATGTCTCCTTCATGGCATCTTGAAATCCATTATCTCGGATAGAGACCCTTTCTTTCTCAATGCCTTATGGCACAAATTGTTCCATTTGCACGACACTACACTCAAATACCACACTACTTATCACCTAGAAACAGATAGGCAATCAGAAATCAAATCGCAGTTTGGAAGCTTACCTGCGTTCTTCCACAAGCGACCACCCTCGACTGTGGTACAAGTTCTTGCACCTTGTGGAGTTTTGGCACAACGCAACCGAGGTCTCGATGGGACGACGAAACAAGGTATTGAAAAATTGTTTGAATGAAGTCACAACCATATTTATTTTTAAGGCAAAAATATAAAAAAAAAACCTTTAAAAAATTGGTCTTTAAAACCAAATTTACATTCACGAGTCGATTATGCTTAAGGTAGGTATTAGCACCCTACGACATCTTTCCTCAAATGGTTACCTCTACTTAATTGTATAAATCTTATTAACTTTTAAAAAATATTTATTTTATCCCTTTTAAAAAAAAGAATTTTATGCTTTTATTTACAATTTTTATTTACATATTTACAAATTTTTTATTATGGGAAATTTTAGAAAAGATTTATTTTGATTTGTCAGGGCTGGTTCCCGCTCCTACGTATCCCCCGCTACAGTAGGGAAAATAAAGTCACATAGTTTTGAATGATTTAGTTTGACTTTTTTTTGTAAAGGATTGATTTTGGATTTGTAAAGAAAGATTGAAAAGGATATGGCTCCTCTAAAGTGCAGCCTGCACTTTAGAGAGTAAAGTGCATTAATCTGGATCATTAAAAATAATTAATGGTCGAGATTGTTCATTTAATTTAAAATATTCCACATCATATTCTTTTAAAAAATAAATATATAATTAATGAAAAAATCCTTTCCCTCCAAATTAATTACTGGAACCATTCAAAGTGCATATGCATTGTAGTCACGTTTTTATGTCAGTAATTACTGGTGGTCAATTTAATCTTCTTAATTCATTTTCATCAAGCAAGTGGTGTGCAAATCCTAACCAGTAACATATCATTTATCATTAGATTCTTAAAGCACAATATACTTTTACAGTTCTATTATGCATTTTATTATTTCATTAATTCACTAATGCCAATTATCTCATCGATAATTTTGTTTTCAATGACATGCAATAGTATAGCAAATATTTGAATATTGATACAATGAAAATCGAGGACATATTCTCTCCAAATCACGATCTTCCAAGCATTTTTTATAGCAAAATATTAATAAATTAAAAACAATCATTTATGTCTACTTCACTTGCATATGGAGATTGTACCTGGTAGAAATCTTCAATGGCAAGTGAGACGGTGCTTGAGGATAATGATAATGTGGGCCAACACATTTTAGAAGGAAAATTATTTTTATTTAAAGATATAATTGTGTTTTCTAAAAGAATTTGACGTGAAATATTTTGACGTGGAATATTTTAAATGAAATCAACAATCTCAACCATTAACTATTTTTAATGTGCAAGATTAATGCACTTTACTCTTTAAAGTGCTGGCTGCACTTTAGAGGAGCCGTATCCGATTGAAAAATATTGACTTATTTTTATTTTTGGTCTCTCTCAATCTTGCGGTTTTTCTGACTCATGTACATTATGATCTCTCTCCCTAAAGGGTAGTTCGGGGTGGTTGCGAGTTTTCAGTTTTTGGTTTTTAAATATTTTCAATCAAGTTTTTACAACTCAAAACCAAAAATTGAAAACTTGTTTTTGTCATTTTCAAAACAGACATTTAAAAACTACAAAAAAGTGGTTTTCAGTTTTTAATTTTGAGTTGTGAAAACTTAATACGAGGTTTTTAAAACCAAAAACTGAAAACTCGCAACCACCTCGAACGGGGTCTAAATTTCTTTTTTTCTTGTTGTTTGATGGAAAGTCAGCGGTAACTTGATTGGGTCTAACCAGACTAAAGCGTCGCAACCATGGTTGCAACTACAAGTGGCAGCGGCTTATAGGTGGTATGCGTGAGGGCACATAGCTGGCTGAGCAAACAATTGTCGTGGGTTTTATTTACAGGTAAGTGAAACTGTCGATCAAACAATAAGTGCCAAGCGCATTGGCTAGAACTCGAGACCACTGGTTAAGTGGGAACAGCCCCTTACCAGCTGATCCACGTGCTCAGTAGTTAAGTGCCAAGGGTATTTGGTTTCACTTAAGTGCTTCCTAAATTTCCCCCCAATTTTCCATTTATATCAAGCTAATTGCCAACCACTTATTATAATACTATCAATACCCAATGATCATGCAATAATGATAATATTTCCCTTAAAACACTATCCCAAATGATCATGCAATAATGAATTAAGAAAAGCAAAAGAACCAGTAAGTTTGTTAATCTAATAACTTCGAAACTTAAGATTAAGATTGATTCTACAAAACCCTATATCCAGTTTACCTTATAGATCCATTAATTGAGAATGGTATGACCGCTTATTACCCAACTAACTAAGATTTACCAAGGGTGACCAAGTATTGATAAAATAAAACAATAAGGAAAACACAATTATAAAAAGAAAATAATAACTTATAAAGGAAAAACGGGTTCAAATCAAGTTCACAACTTAAGATACACCATAACCCCTTGGTTAAGTAATTAGTTACTCATAATAAAATATAAATCAACCAAAACTAAAATTCCTAAGAAATCCATAACTACTTGAAAAAACTAAAAGAGAAAAACTCCAGGATTGCTTTCACTCCAAGAGTTTCTCAAATCCTTATTGTAAAAAGTCACTGCTCCTGAAGAAACTTGAGAAGATGAGAGAGTAGGAGGATGAATAACTTGATTGAGATGAGATGATTCAGATTCTCATAGACGGTGTCCTTATATAAGAATTGCAAGTATCCCAATTTGATTCCAACCTCATTTCCTCTTTTATTATCTTTCTAAACTTTGAAACTGAAAGTGCAACTCAAGATAGATAAAAAATCATCATCAATTTTTTTTTCCAAATCTTGTGAATGATTATCTTTTTATTCTATCCAATTTCTTTCTCTTGACCAAATCTCTGAAGATTCTCTATTTATCTCACCAAATCTTCTTTTATTTCATCAAATTAACTTTTCTTGGTCAAATCTCGCTAAAGATTATCCTCTATCTAATCAAATCTTCTTTTTATTTATGTGATAAAATAAAGAAAAATAAGTGAGATATCAAATAATAATAATAATCATAAATGTCAAATAACTCACTTAAATACCCAAAATAAATATATAAAATAGCAGTTTATCATGCTCTATTTTTAATTTTCTTCCTCTCGTAATTGTATTGTATTGTGATGGGGGATTCATGTTTATGTCACAACATTGCAAAGATATATTTTTATCATGTATTTACTCACTATGCAAAGGTGCACTACCATGAGTCTAAGAATAAAACAACGATGCAAGTAAAGAAAAATATGGAAATGATTTTTGTACAGTGTTTACCACATTTGTACACTGAAACTGAGTCAGATAGCTTTTGTCCTCATGTGTTGATGTGGAGTGTTTTGTGCTGATGTGGTGGGAAATAAAAAAATGGAAAGGAATAATCTGAGCGTGAAAATTAAACTCCTTTCCCGCATCACTATTTCCCCCAAAGCAAAGCAAGTCCAACAAAGGAAAGGGACGAACAATCGCGAAACCCCCAAAGACAAACATTTTGCAAAGGAAGGGCAAGAGGAAGGTGCGATCTACCCATAAAAGAAAAAGGAAGGAGCGACCAATCGGTGAAGTAAAAGTAACTCTCGCAACGTGAGTGCGAACAAGCCTCGGCCTCAAGTATGTCTTGTGCGTTCTTTTTCCGCTTTTTTGACGATTGTTGTTGCTTCTCTGTTTGTAGATCTTGGTTTTACGAATGTTTAAAAGGTGCATCAATATCGGTTTTGAAAGTGGATCGTTCCCCATGTTTACTTTGGTTGACACTATTTAGATTCATGACACCATTCTACGACTCAAGGATGACTATGATGACAACAAGTGGCATATTAATGAGCTGGAAACTAGGCTTCTTGAAATTGTCGTAGCAAGCACTAGGAGTACAATTTTGTTCCTTAACTCGAATGTTGATGACCTTTTTGTTCAAAACTTAAATAATTAAGGAAGTTATACTATTGATGATGCTTCTGATTGGCTTGATTGTGAAGCGATGAAATGCAACTTTTCAAAACGTTGAACTTACATTTGGGACCTTCACGTCCTAGATAAAATTAACCTCCTATTATGGTTTAATACAAGTTGACTTTGATTGAAAAAGGGATCCATCCTTCAATTGTTGAGACTCATTATGGTCACATGAGTGGAGATATTTTACATTGCCTTAGGGATTGTCCCGCATCCCATCTTGTTTAGGATGAATTGAGCTTTTCAAAACCCTATGTTTATGTTGGTAGTTAACTTTCAGGACCTCGAACCATTCATAGTCATTCCTGGTTGCTCTTAAGTGGACTTAGATGACAAAAAACATGGAATACATTGCCTAGGAGTAACCATATCATATGACTATTCCACAATCTTTTCTTAAGAGTTGATTGGGGATATAATCAGAAATATTGGGTGAAAACAACTAATTAACCTTACACTTGTCATTCGTTAGGTTACTTGACAAACACCTACGGATGACTTCATAACCATACATATGTATTAATAAGGAGGGGGAGATTTTGTAGGCATTTTCTCGACTATGTTGGGTCTTGGATCTCAGAGCTTGCTAATGCAATTGAGTTAGTGATAATATGTACGCTGAGCTTGTTCATGTCCTTAAAGGTATAAAACTAGCTTAAAGTAAATGGTTTTAAAAGATATCTTGTTTTTTATTGAACATACGCGTTATCCATTGTTCAAAACTCATCAAAATGCCTTCATGTGTGTATATATATTGTTAAGGGAATCCAACGTGTACTCAGTTGGGGATATGATCATGTATGAGGAAAATAACAATGTTGATTTTCCAGCTAAGTTAGAACCTTAACAAAATGAGGAATGATTTTATTTTGGGATTGCTACCAACAACATTAGATGAATTTAAGCTTAGTGATACGATGTGGGTAGTCTGTGAAGGTGTAGTTCTTTGGTTGTTTTTCACTTTCTCTCCGTACCGTTACAAAAAACACACACTTATATTATTGAATAATTTTATCAGACAATTTTATCCTAAAATCCACTAGTTGATTGAAAGTTCATATTGTATAGATTGTTTTTATAAAATTTAATATTAATATAAAATTATTTAACATGTTATTGACATACATTAATATTATCATCGTGCATATTTTAAAAATATATGAAAATAATATCTATTTGATTACATTATTATTGTTAATAAATCTTCACATGATTTAACAAATATTAAATAGTCATGATGAAAGTGGATTATGACAAGTGAACTTTACCTACAATTTCAAGAGCCTCGACTCCTAGGGTGATGACTAGGCCTTGGGTGATGACTAGTCCAAGGCCGACCCAACGTTTTTCTGCGCCTAAAGCGAATTTTATGATGGGACATTTTTTACTCTTCAATATATTAATGCATGTTTGTTCAGATAATTTTAGAAGAAACAATTATTTTTTTAAAATAATTATTTATTTAAATAAATTAATCTACTCACACAAAGAGAGTCCAACCAAATAAAGTGACATGCTTATTTATATATACTCACATGATAAATTTTTACACTCAACCAATATAGCAAAAGAAAGAGAGACGAAAAAAGTAACAAAAAAATAAACAATAGCAATATAACACGTCCAAAAGAAAAAAATAAGAAAAAAACAAACAAAAATCAACAAAAAAAATGATTAAGATAATGGAGTTATTACTCAACACTTAGATTGATAGAATTGTTAAGAACAGTGCAATAATATTAAAGTCTTACTGTATACGAATCTTTACTCTTATTATTTTAATTAAACGATCATCTTAAATTCCGTCAAAAAAAAAAACGATCATCTTAAATTATTTTTACATTTTTTAATTTATTTTCTTAACTTATATGGAGGAATTATATTTGTACAAGATTTGTATGATTATTTTATGTAATAATAAGTAAGATAGGAATAAAATACAGAAGTATGATGCGTGATGAATGATGTGATTGATAGAGAGGTATAAAGAAAAAAAAACGTGTTGTTTAAAATGTTATATGTATTTATTTTATAAATAATATATTTTATATATATATTTATCATAATTTTAAATGCTATTTTGAGATTTAATTGAACTTTTTGTCCTATCCATGATTTAGCTAATCTTATTTTAATTTTTTTCTCGATTTTAATTTCCTAAAATTTGTAAATTGGGTCGAATTTAAAATTTTTGGTAGTGGTTAAAAAATCAAGTAGACTAAAATTAGCGATAAAATATATTAAAGAGATAAAAACCAATTAAGCCCTTATTTGAAAATTTAAAATTGGTTGAAATATGTTTTTAGTCTCTTTAAAATACACTTGTTTTTATTTTAGTCCTCCTAAAAAATTGTTTTTCGTCCTCACAAATTTACTTTTACAAAACAGTCATTGCAGTTAGAGTTTCTGTTAGTCTTATTGATGTGTCTGTTAGTGCAGAAGCTGGTATGACATTTTCACTCTTATGTGACATCAGATTTATCAATTAATAAGTTTAATAATTTGTTATTTTTTTTAATTTACATGACAAATGAAAAAAAAAATTCAAACCTAAAAAATGCAAAATGAATTACACTTTTAAGATAAACCTCCATATATTGTTCACCACCTCTTACGAACCATCATTTCTGTTGTCCCAAATCTTTGTTTGTTCTATTTATTTTACTTGTTGTATGGTATGACCGTATGAGTGATGTGGAAAGAGGTAATAAGAATAAGGCTGTAAATGAGGGTAACATTAACCGGGGTGTTGAGGATGAAAATGATGTTGAGGATGGTGATCATGAGTGTGCTGATAGTAACAACAATGTGAAATTGATTTACTTTTCCGATAGCAATTTTAGGGTTGTTAAGAAATGAAAGAAAAAACATAGACCCAAAAAATGATCGACTATATATTTTAGGTTATAAACATGAGGTTGAAGAAGAAGATTGATATATCAGCTAACATAGTAACAATCATATCAACAAGCTATTAAACCGGTGGAACTGACTATTTTAAAAAATAATAATTTTGTGAGCACTAAAAGCTATTACAAAATTTTGTTAAAAATATCTTTATATATATAAATAGAGATGAGTCTGAAATTTATTTTGCCGCAAAAAAAGAGGGCAATTTTGGTAAAAAAAAAAGCAAAATTCGTTTTCAAATTTCAAATCAGAAATCTTGAAGTTTTAATTATATTTAAATATGCATCAGATTTAGAGAGACAGTATTTTGATTTTATTTGAATATATATCGATATGTTTTATAAATCTGATTTGATTCTAAAGCTTATTTGATTTGAATATAGTTGTATTTTCTAAATTTGATTCTAATTTTGTATTAAAATAAATTAAAATCATGGATAAAAGCAATAATTTGATTTGAGTATAGATAAATTGATTTCACTTTATGTGTATAGACCTGTTCTGATTCTAAATCTGATTTAATGTGAATATAAATACATAGGTTTTCTAAATTTGGTTTGATTTGAATATAGATGAGTATTCTAAGTTTAATTCTAAATATGATTTGATTCTAAATTTGTATTATAATAAATTATAATCAATGATTTGATCTGAAAATTTATAAGTTTGCTTTTAATTTGTTTGTATAAATCCGTTCTCATTCTAAATTTGATTTGGTTTGAATATAGATAGGTAGTTTTTCTACATCTGATTTGATTTTAAAGCTGATTTGATTTGAATTTAGATAGGTGTTTAAATAAAGATTGTAAATTCGATTTGATTTAAATTTTGATTATAATAAATTAATATATGCAAAGTTGTGTTTTTGTCAATAGGTTAGAGAGACGTGATTTAGATTTAGAGAGACAGTATTTTGATTTTATTTGAATATAAATCGATATGTTTTATAAATCTGATTTGATTCTAAAGCTTATTTGATTTGAATATAGTTGTATTTTCTAAATTTGATTCTAAATTTGAATATAGTTGTATTTTCTAAATTTGATTCTAAATTTGAATATAGTTGTATCTCCTTACCATGTATATATATATGCAATGTTGAGTTCACTTTGTCAGATTTTCCATAGGCTATTTGGAAAATATCTAACCATACAAGTATGTTTTTTGATTATGCAACATTCCTTTGAGAAAATTCTATTCTTCTTCTTTGTTATCATTACTCTTTTCTTCTATTAAATTCATCTAATGTCATGTTTTCTTTACTTTTTTTTGTTAGGTTTTATGACCTGATTTTTGTATTAAATTCTCTAACATTTTATCTGTTTAAGGATGAATTGATGGATTTGATTCTTTTTGTATGATAAATTTTGTTTTTTCTTTCCAAAAAATCTGTTTCGTTTTGATAAATTCGCATGATAACATAATCCTATTTCAAAAAAATATGTGAAAAAACTATTTGTCCTTCTTCTCTATTATTAGTCCTATTTTCTGTTTTCATAGTTATCTTTTTAAATGTTTTCTTAACTTATTGTTGAAATGAAAAATTCACATCATTTTATGTTGAGTTATCAATTATGAAAAATTCACATCATATTTATTTATTTATTTATTTATTTATTTGATTATTGTGTTTGAATAAACAAACAGGGGAGTCGTTATGTTAAATTAGCCTCTATCCATGTTGAATTGAGATATTTGGAAAATACCACCTGTGATTGAATTCGTTTGTCTTTGACATAATATTAGAAGTAAAAACATCAGAGTTTGGAAACTAATAAATATGCATGTAAAAAAAGGGCTAAATTTTGTTTATGCATCATATTTAAATATCGCTGATAAAAAATTTGTTTTATAGTGTATGTAAAATTTAAATTCTGTTTTATAGCGTATGTAACATATTTAAAACCTGCCCTTTATTTTCTCTAATATGCATCATATTTAAATGTCCCTTTTTACTTATTCAGTGAATAAAATAAAAAAAGTGAACAATAATGAAAATATTATTCACTGTTTACAAATTATATTATTATATTATTTTGTAAAAGGAATATGTTTGACGATATCTATATAATATCATCATGGATAAATGTTCTTTTACATTTCTTTTATAAACATTATTTTTTTATTGTAGAATTTTATCATATTGTAAGATTCATTTTTTGATTTTGTATTAACTGTAATTTTTAAATTTTTGTTTAATTTTTTTTCTGAATGCTAAATTTGATTTTTGTTGTCTATTAGAGAAGTATAAAATTCAAAATGTCTCGAATTGATGAAAATAAAAGAAAACGAAATGAGGTTGGATTGACTACTCAGACCAAAAGGGTTCTGAATGACAACATAAATTTTGAGGATGGAAGCTCAAATGAAGTTAATAGTAGATATGTTGTCGACCAGAGAGTTCCAATGTCCATCATTACAAATGGTATGTTATATCGAACCGTGCACCGTAAATTATGTGATCTTAATTAATTATGTGATCTTAATTAATTTATGAATTTAATTGCAAACATGAAATCCCATACATTTTTTATGCAGAAAATTGTGTCCCTCCTGTTTTGACTTCTAATAGTACGAGAATCAATTACTTTTGTACCCCACCTTCACGCAATATGAGAATAACTCAAACCACTCCATTGTCTGATGTTACAAATAGTAAAAATTTATGATATTCCAATTAACTAATGAAATTTTTTTATTACCATATATTTAATATTTAATATCACTCATATTTATTCTAACTTATTTTTTCTGTTTTAAATTATAGTTAATGGAATGTCTGTGCAGAGAAGCCGCTTAGAAACGTTTGGCCAACTATCAACTGGCTCATCATCCCATAAGTCAAGAAGTATTGGTCATGACAATGGTTTCCGTGCAGGAAAATTTGTGCTAAAATCAAGGCTTACACCACAGCTGACTATGCTTGAAAACATTACTCAACAATCCACAGTCTCAAAACATGTTGATGTCATTATATTATCAGGTATTTTAAATTTATTTTAATGTTTAAATATTTTCCAAACTATGAAGTTGCATTCCTTTCTTATTATAAAATATGTTTTTTTTTATTATGTTTTAAATATGAATTGATTTTTTTTATTTTAATCTTTTTTTTCAATAGATGATGATGAACCATCAAATACTCAAAATGCTATCGCATCAGATGAAAATTATGAGCCGAATGGAAATCCTTTTACAGTTGATCTTGGTGAGATATTTTGATGAAGAGTTATTTAAATTTTAATGTTTTATTAGATTATTATTATAAGATAATAATTAAGGTGGCTAAACGTAATAATCATATCTTATTATTTAGTGAATTATTATAGTTTTATGCATATTGTGGTGGAAATTTTTTAAGTAAATATATAAGAAATATGTTGGCTACTATTAATCATATAATTTCGCATATATTAAATTCCTTTATTAGGTGATGAAGACACTAGTGTGCATAATGATGAAGAGGTTGATAGCGAAGTAGAATTTGAACCAGATGTTGAATCTCCTACAGGTTTATTTATTATGCAAATTTTTATTTTCATGATTTAGTCTTTCGTTATAATAATATAAATATTACAATTTTCTGTAGATTATTTTGACGTAAGGGATCCAACATGTGAGTGCTCATTTTGCGGAGCTTTACTATGGTATTCTGAGCGTGTGCAAAAGTCATTCAGAGCATCGAATCCTAAATTTTCACTATGCTGCTTGCAAGGGAAGATAAAATTGCCATACTTGATGGAGCCTCCTCAAATCTTGAATGATTTGTTTAATAAGAAGGATAAAAGAAGCAAATTTTTTTTGCAAAATATTCGCTCATTCAACATGATGTTTTCATTTACCTCTATGGGCGGAAAAATAGAAAAGTCAGTGAATGATGGCAATGCTCCTCCAATTTTTGTTATGGGAGGAGAAAATTATCACAGAATTGGGACTTTACTTCCATCAATTGGTTCACAACCCAAGTTTGCCCAGCTATACATTTATGATATTGAGCATGAGTTGACAAATAGAATGAATGTTGTCAGGTGAGACTAAATTTTCCCATTAAGTAATTTATATAATTTTCAAGTATTTATTTCATATATAAACAAAAATGTAATCCTTTTTCGTTATTCAAATATGCAGAATGGAAGATGATGATGCAGAAATACACTCTTCAATTGTTAAAGACATTAAGGACATGCTGGACAATTATAATCCGTATGCAAAAGCATATAGAATGATTAGAGACAGATTTCAGCAAGACAATATAGCAGATGTGAGGTTGAGGCTTATAGGAAAAAGGGGAGGGGATGGAAGAAGATATAACTTACCAACAACATCTGAAGTAGCTGCATTAATTGTAGGAGATTTTGATGTTGGTAATGCAGAGAGAGATGTTATTGTTCAAACACAAGGAGGCTTTTTGCAACGTATCTCTATCATAAGTTGTGCATACTTGCCGTTGCAATATCCTCTTCTATTTCCTCGAGGAGAAGACGGATATAGAAATGATGTGCCATACAATGAGTATTCAGAGGAATCATCGAGAAAGAGGAAAAAAGTCACAATGAGAGAGTTTTTTGCATTCAGACTTCAAGAAAGACGCATAGAGCAATCTCCGTTGTTGAAGTCTAAACGACTTTTCCAACAATTTTTGGTGGATGCTTATAGCTGTAGGAACACAGGGAAACACTAGAAGGGGGGTTGAATAGTGTTTCTAAATATTTTAAGAAGCTTTTCGAAAACAGATTTACAAAACAGACTTTCAGACAGGTCGCTAGAGGGTTGTCTGAAGTTTTTCAGATAGCTGTCTGAAGTTGGTTTCAGACGGCTTTAAAATGGTTCTAAAAGAAGTTTCTTCTTTTTAAAATATTAGATTAAATATTCAATCCCCTTAATTAGTTTAAAACTGAAATGACAAAGATAAGGCAAAGAGAAACTTAGCCACAGAAATTATCCTGGTTCACTCACTACCACTTGTGAGCTACGTCCAGTCCCAATGCCAACTAGCACTTGGATTTTCTCTTAATCTTGCAAGATTACAAGTATTCTTTTCTATCAAGCCTTTTCAGGCTCTACAACCAAGTATTCTTTTTCAGACAAGCCTCTCCAGGCTCAACAACACAAGTATTCTTTTTCAGACAAGCCTCTCCAGGCTCAAAAGCAAATACAAATGAGAGAAATGCTTAAGCTCACAAACTATATCAGTTTTGAGACTTAAACAGCTACAGATTGTACAGAAATTACTGAGGTATGCTCAGAATAAAAAATTTGTGTGTACAAAGATGATAAATTCTATCAGAGTGTTGCAGCGAAAAACTTGCAGAGTTTCTGTTCCTTTTCTATGCTTCTCTATCTTTCAGGTCTTCAAATGAGGGGGTATTTATAACCAAATGATTGGTCCATTGAAGACTCTCATGCTTGTGAATTCCATGCTAGCCGTTGTGAGACAGCTGCTGCAGTACAGAATATTCTCTGACATATTCTGATATTCCCTGACAAATTCTGACACTTTTGCAAGGTTTGCTCCTGCCAAAAAGGTGCTCTTTGTTGCTGCTGCAATTGCTGCGTAGCAGAGGACACGTTGTGACAGAGAACGTGCTTGAATTGCATTGCACAGGTGCCAGCTGTTTGTAGCAGAGAACATGCGTGAAAAACGTGCAGAGGTACATGGATTGTCACAGCTTCAGACAAGAGATGCCACGTCATCAAAAGCTTTCAGACGGCTTTGATGCTTCAGACGGGTTGATCATCTTCAGACAGCATTAGCTTCTTCAGACGGATTCAACACTTAGTCTTATATAGTAGGCTTCTTGCTGAAAATCATAGATAAACAATTAGACAATTGTATCTTATGAGAAACAACTTAAGTTGAATTTGTTGATCATTAAAACTTAGAGAAATTTCAGTCTTTAAAACATCATAAACCTCTTTATGATATTTTTGAGACTCAACATTCTCCCCATTTTTAATGATGACAAATTTAACTTAAATTATGCAAAATTGAGAGATTAAGATTTAGCTCCCCCTGGGACAAATATATCCTTTTAGATGCTTTTATATATGATTTTCTCAGAAGTTCAGACAACTTTGATTTTCTCAGAAGTTCAGACAACTTTGAACTTTTTCATGTACTCCCCCTGAATCCTGTAATCACTCCAGATTTTGTTAGATTTAATACTCCCCCTTTTGTCATCAATCAAAAGGGAATCATAGAGCAATAACAGTAACAGAGCAATAAAACAAACAGGATTATGAACTACAGATAAAGTAAAAACAAGTATCAGAGCAAGGATCATGAGCACATGAGATGGAATAAAAACACTGATTGTATTAAAATGATGTAAGGATTAAACAGAAATCAGCACTTGAAAAAGAAATATGAATATAAGACAATGGCAATAAATTAGTCCTTCTTCTTCAGTAGGGCTTCAGACAGAAAGGAGATCAGTTCTTCCTTGGCCTTGTCTATGGCAGCTTCAATGGAAGACTTCAACTCTTGTTGACCACTTCTTATCAGCTGTTGTTCATGAAGAATTTCTTGTTGATTCTGAATAACCTTTTGTGCTTTCTTTTCTGAGACTTCACATCTCCTCTCAGATTCTTCACATCTCTTCTCAAGGGCCTTGACCTTGGATTTCAGCTTCTGGTTCTCTTCAAACAGGTCAGGTTCAGACTCAACTAGGATGAGCTGAAGGTAGGGACATACAAATCTCAAAACTCCAAAACCAGGCTGCAAGCCATATTCTGAAGGATTGTAGACTGGACAGAAAAAGGTCCCAACATACTTTAGAAGCACCCAAGCTTGGTTGAATGAATCTGCCTGTGGGGGGAAGTGATCTCTTAAGAAATGGTACTGAACATTTGTGAAATGTCCAACACCCATTGTAGACTCAGCATCAGGACCACTACACCCAGAAGAAGACCCAACATCTTCTCTGATCTGCCAGTAAGACTCCCACATCCAATTTTCAAACAGGTGATTCAAGCCTCCTCCTTCTGAGATGATGAACTCAGGTAGACTTTCCCATTCTGAAGCAGTCATGGCTTCAGACAGGGGTGCTGATACAGAATAGACCTTAGGACCCTTCAATTTTTCATCTTGTCCTTCCTTGAGGGGATACCTAGGAACAATCCTATCAGGTTTCACCAAGATTTTGGTTGAAGGCCTGATTGAACTTGTTCTAGGGGGCCTGTAGCCCATCATTCCAACTCCTCTAGCCAAGTCTCTTTGGAATAACTCAGCTTCAGTGTTCAGCATCCTTACCATGAGCCATTCTTCATTGCTCAGCTTCCATGAGTCTTCAGAGAATGGGTTGATAAGATCCCATGTATGATCAGGAGAGACAACACCCTTCCTTATCTTCTCCAATCCATCAGCGTCATTGGAGTACAAAGCCCTTTCATCAGACACAGTCCTCTTAGTGAGACCATGATGAAGTGAGACAGCAGGGGCTGTTCTAAAGTGTTGCAGCTCTTCAGACAGATGCTGGAATTTTGGCAAAGGGCAAGAGCCAAAGGAGGTTCTTGTCAGTCTCTTGCATAAGGCTGCTATCTCAGCTGAAAGGTTGAATTGATGAACAGATGGAGGTGGGGAGGGTGGTAAAGGTGTAAGAGGTGGAGATGATGATGGTGGGGAGGGTGATGAAGGTGAAGGTAATGAGCTATCAGATAGCTGTATGTACAGAGGTGAGGGGGGTTTGGACGGTGAAGATGTGGGTTCAAGAACTTGGTTTTCTTGAGGTGCAGGGGGTTCAGACAACAGGTTGTCTGATGGTATGATGGGTGTAGGTGATGAGGGTTCAGATGGTAATGTAATTATCTGTAAGGTTGGTAAAGGTTGAGAAGTAGGTGGAGAAGGTTGTTTTTCTGGTGAGGTGGGTTTAGATAAGGGTTGAGGTTGCTTTTCTGGTGATGAAGGAGGTGAGGGAGTTACATTATCAAATCTCACTTTGATCCTTTTGTAAGGTTTGGGAGCAGCAACATCTTGAGCTTTAGCAGCTCTTTCTTTTTCTTCCCTTTCCTTGGCTTCCTTATCCTCTCTTTCTCTTTCTTCAGTTGAAAGAGCCCTTCTTCTCTTGAAGTATTGATTAGCCTTTACAAATTTTTGATACCTTCCAGCAATATCTGCTTCTTCTAGGTGAGAAGCAGTACTTATGGTAACCCTAACTTCAGACACTGTCTGAAGTAGTTTACCCTTCTTCCTTTTCCTTTGAGGTGCACTTGACCTCTTTCTTTTCTTTGAAGCCTCAGCAATGGCTGCTTGCTTGTCATCCTCAGCATAAGCAAGTTGTGAAGTTATTGCAAGAGCTCTGTCAGTCCTCTCTTGCTCTTCCTTCAGTTCTAACTCCTCTTGTTCAATGGCAGTAGCCAAAGCAGCAACCTGAATCAATTCAGGGTCAGAGGGGCATGCAACTAGAGGTTGAGCAGCAACTGCATCAATATCCACAGCTTCTTCAGCCTGTCCTTCCATTATAGAAGTAGGCTTTGAAGATTGTGCTGGTTCAGACACCTGACCCACAATTTCAGACAACCTTTGAGAAGGTTTCTGAACAGGTTCAGATGCTTGAATCTGTACAGATGCAGAAGCTATCTTAGCTGAGCTTCTCACAGGTAGCTTCTTCAGCTTAGGTTGAGGAGATGCCTTTGAGGGCTTGAACTCATGTCTTCTGATATCTCCTTTTAGTTCATTTTCTAGAATCTGCATTGTAGTACTTCTCCTCTGAGCTTTCTCCATCAGCAAACTTTCTTTCATGGTTGGAGAGGGAGGCCTTGGAGTCAGCTTAATCTTCATGCTCTTCAGATTTGATTCACCAAACATAGGGATTGAGTGGTGATCAAAGAGCTGGTGAACTGGAACTTTAAAATGCAACAACACCTTGGTGATGATGGTGTTGTGAGGAAAACTTCCAGCAGAGTCTCTCAGCCTCTCCTGAAGGTGGTACATGATGATATTTGGAAGGTTTATCTTCTGCTTCTTCAGAAGGTGGATGAGACATAATCTCTCCAGTTCAGACACATGGTTTCTGCTGCCACTTTTAGGGATTACAGAGTTCCCTAAGATAGCATGCAGAACCCTAGCCTTGTCTGACATATTCTTAGCATCCAGACTTGCAGGAGAGGGAGTTCCATACAAAAACTCTGTAAAGTGCTTCTGACCTCCATTTCTTGATTCCCAGCCAGGAGAGAAGACAACACCTTCAGTCTTGACACCACAGACAATGGCCAAGATGTCTTCATCAATAAAGATGGACGTACCAAGCACAGTAGCCCTGATGGTGGTGTAGATGCCTTGAGGGTTAGGGATTCCTCTGGCTGTGGCCCAGAAATCAAGAATACTCTGCTCATGCCACTGTGAACGATTTTTGTTGAAATATTCAAGCCACCCAGCTGCTTGAAATTTTGCATGAAGATCCATTCCCAGTGCTTCAAGATCTTCCAGAAAGACACCCTTGGTCTTCACAATATTATCAACTCCAGACTTCTTAGGTGCCATTATTGAAGGTTGGAAAGAACTTGAGAGAAAAAATGCTTTCTTGAAGATGAAGAATAGCAAAGGTTCTGAGAGGGTAGAGAGTTGTAACGTACCAAGGACTCACTGCCTTACTGTACTTATAGACCTTTGAGGTAATGATGGCAGAAACTGGCTGCGCAGACATAGGGTAACGTGCAAAGTGGATTTAAACTATCCCTTTATTGCCACGTCATTTGTTCATTTCAGACAAGTGATAGATTTAGACATCCAGTTAATTTCAGACGACCAAAACTTCAGACAGGTCACATGTTTCAGACAGGCTGAAGTTTCAGACACATCATTTTTCATACACACTCACAATGCATGAATGTTCAATTTATCTCTGATGGACTTAAATCTATCTTCAGTTAGAGGTTTTGTGAATATATCAGCCCATTGATGCTCTGTATCAATAAACTAAATATCAAAAACACCTTTCTGAACATAGTCTCTAATGAAATGATGTTTGATTTCTATATGTTTAGCCCTAGAATGTTGAATGGGATTTTTAGATAAATTAATGGCACTGGTATTATCACATAACACAGGTATAACAGATATTGCAATATTAAAATCTTCAAGTTGATACTTCACCCATAACAGTTGTGAGCAACAACTGGCTGCTGAGATGTATTCTGCTTCAGCTGTTGATAATGCAATTGTGCTTTGCCTTTTGCTTGACCAGCTGATCATATTTTCTCCAAAGAAGTGACATCCACCACTGGTGCTTTTTCATTCAACTCTGTCTCCAGCAAAATCAGCATCACAGTATCCTACTAACCTGCAATCCTTACTTTTCTTATAGCACAGACCAAGATTAGTAGTATCTTTAAGATATCTGAAAATTCTTTTTACAACTTTGTAGTGAGTGATTCTTGGATCAGATTGAAATCTAGCACACAGGCACACACTGAACATGATGTCAGGCCTGCTTGCTGTTAGATACAATAATGAACCAATCATTCCTCTATACAAAGTTTGATTCACTGGTTCTTCATTCTCATCTTTATTTAAAGATGCAGAAGGGTGTATTGGAGTTGTCATGGGTTTGCAATCACTTAGGTTGAACTTTTTAAGCATTTCCTTTGTATATTTCTCTTGATGGATCCATATACAATCAGAATCTTGCTTAATCTGAAGTCCAAGGAAAAACTTTAGTTCACCCATTAGGCTCATTTCAAATTCAGATTGCATTAACTCAGAAAACTCTTTGCACAATGAAGAATTAGTTGAACCAAAAATAATGTCATCAACATATATTTGGACAAGTATAAGATCCTTGTTTGACTGTTTTCTAAAAAGAGTTGTGTCAACTTTTCCTCTTTCAAAACCATTGGTTGCAAGAAAACTGCTCAGTCTGTCATACCAAGCTCTTGAGGCTTGTTTCAGACCATAGAGAGCTTTCTTAAGTTTAAAAACATGTTCAGGAAAAGTTACATCTTCAAAACCAGGGGGTTGTCTAACAAAAACCTCTTCTTCAATGAAACCATTGAGGAAGGCACTTTTGACATCCATTTGATATAGTTTGATGCCATTATTTACAGCATAAGATAAAAGAATTCTAATTGCTTCTAACCTGGCCACTGGGGCAAAGGTTTCAGTGAAGTCAATACCTTCTTGCTGGTTATAACCTTGAGCTACTAGCCTTGCCTTATTTCTGATAACTTTGCCTTCTTCAGACAGCTTGTTTCTGAACACCCATTTGGTTCCAATAATTGTTTTCCCATAGGGTTTAGGAACAAGGGTCCAGACATCACTCCTAGCAAATTGATTTAGCTCCTCATGCATGGCTAGGATCCACCCTTCATCATGCAGAGCTTCATCAATGCTCTTTGGCTCAATTTCAGACAGGAGAGCAAGAGAATTCAAATTTCTGAATTTTGATCTTGTCTTAACTCCTTCTGAAGTGCTGCCAATGATTTGCTCTTTAGGATGATGTGACTTGTATCTCCAATCAGATTTATGAGGAGGTATCACATCTGTCTGAGACTCAACATTTGTCTGAAGAGGTTCAGAAACAGCAGGAACTTCAGACAGTTGCTCATCCTTCAAGTTGCTGTGATCATTCAGCTCCATACCTGCAAAATCATCCTCTAGATCTGATAGTTCCCTATCAGTCTCTTTGTTATCATTGAATTTTACATGAATGGTTTCTTCAACAGTTAAAGTTCTAGAGTTATACACTCTATATGCTTTAGATGTTTCAGAATAACCAATGAAAAATCCATTATCAGACTTTGCATCAAATTTTCCAAGATCATCTTTGGTGTTAAGTATAAAACACTCACATCCAAAGGTGTGGAAATATGATATGTTGGGTTTTCTTCGTTTCCACAATTCATATGGAGTCTTTTTCAGAATTGGTCTTACCAATATTCTGTTTTGAAGGTAACAAGCTGTGTTAACAGCTTCTGCCCAGAAGGTTCTAGGTAAGTTGCTTGAGTTGAGCATGGTCCTTGCCATCTCTTGCAAACTTCTGTTCTTTCTCTCAACAACCTCATTCTGTTGAGGTGTTCTTGCCACAGAGAAATTGTGTGAGATCCCATTCTCATCACAGAACAATTTGAAATTTGCATTCTCAAACTCCCCACCATGATCACTTCTTATGACAGAAATACAGAATCCCTTTTCATTTTGTACCTTCTTACAAAATATTGTGAAATTCTTAATAGTCTCATCCTTGTTTCTAAGGAATATCACCCATGTGAATCTAGAATAGTCATCAACAATGACCAAACCATATTTATTTCCACTAAGACTTTCTGTTCTAATAGGACCAAATAAGTCAATGTGTAAAAGTTCTAGTGGTCTGCTAGTTGAAACAACATCTTTACTCTTGAAAGAGTGTCTTGTTTGTTTCCCTTTCAGACAGCTATCACATAAAATGTCAGATTTGTATGAAAGCTTGGGCAATCCTTTAACAAGGTTGTGTTTTGCTAATCTTGAGATTAATCTCAAGCTGGCATGCCCAAGTCTTTGATGCCAAATCTATTTTTCATCTTCAACAAAAATGAAGCATTTTACATTTTGACTTGCTAGATCCTCTAGATCAATTTTATACACATTGCTGTGTCTCTTAGCAGTAAAAAGTGTTTGATCAGAGGAGTCTTTGACTATGCATCCTTCCTTGGTAAAGGATACTACATAACCACTGTCACATAATTGACTTATGCTCAGTAAATTATGTTGTAGTCCTTCCACAAGAAGAACATTTTTAATGAGGGATGAAGGAATTATACCTATAGTCCCTATGCCAGTGATCTTCCCTTGCTGATTTCCACCAAAGGTGACCACTCCTCCTTCCTTAGGTCTAAGGTTTTGGAACAAAGACCTTTCTCCTGTCATGTGTCGCGAGCACTCACTGTCCAGGTACCATTTGTGGGGTCTCCTTTGTCTTGTTAAACACATCTGCAACAGGAATGATCAAGTTTTTAGGTACCCAAGTTCTTTTGGGTCCTGTTTTGTTAGCTTTGGGTCTTGCTTTTCTCTTGTGCTTGCACTGAATCACATTGTGTCCAGGCTTACCACAGTGAGAACACCCAGTAACATTCTTTTTGCTTTTAGAAAAATTTAAGACAGTAGGAGGTTCAGACATGTTGTGATCAAAAAAACCTAGTCCACTTTTGTCAAAGGAATGTCTTTGATTTCCAAGCATTATGTTTAAATTTTTAGTTCCTTTGACAAACTTGGCTAGATCATTTGTCAGTTCTACAATCTGTTTCTGAAGTTTTTTATTTTCTTCAGACACAGCTTGTGAACTATGGTTTTCAGTCTGAAAGACCTTTTCCTTGAGCATAATATGTTCTATTTCTAGAGACTCATATTTGTTACACATTTCTGTGTGAGCCTTGGATAGATTCTTATACTCTAGGAACAGTTCCTTGGAACTTTCCACCAGATCATCATACATTTCTTGCAAGGTAAGAGGGAATACCTCAGCTTCAGAGCTATCTGAAGATGGTAGGCTTGCCATGAGGCACAGATTTGCCTCTTATGAGGTGTCTTCCTCCTCTTCTGAAGTTGATTCATCCACGTCCTCCCATGTTGCCATGAGACCTTTCTTTTTCTTGAAAAACTTCTTCTTCTTGAAGTTGTTTTTCTTCAGCTTTGGACACTCAGCCTTCATGTGCCCTGGTTGCTTACACTCAAAAGAAATAATTTTGTCAGTTTGTATGTCTTTACCTGACTTACCTCCTTTTGAGGTTGAGGGTTGATTCTTTCTGAATCTTCCTCTGTTCTGCAGCATTCCTTGATCTTCCTACTTAGAAGAGCAAGATCATCATCATCTTCTGAGCTATCTTCAGAGTCTTCATCCCCCTCTGAAGCTGCCTCAGCTTGCATAGCCTTGATGTTGCCATGCCTAGATTGTTTGGTCTTGGAGTTTAGGGCTAGAGATTTTCTCTTGTTGTCATCTTCTCCAAGCTCAAGCTCATGGACCTTAAGAGATCCCAACAGTTCTTCCACTCTAAGAGAGTTCAAATGTCTTGCCTCTTGAATGGCAGTAACTTTGGGTCTCCAGGACTTAGGCAAGCTCCTTAGAATTTTTCTGTTATTATCTCCAGAGTTGTATTTTCTGCCTAAGGACCTGAGTCCATTTGTTATGGTCTGAAACCTTCCAAACATTTGGTCAATGGTTTCAGATTCTTCCATCTTGAACATCTTATACTGATGTATGAGCATACTTATCTTGGATTGCTTGACAGTCTCAGTTCCTTCATGGGCTGCTGCAAGAGTATCCCAAATTTCCTTGGCAGAGGTGCATCCATGAACCTTCTCATATTCTGATTTGTTCAAGGAACATATCAGATAGAGTTTGGCCTTAGCATTCATCTGGACTCTAGCCTTTTGCTCCAAAGTCCATTCAGTCTTAGGTATAGGCACATCATTTAGCATAGGCACATAGTCTCCATCAGTGACCACATCCCAAACATCAATGTTTGTGCTTTCAATGAATAACTTCATTCTATCTCTCCAGTAGTGATAATCTTCTCCATTGAAAGCTGGAGGTCTTGTGATAGAGGCTCCTTCTGTGATGTATTGTCTGTTACTGTTTGAAGCTTCCATGTGGATCTTTCAGTCCTCAGACACTTGTTAGGTGTTTCAACCCTGAGTAGAGCTCTGATACCAACTGTAGGAACACAGGGAAACACTAGAAGGGGGGTTGAATAGTGTTTCTAAATATTTTAAGAAGCTTTTCGAAAACAGATTTACAAAACAGACTTTCAGACAGGTTGCTAGAGGGCTGTCTGAAGTTTTTCAGATAGTTGTCTGAAGTTGGTTTCAGACGACTTTAAAATGGTTCTAAAAGAAGTTTCTTCTTTTTAAAATATTAGATTAAATATTCAGTCCCCTTAATTAGTTTAAAACTGAAATGACAAAGATAAGGGAAAGAGAAACTTAGCCACAGAAATTATCCTGGTTCACTCACTACCACTTGTGAGCTACGTGCAGTCCCAATGCCAACTAACACTTGGATTTTCTCTTAATCTTGCAAGATTACAAGTATTCTTTTCTATCAAGCCTCTTCAGGCTCTACAACCAATTATTCTTTTTCAGACAAGCCTCTCTAGGCTCAACAACACAAGTATTCTTTTTCAGACAAGCCTCTCCAGGCTCAAAAGCAAATACAAATGAGAGAAATGCTTAAGCTCACAAACTATATCGGTTTGAGACTTAAACAGCTACAGATTGTACAGAAATTACTGAGGTATGCTCAGAATAAAAAATTTGTGTGTACAAAGATGATAAATTCTATCAGAGTGTTGCAGCGAAAAACTTGCAGAGTTTCTGTTCTTTTTCTATGCTTCTCTATCTTTCAGGTCTTCAAATGAGGGGGTATTTATAACCAAATGATTGGCCCATTGAAGACTCTCATGCTTGTGAATTCCATGCTAGCCGTTGTGAGACAGCTGCTGCAGTACAGAATATTCTCTGACATATTCTGATATTCCCTGACAAATTCTGACACTTTTACAAGGTTTGCTCCTGCCAAAAAGGTGCTCTTTGTTGCTGCTGCAATTGCTGCGTAGCAGAGGACACGTTGTGACAGAGAACGTGCTTGAATTGCATTGCACAGGTGCCAGCTGTTTGTAGCAGAGAACATGCGTGAAAAACGTGCAGAGGTACATGGATTGTCACAGCTTCAGACAAGAGATGCCACGTCATCAAAAGCTTTCAGACGGCTTTGATGCTTCAGACGGGTTGATCATCTTCAGACAGCATCAGCTTCTTCAGACGGATTCAACACTTAGTCTTATATAGTAGGCTTCTTGCTGAAAATCATAGATAAACAATTAGACAACTGTATCTTATGAGAAACAACTTAAGTTGAATTTGTTGATCATTAAAACTTAGAGAAATTTCAGTCTTTAAAACATCATAAACCTCTTTATGATATTTTTGAGACTCAACAATAGCATGATAGAATCATCCCGTCTTACTTACATAAGAACACATCAAAAAGAATTGAGGGCGGAAATGTACAAAGGTATTTCTGAAGCAATTTTGAGAGGAGAAACAAATCCATCCACATCAGGAAAGCGCATTGTATTGCCTTCATCTTTTCCTGGGGGTGCAAGATATATGATTCAAAATTATCAAGATGCTATGGGTATATGTAGATGGGTTGGGTATCCGGATTTATTCATAACTTTCACATGTAATCATAAATGGTCTGAAATAACGAGATTAATGACAAGCCAAGGACTAAGATCAGAGGATAGACCAGATATTATTTGTCGAGTGTTCAAGATGAAGCTAACCCAATTTATGAAGGATATTAAGGAGGGATCAATTTTTGGAAAAGTCAAAGCAGGTAAATGACTCTATTATTAGCTTTTCGTCCATGTTTATTTATATAAATTGAAATGCATATATGATTGATAATTATCCTAATCGTGACTTAACAAGGTACTTATTTATGTTGTAGTCATATATACCATTGAATTTCAGAAGCGTGGATTACCTCATGCACATATTCTGATATTTTTGCATCCTGAGCATAGATATCCAACTCCAAATGATATTGATAGAATAATTTCAGCTGAAATTCCTGATGAAAATGCTGAACCGGAATTGTTCAAAATTATAAAATTTTTAATGATTCATGGTCCATGTGGTCCTCAAAATAGAAGATCTCCATGTATGCAAAATGGGAAGTGCATGAAATACTTTCCTAAGAAATTTGTCGAAAAGACATCTATCGATAAGGATGGTTATCCCGTCTATAGAAGAAGAGATAATGGAAAGGTAGTTAGAAAAGGAGAATTCTTCATTGATAATAGATTTGTAGTGCCATATAACAAGCATCTTCTCCTTAGATTTAATGCCCATATAAATGTTGAATGGTGCAATCAAAGCAGGTCAATAAAGTATTTGTTCAAGTATGTGAACAAAGGTCATGACCGTGTGACAGCAACATTTTATGATGCTGGAAAAGATAACCAAGAAGTGGACGAAATCAAGTTATACTATGATTGCAGATATTTGTCTTCCTGTGAAGCAACTTGGAGAATATTTGCATTTGACATTCACTACAGGCAGCCTTCAGTGGAAAGACTATCATTTCACTTTCCAAATGAGCATGTTGTTGTATTCCATGATAGTACCTGCATTGATTCACTTTTTGAAAAACCCCGTGTTCATGAATCATAATTTTTGTCATGGATGGAAGCCAATAGCATATATCCTGAAGCAAAAAATCTTACTTATGCTGAATTTCCCACAAAATTTGTTTGCAATGCGCAAGACCGATATTGGACTCCAAGAAAATCAGGTTTCTCTATTGGAAGGTTGTATTTTGTTCCACCAGGAAGTGGAGAACTTTACTACCTCAGGATATTGTTGACTACAGCTAGAGGACCATCATCATATTTGCAGATAAGGACTGTAAATAATGTGACATATCCTACCTTCAAAGATGCTTGCTATGCTATGGGTCTTTTAAATGATGACAAGGAGTACGTTGATGCAATTAAAGAAGCAAGTCATTGGGGCTCAGCAACATACTTGAGAAGGCTATTAACTACATTGTTGTTATCAAATCAGCTTTCAACTCCTGAATTTGTTTGGAACAGGACTTGGGAATATCTGAGTGATGACATTCTTCATAGACAAAGATCACTTTTGCAGCGAAATGGTATGCTAACTTCATCTAACTTATTATCTTATGTCGGAAACATTTTTCATATATTTTAATCTATGGTTATGTCTGATATTGTTTTATGTATCACAGATTTAATCCTTACTGAGGATGAGCTCAAAAATTTGACCCTTGCAGAATTAGACAAATTGTTGCAGAGTAATGGTAAGAGACTATCTAATTTTGCAACAATGCCATAACCAGATTTCATATCTCTTAATCAATCAATGAATAGGTTGATTTTTGATGAGCTAAACTATGATAGACAAGCATTGGCTAATGAGCATGACCAGTTATTGTCTAAAATGACTTCTGAGCAACGGGAAATTTATAATAAAATCATGACATCTGTGTATGACAACAAAGGAGGATGTTATTTTCTATGTGGATATGGAGGGACTGGGAAAACTTACATTTGGAGAACCATTTCAACTGCTATTAGATGCAACGGAGAAATTGTGCTTAATGTGGCATCAAGCGGAATAGCTGCTTTACTAATCCCAGGTGGTAGGACAGCTCATTCAAGGTTTTCTATTCCGATTAATGTGGATGAGCACTCTACTTGCAATATTAAGCAAGGAAGTGATTTGGCAGAGCTGATTGTCAAAGCAAAATTAATTATTTGGGATGAAGCACCAATGTTACACAAGCATTGTTTTGAAGCGGTAGACAGAACATTTCGTGACATAATGCGTTTTTCCAATGAAAATAGCTTAAATAGACCTTTTGGTGGTAAAGTGATTGTATTTGGTGGAGATTTTAGACAAATACTTCCTGTAATACCGAAAGGATCAAGACAGGATGTTGTTCATGCCAGCATTAATGCATCATACCTTTGGAAGCATTGTCAAGTCTTGACATTAACAAAAAATATGAGGCTCTAAACTGACTGCTTTGATCTGGATGTTGAAGAAATAAAGTTATTCTCAGAATGGGTGCTTAGCATTGGAGATGGAACCATTGGGAAACCAAATGATGAAGAGGTCAGTATTGAAATTCCCAATGATTTGCTTATATCAGATACTGTTGATCTTATTGCTTCAATTGTGGAAAATACTTATCCATCATTATTACAAAACATGCATGATCCATTATTCTTTCAACATCGAGCTATTTTAGCTCCAACAAATGACATAGTTTTCAACTTGAATGAATATATGTTGTCATTGCTTCCTGGAGAAGAAAGAACATATCTCAGTTTTGACAGTCCGTGTACAAAAAGTGTTGATTTCAATTCTGCAGATGATATTCACACTCTAGAATTTTTGAATACAATTAATTCATCTGGTCTTCCAAATCATGTCTTAAAGTTGAAAATTGGTGCGCCAGTAATGTTGTTGAGAAACATTGATCAGTGTTCAGGTCTCTGCAACGATACAAGGCTCATTATTACTCAGTTAGGAGCCTATGTATTAGAAGCAAAAGTCATCTCTGGAGTAAATGTGGGGCACAAGGTATTCATTCCTAGACTGTCATTGACTCCTTCAGATAATAGAATTCCTTTTAAGTTCCAGAGAAGGCAGTTCCCTATCGTTGTGTCGTTTGCAATGACTATCAATAAAAGTCAAGGTCAATCTTTGAAGCATGTTGGAATTTACTTGCCAAGGTCTGTTTTCTCCCATGGCCAATTATATGTTGCAGTTTCCAGAGTCACCAACAGAGGAGGATTAAAATTACTCATAACTGATGATGAAGTACATGTTTCAGATTCAACTTCAAATGTTGTATACAAAGAAGTCTTCCAAAATTTACAATAGGTTTGAGCTTAAATCTTTTCAATAAAAATCATTATTATTATCATTGTTGTTGTTATAATTATTATTATAATTATTAATTATTATTTTTAAATTATTAATATTATTCTTATTATGATATGATATGATTATGATTATGATTACTTTTTTTATTGTTCAAATATTTTTATTTCAAATTGTCTTCGATTTATGACTATCATATACTAATTACCTTTATAACTTTTCAACCTATATTTTGTAGGGCATCCACGAAACTTCTTTCAATGTCTACTTACTATTTTTTATGTAGTGGTAAACTACATATTTTTGGACCAATATTGTTTTATATGACAAATGTTATGAAAAACTGTTTACTGAAATTTTAGTTAATAAGTCTTTTCAATCAAGTTTACTATAAATATTAATTGTTATTATTAATTGATCATGTATTCTTAGATAAATCTAACACTCCACTCTCATTCATTTCCGTCATATTCTCGCCGGATTCCCCACTAGTTAAAATAAAAATGAGTGTATTTTAGAGAAATTAAACTTTTAAAATTTAATAAAAGAACAGTTATTTTTTCTTTTCGGATAATTATCACCTTGGAAGGTAAGAGAGCTGGAAATTCAGAAGTAGTAAATAAACGAAGGAAAGGTGAAAGAAAAGAGAAGGCTGTGCCCTATTTTCTTCGTTTTCATTTCAAATTTACCAAAACCTTTTCTGATTTTCTCACTTCTCTCTCCAGTGTTGCTCTCACTCCACGAACGTCGTCTTGCTTTCCATACGAGGTTTTGCTTTCGATGCTTGCTGAGCACATTGTTTTATCTGACTGAGATCGTTCTTCCTCTGGTTTTCCTGAGGTCCAAGGTCTTTTGTTTTTTCGTTTTTTTTTCTTTAAATGTGGTTTTTGGTAGCACTGTGAAAATTTTCCATTGCATGTTCTCTGTGGTGTTTTTGTTTCTTTATACGTTGGTTTCTTTATTTTTCTCTGAGTTTCGACCATGATGATGGAGATGGGTACTTTGTTCTAAACAAAGAAGTCTAGAAAAGGCTATGTTCTGTTACTTCTGCTACTTACTGTAGTTTTCCTTAGAAAGTTTCATGTCATTTAATTTATTTTCTTAATTGTTTCGTGGATTTTGGTTTATGTATCCACTCCAGTTTTCCAGTTATTAAATAGTTGGGTAACTGATATTTCTGTGTTCTCCCCTGCTTCTACTTTCTAAGTTACTACCGAAAGAATGCTTTGGTCTTCTATCTTAATTACTCACAAATCATATTTTGTCTTTCATATGTTATAAATCTTTTTTGGAATTTAGGTCTGGGAGCCTGTAATAAAAAGTAACTGTTGGCTGATTATAAATGGCACCCAATCCAAAAGTGGCAGCAGCCTATCGTGCAATGGCAAATCTTGGGATTTCTGAATCACAAGTGAAACCAGTATTAAAAAAACTCCTCAAATTGTATGATAAAAATTGGAAACTCATTGAGGAAGAGAACTATAGAGCTCTAGCAGATGCTATATTTGAGGATGATGAATATAAGGTGCATTTCCCACTTTATTTGCTATTTTTCCTCTGCTCACTCTATTATCTCTTCTGCATACTTACCTCCATTGTTGGATTTTATTTAATTGGTGCCAGAACAGAAAAAGAAAAGCAAGAATGTTAATGTACATACTACATAACATTCATCTTTCTTTGTTAGCTGAGTTAATCTGCTTTACTTTCTTGCTTTTATGCCTATAGGCTATAGCTGCTAAAATGTCTTCTGTCTTTTCAAACAATCAGGAAGAAGAGATGGAGGGTGAAGAAGCTCAGATGCATGTTGAACCCGTCCGACCTTTGAAAAGGTTGCGCTTAAGAGGCCAAGAGAGTCAGCCTTTGCATCCTCCAACTATCAATTCCCACGGCTCAGATGCCTCTCCTTTAAAAAAGCTTAGATCAGAAAACAACACATCCGCCGAGGGCTGTTCTAGAAAGCAGCCTCAAAGTCAAAACAAAGCTGTGTCATCTGATGGAAATGCGAGGATTGAAGCACGTCCGGTTCCATCACGAGATGATATTGTTGACAAAGGAAAGCAACCTGCATCACCCCAAGTTGCTCTTAGAGGGAGAAGACTTCTATCTGAAAGAACATCCCCATCAATACCATCAAAAGAACCAACAGTTGGACCAGGAAAGTTTCCATTGCCAAATGACCAATTGCCTCGTACTCATGCCTTGATCATACCCAAGGATGAGCCTATTGATGAATTGCCTGATTATGAGGTTCCCTTTGCAGTGATTCCTCCTGGTATTCAATGGACTATTTCTCAATGTCAAGTTTTGTGCTTTTTGCTTTTAGTGGCATGACATCTTAGTTGTGATTTTGCATGTTTGGATTGTAGTTTACAAACATGGTTTTACTCATTAGAAAAGCAAAACTCACTTCTTTTCAAACCATGGATTGAAGCCAAAAATCATGTTTCAAACACAACCCAACGATAGTGTTGTCTAACTCTAACATGTTTTTTGCGGACAAGGTTTGGGGTGTGCAAAGTACAATCCAGACATGGTCAACTTTTTTTAAACTTCAATAGCAAGTACTGAATTTTCTTGGTAGTATGTATATGGAGGAAAGTCTTTAATGGCATGATGCGTCAAAGTAATGAAGAAGTCAATGCATGAGTTCTGGTTTGGGTGTAAGAAAATTTTTAAACTGAATCTGTCCCCCCACCACACACACACAAAAAAAAAGTTTGCCTGTATTTTTTCGTCATGGTGTTAACTGCTAGAAGTGAGGCACTGTGGCCCTACCCTTATGCTCTGACGGGCATATGCAAGTGTGACTTTTTTTCTGCCTTTCTAGTAAGTTTTTCATAAGATGCTCCATAGTGGCAAATGCTTCTATATGTAGAAGTAGCTAGGGTTCTGGCATCTGAATTGGTCATATGTCTAATTCCAAAACCACATGAAGTGTTACTTTTGCATCATTTATGTTTTTTTAATTACTATGTTGCCATTTTTCCTTTAGTTATTGTGTTGCCAAGCAAGATTCATTTTGTAAAGAGGTTCACTTTTTCTTTTTCTAAATGTAGAACCATCAAGTTTAAGGAACTCATCAATGAATAATGGCATAAATGGAAAGCAAGATGGCCATGTCACTGTGCCATCATCGCAACGCAGAGATGAAGAAGCAATGTCTAATGTAGAGATTGCCACATCAACTTTGGGAGAAGTAAAACTTTCTCTTAGCTGTAACTCAAGTCTTTTGGGGCCAGATTTTCGTATGCCTAGTCAAGAGAAACTTATAAAAATGATGGTGGATAAATGTCTGCCATCATATAAAATCACCGACCCAAATTTTTCTGTCCCTAAACTTTTGAGGCTAATATGTGACTGCATGTTGGAATTCAGAACTGATTCAAATGATGACTCACAAGGAGGTTCTAGGACAAGATCAAGTGTTGATTTATTGAAGGAATCAGAGGCACATGACACACTGAGTGCTGGAAGAAATAAAGATCTGGACATGCTTCCTCACTCATCAAATGGACCAATCAATGTTATTAAGTCTTCTCCTACCTTGGTTTCACCCCACAGTCCCTTTTCTCTAGCCCACCTGACTGGTCAGGATGATGCTGTATCGGTTTCCAAGATGAACAAGACAAATGATTTTTCACGATGTGATGTCAGAAAAGACCCCGAGGATCCCATGGCTCCAAATTCCCGTAGTTTAGTGGTTGTTCCACAGCATCAGCTTACAGCTGATGATGTAAGGTCTTTTCATAATGCTGATGACCTTACAAAAGGAGAAAATGTTAAAGTTTCCTGGGTGAATGAATCTACTCACGATTTTCCACCATATTTTAACTACATACCCCAAAATCTTGTTTTCCAAAATGCTTGTGTTAGCGTTTTCTCTATCCCGTATTGGGGTTGAGGACTGCTATGGTATTGGAAATTGTGTCTTGCAGTCTACACCCTGCACTTGTGCAAATAAAACGGGGGGTGAATTTGCATACACCGCACAAGGCCTACTGAAGGAAGAGTTTTTGGAAGAGTGCATTGCCATCAGTCGCCACCCTCAACAACATTACTTCTATTGCAATGATTGCCCACTTGAAAGATCTAAGAATGATGTTTGTTTAGAACCATGTAAAGGACACTTAAAGAGGAAGTTTATTAAAGAATGTTGGAGCAAATGTGGCTGTGGTAAAGAATGTGGCAATCGGGTTACTCAGCGAGGAATAACTTGCAACTTGCAGGTGGGTGTTTAAGTAATCTTTCCCACTAGTAATCTAATACATTTTCTTTAATGTTGATGCATGGTTTATATCAAGTTGTTTCTTAATTGGACATTATTCAAATGTTTGCTCTAATTAATATCTGGAACTTAGGTATTTTTCACTTCAGAGGGGAAAGGATGGGGTCTTCGTACATTAGAGGACCTGCCAAAAGGTGCATTTGTGTGTGAGTTTGTTGGAGAAATTTTAACCACCAAAGAGTTGCATGAAAGGAACATGAAATGCACTGAAAATGGGAAATATACATACCCAGTTCTACTAGACGCAAATTGGGATTCAGGATTTGTTAAGGATGAAGAAGCTCTATGCTTGGATGCAGCATCCTTTGGCAACACTGCTAGGTTTATCAATCACAGGTATTGAGTTTTTCACCTATTGTTTCAGATTTGTCAAGGTTCAAGTATAGGGGAAGCAATCAAGCAACTTATGGAGTCAATCATCAGTTGCAAAATGTTGAAAGTTAAAGTTGAAACCCTACTGCTCTAACTTTGGTTGGCAATGGCATGTTTAAACAAATAATTTTCAATTTATCCAGTGTAAATGTTTGTTTTGTCTCAGTAGAATTTCTTACTACTATTTTTTGTTTGACATTCATTACTTGGCTGTGCATTTTAATGATACTGGGAAAATCTGAAGAAGACAATATTCATTTATGTAGTTGTTTGATTTGATGTATATTTTAGATGGAAAAAATATTTATATTTATTTTGAAATAAGATACTTGATTGAATAAAGAAATAACCAACACAAGAAGACAAAACCAGTAGGAAATTTTCAACTTATATTATGAATCAAGAAAAAAAAGATGATGATAGGAAAAATGCCATAAAATTTGGTATGTATTTATAATTTTATATGAACAAGAAAAATAAGTGAGTTTACGGTGCAAGAGCCTGTATGTTTTACAATTGGCTCTCTTCCAAAGGTAAGTTTAGGCAAAATTAAGAACTAATCTCTGATGGCTAAATGTATGTTTGGAAAGTTCACTTTGTTTCAAACACATGCACTTCTAATTATCTGAAGAGAAAAGGAAGCTTTCTCCATGTAACTGTAATGAATGGAATTTCTCATTTCTGTGTACTTGCGTAGACTAAAATATGCGATACAAAAGCTGAAAAAGAATTAGGATAGCAGTGATCCACTTTATCAAAAAAAAAAACTTCATGTGAGAAGACCGAGCTTCTTTCAATGTTTAAGATAGTTGATTGTGCATGCAGATGGTTTGATACTTGTGATTATGTCCAGTTATCGTTTAACTTCTCTGAAAGAGTGGCTAGGCTGACATTTGATTTCTGTAATAATTCTTTTTCTTTTTTCCAGATGTTTTGATTCAAACTTGGTTGAGATCCCCGTTGAAGTTGAGGGCCCAGATCATTACTACTATCATGTGAGAAGTCTGAAAACCCTTAAGTTCCATTTGCAGTTTTTAAAAATTACCCTTTGTAAGCTTGACGGACTCTGTAGCACATTTTGCTTACTGATGCTTTAATGTCTTAAAATGTGCAGTTGGCTTTTTTCACTTCCAGAAAAATAGCAGCACAGGAAGAGCTCACTTGGGTAAGTTTGGTTTTGTTTCATGTATTTTGGTGAATGGTTCCAAATTACACAAAAGTATCTTCATTTCTTTATGGTGCTTATTAATTACAATTTTCTCAAGTAGGAAACTAATTAGTAACAGGTAACAAGGTTGAGATAATTTGATTGATTCATGGTTGAAATTGTTTTCTAGTATTTGATGGCTGTTTACTTGACAAATGCTATGTACATTGGTTAGTTGGCACAGAACGTTTAGTATTGTTATATTGTGCAGTGTCTGCACATTTTGTGCAGTTCACTTTCTTCAAATAATTTAATTAATCTAGCTATCAATTTTTTTACTCCTGAGAAGCTTATGTTCATGGTTTTTCTGCAGGATTATGGTATTGACTTTGATGACCATGATCATCCTGTCAAGCTATTCCAGTGCAGATGTGGTAGTAAATTCTGCAGGAATATGAAGCGAACGAATAGTAAGTTCATTCTGCCTCTGATGTGTAGTGTGTGAAATTTCTTTTCCCTTTTCATCCTTAAAAAGGGGTTCTTCACCTTTCCTTTGGATATTGTCAATTCCTAAGCTGTGGCTTTTTTTGCAATATTTGTTTTGTATTGTGTATTTCAAGTTTCAGGCACAATCATAATTATGAAATACACTCCATCCACTGGTGTTTGTGTTTGGGTTTCTAGGCGATATATGCTATTCTTCTTTCAGCACATCTATGTCTGATTGGTGGTGTTTTAATATGAAACCATAACAATATTTTATAAAATATAAGAATAACTATAAAAAGTGGAAACCATGATTGTTAATTGAAGCTGATCTCTGCTTTCATAGCATCATGCTGGGTTGATAGTTGGAAAGGTTCTAGTCCCATACCAAAATTAAGAGTTAAATTTACTTGTTTATTGTAGAAATCATGAGGTAACTTGTTGCCTTTCTTGAGTATGCACATTGCTCATGCTCACCTTGGACTCATTTCATTGCTTTGCAAACTTATTTGTTTTTTTTTTTCAGTAATTAATTTTTTTTCTCTTTTATCACGCAGGATCCAGTAGATCTGCATCAATTGCAAGATGATATCCATTCTCCGATAAACTAATTTAGCTCACCCATGCCCCTTATGAGTCTTGATGAAACCTAGCCTACTGCAGTGGTGCTTTTTGGGTTGTTTAGTTAATCTGTAGTTGGGTACATGTTACTCCCTACAGCTTTCTGAAAACTTTTAGGCAGTCATGGGCAGTCATTTTGGTCCATCCATAAGTAGCTTGGTCCATCTTTATTCCATTTCATATATGTCTGAGGATCCGCATACCCCTCGATTTATGTGTTATTTATCCATTCTTACTTTTTTTATGCCAATGTTGATGACGGGAGATAACTCTCTTCAATTATTCCTGGGAGTAGGTCTTGCTTCATATTTGTTAATACATTTCAGGTTTACACGACTTCAGGCAGATAAAGCAGGTACAAAAGCTATGCCTGTCAATCGAGTAGGTGATTTTGGATTAGCTCCCCACATCAGCACTTAATAATGGAAACTTAGCAGTAAATATCATGTGGTATTTTGAACGACTAAGGGGTTATTTAAGTCTAATCATCATTACTCATGATCAACTTTTTAATTAGGTCTATTTTTGAGATCCTAAATTGAAAAGTATTTTATAATTAAAAAGCATGATATTTAATACATTAAAAATAAAAAGGGACAGGGCTGTTCATGGTACATGAATTGTTCCAAACTGTTCCAAATTACATTGAATTGGAAACCGGTTCAATATGAAATTGAACCGAACTGGTTTCCTTTATACCGAACCACACCGAACCGGTTTAGTACATAAAAACCAACTGGTTTTTTGAACCAGTTTTATGAACTGGTTTTTCTGAACTGTTTTTCCTGAACTGGTTTTTTAATTTATTTTAAAAACTTCTCTGAACTGGTTCTGTCAAAGCTTTGACAGAGGTGAAGCAACTTTAACCTGCAGTTCGGATACTTTCCAACTTTGAATTGCTATTTGGATACACGTATCATATACTCTTACCTATCAGTATGTGTTTTATACATTAACAGAGACACAAAACTAGGCTCCCACAACAAATTCCTTTTATACCCATCAAAAATAAAAAAACAAACCTGATAACATTCCAAGGTTGACTTGACTGAACACTTATAATGGCTAGTAATATGCCACAAATATATCATGTATGCTGCTAAGTGCTAGCTTGTAATTGGCTTAACAAGAGCTGCAACCAAATTTTAACTAATCCAAAATAAGCAAGAACATCAAAGACTTAAGAAGTGAAAACACCAGAGTAGCATCACAATTCACAAGTTGTGTTGAAGCCTAATTAGTATGCTCTCATCAGAATAAACTAAAATCAGTAGTTGCATGCTCTCATCAAAATAAACTAAAGCCAAATTAGTATATTGCAATTAATATAGTAACAGTCAAGAGCATAGCTCGAATTTGAATCATTAGCCAAATTAGTATATTCCAATCACTAGGGAAAAATTAGCCAAATTAGTATATTCAAACTAAAACCAACTTTCAGGGCCCTGCAACACATGAAGGAAGGAAAGCAAATCAAAGGAGGGGTCCTTTCTAGCTACATGCCATTCAAAGTGCAACCAATGCAGCCCTTGTGTGCAAGTTGAGGTATCAATCAGAGCAATGGGTTCTAGCGATTACATTCAATTAATGCCATTCAATAGAGAAGTTAACACCATAAAAAATGCATAGAAATAGTTATACTGGGATATAACATCAATGCTGGATTTGTATAGAAATAGTTATGAATAGAAATAGTTATATTAATTAGTAGGTAACATCTCAAAGAAAATATTCACCAGTGCTGGATTCTAAAAGAATAATATTCATAATAACTGAATTTGTAGATCCACTTTCAGTAGACCTCATCCATAGAAATAGTTATAAAAGAAACAAGCTAGACAACCGCTCTTTCACATCCATGGGCATGTTAGGAGTGATGTTCATATACATTCATATACGCAATTTACATACCTTAGCAGCTCCAGTGCTGCTAGGAATGATATTTACAGAAGCAGCTCTGCCACCTCTGATGGATATGAGAAAAAAATTGAAAGAATTACTACAATGCATAACTAATCATCACCAAAGTCATATATGAAATACCCAAAAGGTTCACATTCACACAAATGGTAAAAAAATAAGAAAATGAGCTCCCCAGCTCAAATACCCATACCCACATGCATGCACAGACACACTGTTGCTTTGTTCCTTCTTTGCTTTCCTCATTGTCAATTCTTGCAATCCTTTTGTCTACCAGTACCAAGTATTATGAGATTCATGCCAAAGGTTAAAAGATGATCCATTTGACATTTGATGGAAAATATGAACTTAACATATTTTCAAACAAAATATTGATTCATAAATTGTCAATGGCAATGGCTAAAGAAACTTACTGACTTGTCAAAATATTACATTTAAGAATCAAATCATACTTATTATGCATAAATAGTTACTTAAATTGATCTTTGCGAAGTTTCAATATCTAAGAGCACTCCAAGCCTTCACTGCTATAAAATTAATACATAAGAGGTATGATTGATTAAAGATGTAGAAAACCAACAAAAAGGGAAAGAAAAGAAGAAAAAATTTGTCATAGGAAAGGATAAATTTAAATATTCATGCCTTTCTTTTGGGCCTTGATCAAAATTCACGCTTTTATAGTGATTTATTAACCATTCTTTCCCGGATTATGGAGATCTACGAGATTATTATTTGATTACATTATTATTGCTACTTAATTTTCACAAGATTTATCAAATATTAATTAGTCATAATGGAAGTGAAGTGTGACCTATGTGAACTTACCTACAATGTCAAGAGCCTCGAATCCTAGGGTGATGACTAGTTCAAGGCTGACCAAACATTTTTTCTGCGCCTAAAGCGAATTTTATGATGAGGTATTTTTTACCCTTCAATATATTAATGCATGTTTGTTCAAATAATTTTTGAAAAAATAATTATTTTTTAAAAATGATTATTTATTTAAAAGGATTGTCTAAGGTGCACAAGTAAATTTACTTGTGTACTTGTACACAAATAATATTAGACATTGGATATAATATTATTTAAATCAATGGCCCAGATTAAATTGATTCAAGCAGTTCCAGGTATCATACTAAATTGATTATGAAATTTACAAATATGGGTTTGAACTGATTTAAATTTTTTTAGCTTGCAGTAGTAATGTAAAGGTGAATGATTGTGAAAACTCGATGCCATTGCAGAAGACTAGAGACACACATACTGATAATTGATATACATACATGAGTTTTTTTTTTGGTAAGCATATACATACATGAGTTCAACAAGACAGAGGAACAGAAACGTTATTATGCTACACTTCACTTTACATTTACAATCAGAAAAAAAATCCCTCTGTCACTAACCCAACCTTCTCACATCCAAAATCAGAGCAGCAACAACAACACCAGAGCCAGAAACAAAAACCCAAAGTTCGACAAAAAAAAAGAAACAAAAACCCAATTAATTAGAAACCCATAGTCGAGCCACTGCGAACCAAACAAGTCACAAATCCCAGCCACCGTATCACCGTTTCTACCGTTCCCTTCTCCTCGTCCAGCCACCATCACCGTCGTGTACCATTATTGCTGCATGTGTGTGCGCCAACACCAGGCCGTCATGAGCCTTGCTCCACCTTAGGGTTCCTGTAACAAAAAACCAAACAAAAAGGAGAGAAAAAATAGGGAAAAAAAAATCAGTGAGCGAAAAAAGACGAAGGAAGATAGATCTGGATGGAAGAAACAAAGAAACAAAAAGAAGTAGACAAATCATATGGCGCAACATATCCTTGTTCCCCTCACCACCGTGTATCATTACTATTGGCCAACATGAGCCCTGCTTCACCTTAGGGTTCCTATAACAAAAATCACAACAAAAAGGAGAGAAAATCAAGAAAAAAAACCAGTGAGTGAAAAAAAGAGGAAGAAAGACATATCTGGATGCATGGAAGAAATAGAGAAACAAAAAGAAGTAGAAGGAGGGAGTGTGAGAGAAGAACAAGAGAGAGAAACTCCCAAAACAGAGTGCTGATGAATAATAATGTAAACTTTAGGGGTGGCTTCACAAATATTATAATGTTTCAACAAACAAAAAAATTAAAACTAAAAAACCGGCTGTTACAGGTAAAAACATTTGTGTATTGGTGCACAAATTTTTTATTTGTGCACCTTAGAATCTCCCTTATTTAAATAGATAAATCTACTCACACCAAGAGAGTCTAATCAAATAAAGTGACATGCTTATTTATATATACTCACTAAATGATAAATTTCTACACTCAACCAATATAGCACAAGAAAGAGAGACCAAAAGAGTAACAAAAATAAGCAATAGCGATATAGCACATCCAAAAGAAAAAAAATACAAAATTCAACAAAAAAAATTATTAAGATAATGGAGTTATTACTCAACACTTAAATTGATAGAATTTTTATGAACATTGCAATAATATTAGAGTCTTACTGTATACCAAATCTCTACTCTCATTATTTTAATTAAACGATCATCTTAAATTACTATATTTAAAAAGCATAAACAAGTCTTATAGCTTAATCAACCATCATATGTTTAATTTGAATCATTACTTTAGAAGGTAAGACTTTCTTCTAATTTATCTTTCTTTCTAACACGTCACATACTTTCATTTGCAATAGATATCTATATTTTACTATTTGTTTCTAAATTTTTTATTCCCCTGACATTCTTGCTTAAATTTAGTTTTTTTAGATAAGTAAAATTTCATTGAATAGTTATATTTACTTAAATTTAGTTAAACACATATTTTTTATTATTAATAACAAATTTTCCAATAACTATAAATTTAGAATGTATAATATTAAATTTTAACACCCCATAATGAACACAAATGATGATATAATTTATTTTATGTAATTTAATTATATTTTTTTACATTTTTTAATTTATTTTCATAACTTATAAGAAAGAATTATATTTGTACAAGTTCTATACAATTATTTTATGTAATAATAAGTAACATAGGAATAGAATATAGAAGTATGACGCGTGATAAATGATGTGTTTGATAGAGAGATATAAAGAAAAAACGTGTTGTTTAAAATGATATATGTATTTATTGTATAAATAATATATCTCTTATATATATTTTTTCATATTTTAAATATTATTTTGAGATTTAATTGAACTTTTTGTCCCTATCCATGATTTAGCTCCCCTTATTATTTTATTTTTTTTCTCGATTTTGTTTTCCTAAAATTTGTAATTTGGGTTGAATTTAAAAAATTTGGTAGTGGCTAAAAAAAAATCAAGGGGACTAAAATTACTAATAAACTATATTAAAGAGATAAAAACCAATTAATCCTTATTTGAAAATTTAAAATTGGTTTAAATATGTTTTAGTCTCTTCAAAATACACTTGTTTTTATTTTAGTCCCTCTAAAAAATTGTTTTTCATCCTCACAAATTTACTTTTACAAAACAATTCTTGCCGTTAGAGTTGTTGTTAGTCTTGTTGATGTGTTTGTTAGTGCAGAAGCTGGTATGACATTTTCACTCTTATGTGACATTAGATTTATCAATTAACAAGTTTAATAATTTGTTAATTTTTTTAATTACATAACAAATGGAAAATTTTCAAACCTAAAAATTGCAAAATGAATAACACTTTTAAGATAAACCCCCATCAGTTCTTGACAATCTCTTACAAACCATCATTTCTGTTATCCTAAATCTTTGTTTGTTCTATTTATTTTACTTGTTGTATGGTATGAGTGATGTGGAAAGAGGTAATAAGGATGAGATCGTAAATGAGGGTAACATTAACCGGGGTGTTGAGGATGAAAATGATGTTGAGGAGGGTGATCATGAGGGTGCTGAAAGTGATAACAATGTGAAATTGATTCACTTTTCTGATAGCAAGCGAGGTCTTTAATCGAGTTGAGATCTACCTGGCTCATATGCGTAACAATTGAGTTTTAGGGTTGTTAAGAATTGAAAGAATAAGCATAGACCTAAAAAATGACCAACTATATATTTTAGGTTATGAAAATGAGGTTGAAGAACAAGATTAACACGTCAGCTAATAGCGTAAGGATCCTCTCTAGGGATGACAATTAGACCCAGACCAGTAGGTACCCGCAAAAACTACCCACAATGGGTAGTTGTAATTACCCACCAAATGGGTCTGGGTCTGGGTCTGGGGTAATTACCCGCACTTGGGTACGGGTGCAGGTACGGGTATTATGATACCCTCTACCCTACTCATATCCGCACTTATATAATATATATAATTAATGTAATTTATATAGATATGATTAATTTATTATATATATGTTTATATTATTAATTAATATATTTCCAAAAAAATAATTAATGTTAATATATATTATAATCACAAAAAAACATTAATATATTACTAATTTAATTAATTTAAATGTTATAATTTTGTCCTAAACACTAAAATAGCAAAACATGAACTAATTTCCATTTCTCCTCTCATTGTTTTAATCTCTCATCCACTTTCACATATAATAGTTGTTTTTTAGGTTAAACTTGGATGATTTAAGGATTATTTTTCATTTATTTTTAATTAATTTTTATTTTCCAATTAATTTATTTTTTATAGTTAACAAAAGTGCGGGTAATGAGTACGGGTACTTGAGTACCCAACGGGTAAGGGTACGGGTACTAGAATCATTACCCACGCGAGTATGGGTATTTTTTAAAACGTGGGTATGGGGACGGGTACTATAGTACCCTACCCAGCTTGTTGTATGACTATTACCATATTAACTGGGATCCGGATTCCTCTCCAGCCTCTCCAGTCAAGTTTATCTACGAAATAGCTACGACTTAGCTACGAAATTTGATTTCCTAGTTGTTCCGTAGTTAAACGCGGCTAGATAGTAGGGATGACAATTGAGCCCAGGCCCTATGGGTACCCGCAAAAATTACCCGCAATGGGTAGGGTAAAAACCTGCAAAGCGGGTACGGGCGCGGGTACGGGCAAAAGCCCGCATTTTTTCATTGGGATGGGCGCGTGTACGGGCACTTTGAAGCCCAGCCCGCCCCATACCCGCACTCATATATATAATTATTTAATAAAAACAATATATATAATTATATATAGGGATATATTAATTTTAATAAAATATCTAATATATTTATACATATTTTTAAAATTGATATATATAATATATTAAAAATTAAAAAAACATTTTTATAACTATCTATTTGTGTTATTTTACTTTACAATGTATGACTAATTAGTGTTAATAATCATTTTTTACGGATCTTGAAGAATTCTAACACATGATGTTCAAGTTTATAAAATAGTGTGACGTGAAAGTATATTGTAATATTGTAACTTTTTCAATTGAGATATAGTTTTCTTAAATGAATATATTTTAAGTAAGTTGTTAATATTTTACTTAATAAAAGTGCGGGTAACGGGCGCGGGTACGGGCATATAGGTGCCCAGCGGGTACGGGGACGAGCACTAAAATTACTGCCCACGCGGGTACGGGCGCGGGTACGGACTTTTTTTTTAAAACGCGGGTATGGGGACGGGCACCGTGGTACCCTACCCAGAGGGTACCCATTGTCATTCCTACTGGAGAGGCTAGAAGGCGGGAGAGAATCCGGAGCCCAACTAATATGGTAATAGTCATATCAACAAGCTGTTAAACTAGTGTAACATGATTATTTTGAAAAATAATATTTTTGTGAGGACGACAACCTAAAAATTTTTGTTAAAAAATTAAAATAAAAATGAGTGTATTTTAGGGGAATTAAGATTTTAAAATTTAATAAAAAACAGTTATTTTTCTTTTCCCAATAACTATCACCTTGTGGACATGATATGATATGATATGATAGGATAGACGAGTTGGATAGAAACATGATAGCATAGAGCATGATAAGCTCTTATCATATCCTATGTTTGATGCACACCAGGATAAGAAACAGAATACATTGTTTTATCTCATCATACGTTTAAATGGACAAATGATTATATGATAAGATATAAAAAATATTGACATGACAAAATTACCTTTATTATAAAATTAAATTTATTTTTAATTTTTAACTTTTTAATGAGCATACATGAATAAAAAATTATTTATTTCTAAAAGAGAGGGAATGGAGAGACAAGAACATGAGAGAGGGGAGAGAGGAGATTGAGGAAACAGAGAGAGGGAGAGGGGAGACAGGACAGAGAGGAGAGGGAGTGGTGAAAAGGAGAGAGGACAGAGAAGGAAGAGGGAGAATGAGATGAGAGAAGGGAAAGGGAGATGGTGGAGAAAGGGAGGAGAGAGAAGAGGGAGAAACGGGAAGGGGAGAGGAGGAGAGGGAGTGGAGAGAGGGGAACGAGAGAGAGGAGAGAGGGGAGGGAGAGAGGGGAACGAGAGAGAGGGAGTGGAGAGAGGGGGGAACAAGAGAGGAAAGAGAGAAAGAGGGGGAGAGAGGAGAGAGAGGGGGGAGAGGGGGGAGAGAGGAGAAAGAAAGAGGGGAACAGGAGAGAGAAAGAAAGGATAAATGAGGAAGAAATTTTTTTATCCTATCATATGATCCTATCACTCCCTAACCGAGCTCCTCTCTAGGATAACAATTACATTAGGAGAAAATGATAAGATAAGCACGTGATAAAGTTATTTTATCTTTGTCCTGTCCAAATGGCCCGGAAAAAAATAAGAGAGATGGAAATTCAAAAGTAGTAAAAAAAAGGAAGGAAAGGTGAAAGTAAAGAGAAGGTCGTGCCCTATTTTCTTCCATCTCTCGTCCCTTCCCTCCCTCTCCCTCTCTACAAAAAATGGTCAACATTAAAAATTTCTGCTAACATTTGATCTGTTATACTCTAATTCTTAATATCCTTTTCTTCGTTTTCATTTCACATTCACCAAAACCTATTCTGATCTTCTCACTTGTCTCTCTCACTCCACAAACGTCGTCTTGCTTCCCATACGAGGTATTGCTTTCGATGCTTGCTGAGCACATTGTTTTATCTGACGGAGATTGTTCTTCCTCTGGTTTTCCTGAGGTCCAAGGTCTTTTGTTTTTTCGTTTTTTACTATGAATGACTATAGTGTGGGTGTGAGCAACTATGGTTGCGTGTTTTTTTTTCTTTAAATGTGGTTTTTGGTAGCACTGAAAATTTTCCATTGCATGTTCTCTGTGCTGTTTTTGCTCTCCTCGCTTAATAGTGGGTATGGCAGTCAGTGCATGTTAAACTACTGAGTCTGTAAAAAAGCGCCTTTTGAAAGTTATCCTCTTCAAAGCTTAATTCGTGGGGGGGGGGGGGGGGGGGGGGGGGTAACCCACTTCACCAGGGAACTCGTGTCTTATTGCACTTAAGTTTCCATTGCCCTAGCTCCCTTTAAATGCCCCAGATGATATGGGTAGTGCCTGCCCTGATTATTGAGTTGTATGTCAATATACGTTGTTTTCTTTATTTTTCTCCGAGTTTCGACCATGATGACGGAGATGGGTACTTTGTTCTAAACACAGAAGTCTAGAAAAGGCTATGTTCTGTTACTTCTGCTACTTACTGTAGTTTTCCTTAGAAAGTTTTCATGTCATTTAATTTCTTTTCTTAATTGTTTCGTGGATTTTGGTTTATGTAACCACTCTAGTTTCCAGTTATTAAATAGTTGGGTAACTGATATTTCTGTGTTCTCCATGCTTCTACTTTCTAAGTTACTACCGAAAGAATGCTTTGGTCTTCTAGCTTAATTACTCACAAATCATATTTTGTCTTTCATATGTTATCAATCTTTGGAATTTAGGTCTTGGGAGCCTGTAGTAAAAAGTCACTGTTGGCTGATTATAAATGGCACCCAATCCAAAAGTGGCACAAGCCTATCGCGCAATGGCAAATCTTGGGATTTCTGAATCACAAGTGAACCAGTATTAAAAAAACTCCTCAAATTGTATGATAAAAATTGGGAACTCATTGAGGAAGAGAACTATAGAGCTCTAGCAGATGCTATATTTGAGGATGATGAATATAAGGTGTATTTCCCACTTTATTTGCTATTTTTCCTCTGCACACTCTATGATCTCTTCTGCTTACTTACCTCCATTGTTGGATTTTATTTAACAGGTGCCAGAACAGAAAAAGAAAAGCAAGAAAGTTAATGTACATACTACATAACATTCATCTTTCTTTGCTAGCTGAGTTAATCTGCTTTACTTTATTGCTTTTTTGCCTATAGGCTATAGCTGCTAAAATGTCTTCTGTCTTTTCAAACAATCAGGAAGAAGAGATGGAGGGTGAAGAAGCTCAGATGCATGTTGAACCCGCCCGTCCTTTGAAAAGGTTGCGCTTAAGAGGCCAAGAGAGTCAGCCTTTGCATCCTCCAACTATCAATTCCCATGGCTCAGATGCCTCTCCTTTAAAAAGCTTAGATCAGAAGACAACACATCCGCGGAGGGCTGTTCTAGAAAGCAGCCTCAAGTCAAAACAAAGCTGTGTCATCTGATGGAAATGTGAGGATTGAAGCACGCCCAGTTCCATCACGAGATGGTATTGTTGACAAAGGAAAGCAACCTGCATCACCCCAAGATGCTCTTAGAGGGAGAAGACTTCTATCTGAAAGAGCATCCCCATCAATACCATCTAAAGAACCAACAGTTGGACCAGGAAAGTTTCCATTGCCAAATGACCAAATGCCTCGTACTCATGCCTTGATCATACCCAAGGATGAGCCTATTGATGAAATTCCTGATTATGAGGTTCCCGTTGCAGTGATTCCTCCTGGTATTCAATGGACTATTTTTCAATGTCAAGTTTTGTGCTTTTTGCTTTTAGTGGCATGGCATCTTAGTTGTGATTTAGCATGTTTGGATTGTAATTTGCAAACATGGTTTTACTCATTAGAAAAGCAACTCTCACTTCTTTTCAAACCATGAATTGAGGCCAAAAATCATGTTTCAAACACAACCCAACGATAGTTTTGTCTAACTCTAACATGTTATTTGCGGACAAGGTTTGGGGTGTGCAAAGTACAATCCAGACATGGTCAACTTTTTTTAAACTTCAACAGTAAGTACTCAATTTTCTTGGTAGTATGTATATGGAGGAAAATCTTTAATGGCATGATACGTCAAAGTAATGAAGAAGTCAATGCATCAGTTCTGGTTTGGGTGTAAAAAAATTTTTAAACTGGATCTGTCCCAGCCACACACACAAAAAAAGGTTTACCAGTATTTTTTTTGTCATGGTGTTAACTGCTAGAAGTGAGGCACTGTGGCCCTACCCTTATGCTCTGACGGGCATATGCAAGTGTGACTTTTTTATGCATTTCTAGAAAGTTTGCCATAAGATGCTCCATAGTGGCAAATGCTTCTATATGTAGAAGGAGCTAGGGTTCTGGCATCTGAATTGGTCTTTTGTCTAATTCCAAAACCACATGAAGTGTACTTTTGCATCATTTATGTTTTTTTTAATTACTACGTTGCCATTTTTCCTTTAGTTGTTGTGTTCCCAATCAAGATTCATTTTGTAAAGAGGTTCACTTTTTTTCTTTTTTTAAATGAAGAACCATCAAGTTTAAGGAACTCATCAATGAATAATGGCATAACTGGAAAGCAAGATGGCCATATCACTGTGGCATCATCGCAACGCAGAGATGAAGATATTCTTCATTCGTCAAATGAAGAAGAAGCAATGTCTAATGTAGAGATTGCCACGTCAACTTTGGGAGAAGTAAAACTTTCTCTTAGCTGTAACTCAAGTCTTTTGGGGCCAGATTTTCATATGCCTAGTCGAGAGAAACTTATAAAAATGATGGTGGATAAATGTCAGCGATCATATAAAATCACTGACCCGAGTTTTTCTGTCCCTAAATTTTTTAGGCAAATATGTGATTGCATGTTAGAATTTATAACTGATTCAAATGATAACTCACAAGAAGGTTCTAGAACAAGATCAAGTGTTGATTTATTGAAGGAATCAGAGGCACATGACACACTGAGTGCTGGGGGAAATAAAGATCTGGACATGCTTCCTCACTCATCAAATGGACCAATCAATGGTATTAAGTCTTCTCCTACCTTGGTTTCACCCCGCAGTCCCTTTTCTCTAGCCCACCTGACTGGTCGGGATGATGCTGTATTGGTTTCCAAGATGAACATGACAAATGATTTTTCACGAAGTGGATGTCAGAAAAGAGCCCGAGGATCCCATGTCTCCAAATTCCCATAGTTTAGTGGTTGTTCCACAGCATCAGCTTACAGCTGATGATGTAAGGTCTTTTCATGATTCTGATGACCTTACAAAAGGAGAAGAAAATGTTAAAATTTCCTGGGTGAATGAATCTACTCATGATTTTCCACCATATTTTAACTACATACCCCAAAATCTTGTGTTCCAAAATGCTTATGTTAACGTTTCTCTATCCCGTATTGGGGGTGAGGATTGTTGTTCACCCTGTATGGGCAATTGTGTCTTGCTGTCTACACCCTGCACTTGTGCAAATAAAACGGGGGGTGAATTTGCATACACTGCACAAGGCCTACTGAAGGAAGAATTTTTGGAAGAGTGCATTGCCATCAGTCGCCACCCTCAACAACATTACTTCTATTGCAAAGATTGCCCACTTGAAAGATCTAAGAATGATGTTTGTTTAGAACCATGTAAAGGACACTTAAAGAGGAAGTTTATTAAAGAATGTTGGAGCAAATGTGGCTGTGGTAAAGAATGTGGCAATCGGGTTACTCAGCGAGGAATAACTTGCAACTTGCAGGTGGGTGTTTAAGTAATCTTTCCCACTAGTAATCTAATACATTTTCTTTAATGTTGATGCATGGTTTATATCAAGTTGTTTCTTAATTGGACATTATTCAAATGTTTGCTCTAATTAATATCTGGAACTTAGGTATTTTTCACTTCAGAGGGGAAAGGATGGGGTCTTCGTACATTAGAGGACCTGCCAAAAGGTGCATTTGTGTGTGAGTTTGTTGGAGAAATTTTAACCACCAAAGAGTTGCATGAGAGGAACATGAAATGCACTGAAAATGGGAAATATACATACCCAGTTCTACTAGACGCAGATTGGGATTCAGGATTTGTTAAGGATGAAGAAGCTCTATGCTTGGATGCAGCATCCTTTGGCAACACTGCTAGGTTTATCAATCACAGGTATTAAATTTTTCACCTATTGTTTCAGATTTATCAAGGTTCAAGTATAGGGGAAGCAATCAAGCAACTTATGGAGTCAATCAGCAGTTGCAAAAATGTTGAAAGTTAAAGTTGAAACCCTACTGCTCTACTTTGGTTGGCAATGGCATGTTTAAACAAATAATTTGCAATTTATCCAGTGTAAATGTTGGTTTTGTCATAGTAGAATTTCTTACTACTATTTTTTGTTTGACATTCATTACTTGGTTGTGCATTTTAATGATACTGGAAACATCTGAAGAAGACAATATTCATTTATGTAGTTGTTTGATCTATATTTTATATGGACAAAAATATTTATATTTATTTTGAAATACGATACTTAATTGAATAAAGAAATAACCGACACAAGAAGACAACCAGGAGGAAAATTTCAACTTATATTATGAAGCAAGAAAAAAAAGATGATGCTCGGTAAAATGCCATAAGATTTGGTATGTATTTATAATTTTATATGAACAAGAAAAATAGCTTTATTTTACATTGTAAGAGCCTGTATGTTTTACAATTGGCTCTCTTCCAAATGTACATTTAGGCAAAATTAAGAACTAACCTCTGATGGCTAAATGTATGTTTGGAACTCTCCAACTATAAAACAAACGAGCTTGAAGTAGTTCACTTTCTTTCAAGCACGTGCATTTCTAATTATCTGATGAGAAAAGGAAGCTTTCTCCATGTAATTGTGATGAATGAAATTACTCATTTCTGTGTACTTGTGTAGACTAAAATATGCGATTGAAAAGCTGATAAAGAATTAGGATAGCAGTGGTCCTCTTTAACAAAAAAAAAACTGCATATGAGTAGACCGTACTTTTCATCTTTATATAGTTGACTGTGCATGCAGATGGTTTGCTACTGTGATTATGTCCATTTAACTTTTAACTTCTGTGAAAGAGTGGCTAGGCTGACATTGATTTCTGTAATAATTCTTTTTCATTTTCTCCAGATGTTTTGATGCAAACTTGGTTGAGATCCCAGTTGAAGTTGAGGGCCCAGATCATTACTACTATCATGTGAGAAGTCAGCAAACCCTTAAGTTCCATTTGCAGTTTTTAAAAATTACCCTTTGTTAGCATGACGGACTCTGTAGCACGTTTTGCTTACTGATGCTTTAATGTATTAAAATGTGCAGTTGGCTTTTTTCACTTCCAGAAAAATAGTAGCACAGGAAGAGCTCACTTGGGTAAGTTTGGTTTTGTTTCATGGTTTTTGGTGAATGGTTCCAAATTACACAAAAATATCTTCATTTCTTTATGGTGCTTATTAATTACTCTTTTCTCAAGTAGGGACCTAATTAGTATTTAGTAACAGGTAACAAGGTTGAGATAATTTGATTCATTCATGATTGAAATTGTTTTCTACTATCTGATGGCTATTTACTTGACAAATGCTATGTACATTGGTTAGTTGGCAGACCGTTTAGTATTGTTATATTGTTCTCTGTCTGCACATTTTGTGCAGTTCACTTTCTTCAAATCATTTAATTAATCTAGCTATCAATTTTTTTACACCTGAGAAGCTTATGTTCATGGTTTTTCTGTAGGATTATGGTATTGACTTTGATGACCATGATCATCCTGTCAAGCTATTCCAGTGCAGATGTGGTAGTAAATTCTGCAGGAATATGAAGCGAACGAATAGTAAGTTCAATCTGCCTCTGATGTGTAGTGTGTAAAATTTCTTTTCCCTTTCATCCTTAAAAAGGTGTTCTTTACCTTTCCTTTGGATATCGTCAATTCCTAAGCTGTTTTTTTTTTTTTTTTTGCAATATTTGTTTTGTATTGTGTATTTCAAGTTTCAGGCACAATCATAATTATGAAATATTCTCCATCCACTGGTGTTTGTGTTTGGGTTTCTATGCGATAGATGCTATTCTTCTTTCAGCACATCTATGTCTGATTGGTGGTGTTTAATATGGAACCATAACAATTCTTTATTAAATATAAGAATATAAGAATATAAAAATAACTATAAAAAATGGAAACCATGATTGTTAATTGAAGCTGATCTCTGCTTTCATAGCATCATGCTGGGTTGATAGTTGGAATGGTTCTAGTCCCATACCAAAATTAAGAGTTAAATTTACTTGTTTATTGTAGAAATCATGAGGTAACTTGTTGCCTTTCTTGAGTAATGTGCATTGCTCATGCTCACCTTGAACTCATTTCATTGCTTTGCAAATTTATGTTTTTTGTTTTTCAGTGACTAAATTTTTCTCTTTTATCATGCAGGATCCGGTAGATCTGCATCAATTGCAAGATGATATCCATTCTCCGTTAAACTAATTTTGTTGGCTCACCTATGCCCCTGATGAGTCTTGATGAAACCTAGCCTACTGCAGTGGTGCTTTTTGCCTCTTTTTGGGTTGTTTAGTTAATCTGTAGTTGGGTACTTGTTACTCTGTACAGCTTTCTGAAAATTTTTAGGCAGTCATGGCCAAGAAAGAAGAGTTAGCGATCATTTTGGTCCTTGAGATACATGTCTCGCCAGTTTGGACTCTGTAACCTTTGTGAAATATGTAATTATCTAACTGCAGCATCTGTAGGGCGTTGTAAACCTTTGTTGATTATCAACGTGCAAATTGTGCAAATGGTGATAAGTTATTTTCTCTAATTTAATCATTTATTTGGCTGGTTGTATATTTCTCTGCTCTTATTCCCCCCCCCCCCCCTCCCCTTAAGATGATGATATCGTGATTTAAACCATGTGGCATTGTGCAATTGAGTACAATAGGGAATAGCAGGTGAAGTAATATCCGACTTGATTGAGTGACCGGGAACTGAGAACTAGAGATGACAATTTGGTTGAGTTTCAACTAGAGGAGCGAACTAATAAGTTGAGCAAATGGACAAAATCCAAGTTAAGACTACACAAACAGTACATGGTAACATGAAGTAAAAATATGCTATATTCTTCATTGAAAAAAGGTGTACTACACATCATTATTACTATATCATTACAAACATTACCAACGAATGACAGATGAGTCTTTGTGCTTTAAGTTTGTTAATTATTTTACAAATACTGGTGTAGGTGGGGATGATAGGGATTCCCTTCCATGAGGCCTGCAAAGGATTTCATGATTTGAAGTTGAAGGCATGACTGGTCTAATGCTCCCTGGATTGAGAGGAAAAAGGATTTTGTAGTAACCATCCATAATTTCTTGAAAATTGCAAGTAGCTGCAAACTTTGGGAATCTGTTCACGGCATGAAACACACGCAGCTTAGCTTAGTATAAATCAGCACGAAGAACACAATTGATGGGTGAATGTAAACATTTTTGAGCAGCATGTACCTGATAAATGTCACGCATGTAGGCATGCAGGTTGGGGTACTCATACAACTTCTTCTTGGTGCACTTAAAGAGAACGTTATAGGCAAGATCAAACCGAATTAAAGTAGTAAATAGGCATATATCTACAAGGGTCAGCGTGTCTCCGCACAAGTAGCGAGAATTGGCCAAGTGATCCTCCAACTTGTCCAGTGTGCAAAACAAGTCATTTACCGCTCTATCATATGCTTCTTGGCTCTGTGCAAACCCACACCTTCAATTGCAAAAATACCAAACTCAATTCAATGAACAAGCAACAATACTCATGTCTCAGTTGTTCTTAACATTCCTTACCTATAAACCCCATTGTTCACGTTTGGGTATATAACTCGATACCATTCCTCAATCTTTTCCTTTAATTCAGGGGGTGAGAGATCCAAGCCCGGGTTACGGGCCAACCCATTTAACCCGGAATTGAACAACTGAATTATATCGTAGCTCTCGTTGCAGATAACATCCTTTGAATCCTTGTCCCACAACATTGGAACCGTGGACCTCCCATCATATCCACCTCTTCGAAGCCTATAAACTTCCTTCAATGTCTTGCACCCATTCGCATTATCCAAACTCGGGCTAATTACCCCACCCGTATCCGCGCCACCGACCCGTTTGAATTCCCACGACCCGTCCAGCCCCGGTGACGCAACCGAGACCGGCACGGCCTCTTCCAGGCCCATGAGCGCGCGCAAGATGAGCGTGCGATGGGCCCATGGGCACGCCAGGCCCACATAGAGGTGGAGGCTATGCGGTGGAGGAGGGCCTGAGAATCGGAATTTGGAACCGGGCCTGGAATACCCGCCAGAAGAATCGGAGGGAGCGAGTTGAGACATCATGAGCTGCCACGTAGAGTTCCAGGCGGTGCGCACGGTGGCGACGAGAAGCCCCGGCGGCAGAGACTTCCCCCAGAGAAGGTTGGTCAGTGCACTCAGCAAAGAAGAGGAGTTAAGGTTAGGGTTGTTGTCGTTGTTGAGTGACATCCTCGCACAGGGACGGATGACATGGCGTCCGGTGAGTCGCTGGTGACGGGAAGTGCTCGCCGGAGGAATGACAAGGTGATGAGAGAAAGGGGGGAGAAGCACACAACGACATCGTTTCTGGGAAAGTATGAAGAGATCGAAGAGGTGCCACGTCATTATGCTTTGATGTTGCATCGCTTCATTACAAGCCCAATAAAATAGGCCCAGGCCCATTTAAAACCCTAAGAGCGGAAAACCCTGGTGTTTTTGCACATATATAAACAAACTTGAGAAGAGTGGGGAGAGAAAGAGAGCAAAGATGTCGAAGAGAGGTCGCGGTGGATCGGCTGGGAACAAGTTCCGTATGTCACTGGGTCTGCCGGTGGCGGCGACGGTGAACTGCGCCGATAACACCGGAGCGAAGAACCTTTACATCATATCCGTGAAGGGGATCAAGGGTAGATTGAACCGTCTCCCTTCCGCTTGCGTTGGAGACATGGTGATGGCCACCGTGAAGAAGGGGAAGCCCGATCTCAGGAAGAAGGTGTTGCCAGCTGTCATCGTTCGTCAGCGCAAGCCCTGGCGCAGAAAGGACGGTGTTTTCATGTACTTCGAAGGTACCTGTATCTTGTTCATTTCCTATTTCATCATGTTAGGGATTTGCATATACTCTTTCCTTTTTTATTAAATGTTGCTTCTATAATGCTGAGTGTCCTTTCTTCTGGTTGGTCATTCATACTGCGAAGCATATAGTTGTGTAATTGCCAGTTTTAAACAGCATGATGTTTATCTCTTTGCATTGTGTTACCTGTCTGCTGGTAAACGCCTTTCACCCAGTTGTGATGGGTTATGTTTTCAACTGCTCTATTTGGCAAGTTTCACTGTATGATTGGAATCAAAGAACTGAAAGAAGATATTACTTAGTTAATTCTTCATTGACTTACCCTGTAGAATGCATCAATGTACCATTTTAAGTTTTTAGCCTAAAGATTATGGCTGTTTTGATCCCTGTATGGCTAAATTTTTATATCTTAGATTTAGTTAACTTTATGGTTTGGACTTGGGTGGGATTCAATTGTATGATGACTTCTGGCAGCTTCTTAATTTTTAGGTTTTTATTTTCTTTGGACAATACGTGCACAAGTTTCATGCTTTCAGCTTTTTGCTGTTGCTTTTTTGTACATCTGGATCCTGTTTACTATGTTTTCTTCATTTTATTATCTTAATGCTAGTGAATATTTTCATAACCTGTGGTGATTGTTTATGCAGATAATGCTGGTGTCATTGTGAATCCCAAGGGTGAAATGAAAGGTATATCTTTTGTTAATTTGACTTCTATTGCATGGTGGTAGTAAATGTAATACAAACTTGAGCTGTAATAAGCATGCATCCTTGTGAGCGATCTTCTGTGTTAATTTATCTTTCAAAAAGGATAAATTATTGAAGAAAGACCCTTTTCAGAAAAGATAAGATAAAACAAGATGACAATACCCATCCTTAATCATACTTGCCATTTGATCTCATTGATTCTTTGCTGGTTTTTGGTTCTGGTCTTAATTTTGCGTTACACCTGTTACTGTAGGTTCTGCTATTACTGGTCCAATTGGAAAGGAGTGTGCTGATCTATGGCCAAGGATTGCAAGTGCAGCCAATGCTATCGTATGAGTGGGAATTCTATTTCAATGAGCTTATATGTCTGCCTGTAGGACTTAAATTTGTCTCAGATTTTGTTTAAGCATAATTTTGTGTCAGATTTTTATCTCTATTAGCAAGATCCTTTTGAAGAGATGAGATTAATTGGTAGTTAAGAGTTGTTCCTGTTTCTGATCACGTTCATGTTTGTTATCCTTTTTACATTAGTTTTTACGCATTATTGTTTGCGCTGGAATTTATTAATATTTCACGAAAGTAGAGTTTACGGAGATTTGATTGTTTTGAAGAGAGTTTTCACTATAGAAAATATAAGGAAACTTACAAATTGTCAATGAAACAAGTTCAGGCACTTTGGATCCTCTCCAATAAAATTGTCACCATTCATTTATGTTTGATGGTTAAAGTTGGTCAAAAGTTTTCAATGAGATTAATATTTGAATGGTAATGATTTAGATGGAGAGAAATGGACAGAAAAAATTGAAGTAGAGGATCCAAACTCGAGTTAAAGTCTGGTTATGCATGTATGTGTATAATTATTAAACTTTATTAATAACTTTGTTTTGATTTGTTTTTGGATTCATACGACTACTACCTTCTTCCAAACTAAGCCAAACATGACAAGCAAAATAGGGATAAGTTAGGGGCACCCCTCACTATAAGAAAAATGTAAGGTTTTGCATTTTTGTGTTTTACTGATAATTAATGTGCTGGATATAACGTTTGGAAATACATTGTGTATTATTACATCTTTTGCTGGAAATTAAATTATTTTTTTTCTTTCTAAAAGTCATTTATGCGTTAAACCCGGTTGCCACTAATGAGTTACTTGCTGCTTTGCATGCAGTTGCCCCGAAGGTAGGTGCTTATGTGATGTTAAGTTCATCCTTGATTACGTCTTAAATTTTAGCAGGGATAATATTTTAAGACTGTTTTGATTGGGGAAGATGATCTAATAGAGGGGAACGAAATAAAATCATTGAAGATTTTATTATTTGGATTAGTTAAAATATAATAAAGTAAAATGGAACATGATGGAATAAGACCCTTTCATAATTAAAATATCCAAAAAATGTAATGACATTCATTTAGTTCCATTCCATTTCACTTCATTCTACTCTTCCAAATTATATTCCACTTCACTCTTCATTAGATATCCAAATATATATTAAAAGAAACTTGATGTACAAGATTGATTAAGTTTATATCTTATATGCCTGGGTTAATTTCAAATATATGTAGATGCGTATACTTGTAGATATATTATATGCAGGTTTTGATGATGCCAATGGAAAGAAAATGAGTTCACAAGATTGACAAAAATAATTTGGCAAAAGAAAGAGAAATAGCAAGGAGCAAGGTCAATGTAAGATCAAGACTACAAGTGATGTTAGATAAGTATTAGTCTAGTTAGATAAAGTGTTAAAAGAGTTCTAGACTTTGCAAGTAATTTGGCCTTAAAAGTAAAATTCAAGAGAAATATTTTTATAAGGTAAAATCAGTTCAAATTTTGAACTGGTAATCGATTACCACATTGGTGTAATCGATTACCAAAAGTTATGAGATTCAAATTTGAAAACTTTTGAACTGGTAATCGATTACCAGAATGGTGTAATAGATTACCAGTGTTCAGAAAATGCGAAATTTGAATTTCAGTCGCAACGGTTCATAATCTGTTTGAATTTTGAACTGTGTAATCGATTACCACATTCATGTAATCGATTACCAGTGAGGAATTTCAGAAAAACGTGAAAAGTTACAATTCCTCATCAAGAGACACAAATCTTCATTTGTTCTACTATAAATATGTGTCTTCATTTCGAAAAATCAGAAGATTACAATGTGAAATAACAAAAAGTGAGAAATCTCTTTAAGAATCATTTTGGCCAAATACTTGCAAATTATTAAGGATTCTTATAGGAACTTCAAGTTGTATCATCTACTCTAAAAGAGAGTTAATCAGTGTACAATCAATTATTCTTATATTGTGTGGTTAAAGAGAGGGTGCCTCTCGTGGATTGTCGGTGAAACTCAACACAAGGGAAGAGGTTCCAAGGTGTGTGAGTGTTCATCTTTTGTAAAGGATTTTACAAGAATAGTGGAAATCTCAAGTGGGAGACTTGAGGACTGGACGTAGGCAAGGGGTTGGCCGAACCAGTATAAATCGAGTTTGCAAATCTTCTAAGGCACTGCAACAGGCATGTCACCATTCCAGGCCCTCTAAGGCACAACAATCTTAGATTATGTCCTTGGCTCATCTGCAATAGGTTCATCGAACACCACTCTTCAACAGAGACAAGAGATTGTACAAACTCTCTATGAGGATCTCAGACGCCACCGCTAAAACATGCAAGATTAGGCTAACAAAAGGTAGGAAAGATGGTAACTTCCTAGTAGGAGACTAACTCTTCTTCTCCTGCCCTACCGTCAACACGTTGTCTCTAGACGATTTTCACATTAGCTCTCAAAAGGATCTTTCGCTATTTCACTATACGTCGGCGAATTGGTGAAATGGCCTACGAGTTGAACCTCCATTCTAATATCAATAAAAGAAAAATCACAAAGAAATGAAGTTTTGGCCTTTGGAGTACAATTTGCAAAGGAGAATGGATATGATATGTTTTTTTAACTTAATCAAGTAATAAAGCTTTTGTAAGTTATGAGTAATAAGGTGGTTATGTTAGAGTGAGTTTTAAAGTAATTAAGTTCCTAGCTAGCTATGTGTAATTGATGTGGCAAATTTAATTAGATATATGTGGCAATTTTAAAGCTGATGTGTCAACGCAATAGTCTGCGTCTCAGCTTTAATATATTATAATAGATAGATAGATTGACAATTTATTATAATAATGATGAAAATAAGATTTTGATACTAATTAGTTTATTTTTTTTTATTTTTTGGTCAATTAGTGATTAGTTTATGAAAATTAAAAATTAGTTACGTGATTAAATTTAGAACAGTATTTCTTGTGTGGTTCTTCTGTTGCCTTAATTTAATTCCAAGTGGCACGTATGTTTAAGCCAACTGTCTTCCCTGTTTCTTTTGGCTAAAGCGTTTTTCCTAATTGTATACATTAGTTGATCTAAACTAATTTCACTTTCCTTCCACAGAACTCAAAATGATGCTGAAATAGCTGGTTATTTATCTATAATTAAATGTTTATGTTCATTTTTTGCAGCTGCAAGTGTTATGTAATTGATTTCGGTGGACTATTATTCTTGTGTCTGTACAATACTGTTTTGTTCGTCATGTTTTTCTGTTTCATTTCTTATACTTTAGGTCTTCTGCCAAATATTGTGACAATGATTTGATTATAACGTGCTTTTATGTTAAATTTGAGAAAACCCTTAGTTTCCTATTCGAGATTAAATATTAATGAGCAAGCTCATTAAAATTTAATCTTGAATTGTCCAAGTCGGACATTTTGGAAAGAAACCTTTTTTATTGCACTTGTTAATAGTTAGTTTTAAATCTCATATCTTATACCTGGCGAAATTTTGGTTCACTACATTGTCTCTGGGTGCATGCTTGATCATGGTGTATGTAACCATGTTCAAGTTGTGCATTTGTAGACCAATTGGAAATGCTGCCGAAAGTTCGTCAAGCATAAGATATATATGAGATTTAAAACTAACTATTAAACAAGTGCAAAAAAAAAGTTTCTTCTCGAATGGGATAGGTCGATAGGGCCATGCCTTGTAAAGGAGCTGAGGAGGGAGAAAAGGATGGAATTGACATGTTAGTCACTTGGTGATCCCATGGACTCTCCTTTGCTGGAGACCGCAGGATATTCAATTCTACTACGCTAGTTGCCTATGGAACAACTGCACTGTTACCACCTCGTAATTTTTTCTTTTTATAGAGATGACATCTCCACCTGAAGGGACTTCTTCGACGACTATTAATCTTGATTGAGGCTTTTGCTTGTATTTGATTTTTTTCTTGAATTTTGGTTTAAGACAACTTTGTATTGTACAAAGTAATGTAATATTGCACCGTTCTGGTTAAATTTGGATGATTGAGGCTAATGCAAGTCTTATTTTGCTTCTGTATTTGTTAGCATTTTCATGAACTTATATTTGAAATGACTGATTTCATTTATAGGCATTTGAGGTTATAAGCATGTGAACTTATAAGTCTTATCTTGGATGACTGATTTCGTGAACTTATATTTGAAATGACTTTGAACCTCTATATCGATTTTGTTCTTATTTTGTTGTTGAGTTTTCTTCAATGTAGGAATTCAGATTTCTTGATTGACTTTGCTTTTCTTAAATTCAAAGCAGTGGACCTTTCAAAGGGAGAGCAATTTAGTCCAGGTGAATTCATATTTTTAACTTTTATTTGTTTTGGTTTGGTATCTTCTGAAACAATTTAGATGGAGCAAGCAAATCATGTTGTGCATTTTTCAACTTGTATTTAATCTGATTATTGTCGTAGTTGCTTGTGCTATAATTTAGTTGATGTTTATTTATGTAGTTGCATTAAAATACTGCCTTAATTTAGGAGGTGGAAGTGTTGTGCTTGATTGAGAATATAGAAAGGTAATAGGTTGAAGAAAACATTAAAGAAACTCATGCCTTTTCCTTTCTGAAGATGGTGGTATTTTAGGCTAGCTGCTGTCCTTTTTTTTAATATTGTACTTTTTAGAACTTTGTTACTCCAAACCTTAGAGTATCTTAATTTGTTCATATCTTTTTTAAAAATAAATTGAATTGAAGTAAGACTTTTGTTGTGGTGGTAGGTTATGGAGCAGTTGGTTAATAGACTTGATGTGGCAATGTTCAATGCTATTTTTTTGGAATCAGATGAAGAGTTGCCTACAGATCCTATATCTGACCCCATTAGTGATTCTAAGGTTCTTTGCTGGAAAATCAGGCTAAGGGGCTGGTGCACAACTAAAGAATGTTGTGAGTGATGAAATCTTTTCATTCTGAGCCGTCTTTCTTTGTTTAGGAAACACAAGATTGATCATAATTTTCCAAGAAAAGAGTTTCTGAAAAGCCCAAGATTTATTGTTTTGCAATTTTTCATTTTTTCCTTTTTGTTTTATAATCTCAAAAATTGAGTTATTGCTTATGCTAGATGTAGTTGATGGACTGGTGAAGTGTGAGAAGTGGATTGAAGAAGACTAATAGGCCAAACAAAACAAGTAGCAATTGATTGGCTATCATTTTATTATTTATGGGAGGCATGTGACCTCTTCTCCTTATCCCAGTGTGAGTAATCACTTGAACTTGCCAACCTGAAGATGGGTTTGCATAATTTCTTAATATTATTTTTTAATTTATTTTAACAAGGCTTTACTCTTAAGGATGCCATTGGAGATTGGACTTACTTTGAGTGATATTTGCTACCTCATTGCCTTCATTGCATCCTAGTGTTATTACTTAAGGAAAATTATAGATTCTTTTCTTTGAAAGATACCTTTTTATGTGTTGTGAATCTTTGTTTAGAATTAACCCGCACATTTAAAGTCTCTACTGATCATACCAATTAACATTCAAGGGAGAAATTATTGCATTTGAAGGTCCAAATTCTATTTAAGAGTTAACCTTCGGGAATAGATTCAATTTCTTTGCCGCATTTCATGTTCTAATTGGCTAGATTCAATGCTCTTGGAATATGCAAGATATATTATTAGTGACTATTTTAATTCTATTAGTTTGAATATCTTTAGTTGTCTCCTTGGGATTCTGTTGAACTCATGTAATTGAGATGGAAAATTCACTTCACTTGAATAAGCTGACATGTTGTTCAAAAGAATGTTAACTAAGTGGGTTATTAGGAGACTATGAGTTTAACATGGATTTGGTCTCGAACATCATGTCTTTATTATCAAAATAAAGATGTTATGTTGTTGTCTAACAAGTTAATCATGTTAATTAAGCTTCTTAATACAAAAAAAAAACAATGAAGTCTATTTAAAAATTGTTTCGGCTTTTGAGGAAGAAAGGAGTACGTACCTTAATATAGAAAGTATCACTTGGTTAATCGTGTTTTGTGGGATTCTAAGAAAATGATCAATATTCAAATTGAATTTTAAGTACAAAGGCTTAGGCTTAAGGTTTAATGAATATTATTTTACAATTGAGAATAGAGAGAGTGAAGGTCCCATCCGAGAAGTATAAAAATTAATATATAGATAATTGATTAAATACATAATATTATATTATTTATCTAAATCTAAAGTACAATATTAATACAAAGTTGATCATACAAACAAGATTTAAATAGATAAATTTGTCCCTAATTGAATAAATTTTATAAAATACTCATAAAAAATGAGTTTTATTAATATATACTAACTATGTAAATGGCCCCAAAAAATAAGTGTGAGTGACCGAATGTTATGCATCCATGATTATGACCAAGACGAACAATGCACATTACACAACGAAAGCGAATACGCACGTTTAAGTACAATGAACAGAGTTGGGGGACATCGAAATAATGTCGTGTAAACTCTAGAGGTGACCTTGGTTTCCCGTTCTCTTTCATGCACCTTCGCTTGTAGATTCAACTCGTCTTAAACCCTAAAATTATCGTTTACCTAACCCAGAAATTTATATTCCATCGAGATTAATTCCATCAAGGCTTCCATCCGGTGAATTGGAAATCGCAATAACAGTTACTACTTTCTTCAATGGACGTGAAGGCTCTGGCAAAATCAAAGAGAAGTCACACACAACACCACAACAAAAAGTCTCATGGAAACCACCATAGCCACAAGCTCAAAGCTCCATCATTCAACCTTAAATGACGCTGCGAAGGAGCCACTGAGCAAGCAACAAGGGATCAAGAAGAAAACCCATCGCTCTCGGTCTCAGGGTTCTTCTTCACTTCCCATCAATTGGGATTGCTATGAGGAGGAAGAAGAATTGGATTCTCCTCAAAGTGCAAGCAAAACCGTCGATGTTGTAATGCCAAAAAGTAAAGGGGTCGATTTTCACCACCTGGTTGCTGAGGCTCAGTCTCATGCAGAGAAAACTTTGGAGGCCTTCTCTTCTTTGGATGAACTTCTTCCTTGTATGTGCTTTGATTCATAATCCAATGCCCCAAGAGAGTGCTCCAAAGTTGCTCACTTTTATCTTTCACTAATGTCAGTGACATATTTATCTATACCTATATATAAAGAGAATACTTTTTTTTTTCGTTTCTACTGGACAATAATACCCCTAATTTATTTTTAAAAAACACACCAACGGAATGATGATAAACAAGTAAAAAACAAAAAAAACACACACTTAAAGAAAATAAGGAAAAATATGTTTTTCGTCCCTGTAATTTCGATCAACTTGAGTTTTCGTTCCTATACTTTAAATCATTGGTTTTTTGTCCCTGTTCTTTCTAAACCCCTAAACATTAGTTTCCTGCCGTTAGTTTGGACAGTTAAAACCGTGACGTGTCAATTACCTAGCATGCCACGTGTAACTAACATATGCCATGTGTTAATTGCCTGAAGTCTTTTATTTAACTACGGCACTGCGGCCACGGAGAACCGCATCTCACACACACTTTAGAAGAAAAAAAAACGAGGGAAAGAGAGGGAGGTGAAAAGGGAGTAGAGGGGACGGCTCTGGCAGCGAAGAGGGGTCGGCCGGCGCAACGGCGGCAGTTGCACATCGAAGATGATGCTGAGGAAGAGGGGTGGCTGCAACTGCGCGCAGATTTGGGGAGCGAAGATGTGGCCATGATCCTGACTGAACACGGTGGTGGTGAGCCGCGACGGGGAAGAGAACCGCGCGCGGCAGTGGACGGAGGACGGAGGGGCCGCGCGCCATGGGCGTCACAGCCACAGCGACTACCGGACGGGGGAGCTCCGTTGCGGTGGCTGGACTCTGCGACGTGGGTCTCTCACGGCGCGCCATCGACGGTTGGTAGGTCGTTTTGTCGTCTGTATGTCTCTCTCTCTCCCTCCTTCCTTCCTTGATTCTTTCAATTTACTTTGCCTGTGACTTTGGTTTCCCGTGTAGTATAGAGGGTGGAATACTTCTAATGATTCAGTAATGGAATTGATCTATAAACAATAATTTATTAATTCCCAAATTAAGCAACTGAAATCTAATCTTTATCCGGTAGAAATTTTACAAGTATCTTATGCTTCATCTCATTAAGTAGTAATCTGTTGAAAAATATCAAGCAAAGTAGTGTGTTGTTCATATAACTTTGCAATCATTATTTAAATAATTCTGCCACATCTTTCTCTTTGAAGGAAATACATATTTGGTTATTGCTTAGCCACGTCACTCTCTATCTGCCTCTCTCAGGCCTACCCTGTTTTATTGCATTCTTATTTGGTTATCAGCCTTTTGTTTTTTTGTTAAACAGAAAGGCACGGAACAGAGGTTAGCTAATAGTTGGCGATTGTCTGTTAACGAAATGAAGTTCATTGAAAGTGCTCTCGAGTGGACGGTCATTGCCCCTTGGAGTATCGCAAATTGAGCATCAAGATTCGGAGGTTGAGAGAGATCTTGGTATTTATCAACAGTAGAAGAAATAGGTTGACCTTTTGTTAAGAAGTATCATTTATCTTTTGCATGATTCTGTTTCTGAAGGTCACTGGAGGAACTTGATTGCTTGCTTTTGCATGCATGAAGAAATGATCCTGAAGCCTCAGTCAAATCAATGAAAGCACAAATCAATTATGCCCTTCATGCGCTCAACAGGTGATTTGTTGTGTAGTTTTATTTATTATTTTCTTTTTGTGCCTTATATTTCCCATAGTGTCATCCCAACTTATACGCACATTAGAGAGAGAAAGATGCGATTCTTAATAAGCTTTCTGTTTCAGCCTCCCTCTTACAAACCGTACCTTCGGAAATGCTAAATAAGGGAAAGGTTATAGCTTATTCATACAGGGACCGGGAGATAGAGAAATTAGAATCAATACTGTGAATAGCTAACGTATTTTTGCCTTTTGAGTAATAGCCAGCACAGTTAAGTTTAATGGATCCTGAGTTAAAAAAGGTTGAACCTCAAAACACAATTAACATTATGTGTAGTAGAATTAAAAAAGAAATAAGGTTTCGATTTATCATTCTTTTTGTAGTCGAGTTGCTTTATCATCTCTGCAATTTAAAAGCAAGTATCATCAGTCATATTCCAAATGCTGTAGTACCTGGTGCTAAGAATGCATATGCCAACTTCCAAGGGCTTCTACAGCTTGCTAAGATAACCAATGCTGATGTAGATGTGTCACGTGGGGCCTGCAAGAAGTGCGGCCGTGTTAGGAACCTCAAGTTTCAGTGCAAGAATTATGTACAAATCAAAGATGATAAGGAGGAGAAAGATCCTGAAGCAACACAGCCTCTGGGGTTGGTACTTGGTTGGAATGGATAAACAGTAGAAGGGGAAGGCTGAGAAGGTGGATAAGAGAAGCAATGTTGAGAGCTCAGAAGAGGAGGATGATAGTGATTGTGCACCTAGAAGCATGTGTTCTACACGCGAGTTCTCCTCTTCCTCCTCTTCCTTTCTTTCACCATCCTTTTCCTCTTCTCCTCCATCCCTCCACTCCAGAGTAAATGCTTGGTATTGTTTCTTTCTCGATACGCTATTTGTTTTTCTTTTCTTCTTTTTCCCTATTTCCACTTATATATAAATACTCCTGTTTTATATACAGAGCAATTCCCCTTTCCCAAATAATATAATTCCCCCCTCTAAATTCATTGTGAATTCATTTAATTTAGGTCTCTCGACTCCGGGTGTGAAACAGACTTCTTGATAATTGTTCAAGGAACCTGTTTTCGTCTGCACAAGGTCTGTTTGATTCATCGTTTATGTCAATTAGTTATTTGTTTTTTAATTTGCCATTCTGCCGATGCTTTGTTTTGGACTTTTGGTTATACATCAATGCACTCTTCTAGGTGTTTTGGCTTTGATTTGCCATCCTCGATTGATTTGTGTTATTGAGAGAATCGGAGGAGTTTGCACGTGTTAAAGTTGTGTTCCCATTACTTTGAAGAAAAGAATTGCGTTTGGTGTTACCATCCACATCTATTGTTTCTTTCTTTAGTTACTTTAATTGGAATTTTAAGTTCTTTTTTAATGTCTGAAATGATATTTTGGTCATTGGAATTTAGTCCTCGATTAAATCATGAATACATTTTGTCCTTGACTTACTCAAACTCAGTTTCATTTTTTAGGTTCTGTTTTTTATTTTTATTACCCTTAAATATTTTTTTTTTCTTTTTTTCCCAATCTTTCTGATTCTATTGATTTTGAGCTTACCCTTAATTTTCTGTGGCAGATTCTGAGCTATTGAAACAAATTAACATATTGGACCAATTTTAGGACTCTTTATTGGATTCTGAGGTTTTGGAACAACTTTAATTTGAATTGCCTCATCGTTTTTTTTAGTTTAATTTTGAATTTTTTTAAAGTGTCAACTCAACTAAACTTTCTCGATCATGATTTATGTAATTGAGCTATTGGGTGATAAGGTAAATGTTGGCTTATGTGTGATCCAAGTAGCATGATTTGATAAATAGGGACATTAAATTGTGATTTCTTGAAGATCTGTATGTCCTTTAATTAAATTGTTTGGTTGGGGAAAATTTTCTTTGCTTCGTTTCATTTTCAAATTCAATTTGTCCTGATTCATGTGTTGGCTTGCTGAATTTTGTACTTGCAATTTCTTAAAGGTGGGATCACAATGATTTGGAGAACCAATTGGGGATAGAATTGCTGCCAAGTGGGAATTGGGGAATGCTATTTTACTTATCTGCAACATATTATGGAAAGTGACAGGACAGTCCTTGCTTCATCAGATGAGTCACGGATGGTGTTCCAAAAATCAGAGCACTCCATAGGTAATTCTCAAAATCATTTCTGTTTTACTATGCATATGTTCTTTTGATATTAGAAAGTCCTTTAGCAATAAAGGTTGAAATTGGTGCTCTTTTTGTTTCTCCCTAATAAGAAGACATTTCTCAGACTGTGAACTAATTAGAATGTTCCTATAGTTTAATTACTAATGAGAGCTTCTTAAGCATATTTAATTAAGTAATATCGTTATTCTATGAGGCTGGCTGCAACCACATTTTTATTAATGCTTGTAAGTTGTAACCTAATAAATTGTTTTTATAGTTTAATTAATAGGAGGTAGTAGTAATATTAAGCGCTTAACAGTGCAATAGGTTGGGTATAACCTGTCACAATTTGTTTGGCTTGGTAATCCCTTTTTAGGGTTATTATTATCATCAGAAGTTCTTCAATCTATATAGGTGCTACAATATAAATTGGTCCATATGATTATGTAGGCTACAGCTTGTCTGACTGGAAAAATTTGAAATGAAAGCTACTTCACACTTTCCTGGATAAAAAATTGTAGGATGGTTGAAAGTTTGATTGACTCAACACTTGGCATTTGAGTATTATACTCTTCTTTTATTGCTTTTTCAAAAATTGTTTTCTGCAAGAGATTATTATTAGGAATTATAATTCTTCTATGTAAAATGATTACTGAATTTTTGTCGTTTTGTGTGATTTTCTCCAGCATTTTTATCAAGATCTGCCCTTGCAATACATTATATTTTAACTTTATGCCTACATGTTATCGTATAACTTCTTTTAGTGTTGCCTTACCATGAATTGGGTTTCATGCAGGCATCATCGTATAACTTTTTTGTTTTCAGAGCTCCACCTCCACGCGTGAACCTTTTTAGACTTCTTCGCTCTCTCTCTCTCTCTCCTGATTTTCTGTTTCCCACCACCCTTGCCACCATGGCTCCCCCTTGCGCGCCGCTGCAGCTCTTACTATCTCATGGTGTTTGTCTTTTCTAGTCTAGATGCAAAGCTCACCATCGTCGTATCAGAGAAGCTTTTTAACTTCGTCATGCGCAGAGGCACCAAGGTCACCCACGAGGTGTTCAAGTTCTCCACCGAGAGACTCAAGGTCGTAAGTGTCACAAAGCTGGCGTTGGAATCAATATGTAACTTTTCCGTTCCAATAAGTCTAATTGCTTTTTCATAATTTATTCCTCCTAATCTGTCTCGTTAGGGTTCAATATGATAGATATTCTGATGCTCTTTACATATGTGTATATTGTTGGATATTCTCCCAGAAAAATGATAGAATAGTATCTATTCTTCAAGCTTCTGAATATATAATTGAGGAAACACTTCTAGTTCAGATGATTATTATTATAACAATAGTATTTCAATTTGAAATTATGCATCCACGAAGGCTGTGAGGGCATAAGAATTTGCCTTCCATGTTCCAACAGTAAAAAGTCATTATGCATGCTAGCAAATTTATTAATACTTGATTTTTGTAGTTAAATTAGAGTGTTTGCAATGATTTCATTCCTATCATCTACTACTAGCTTTAAAAAATAAACTTCATATTGATATTTTAGTTAATTTAGAGGGATCATGGAAATATTGATAAGTAAGCTTGGAGTTAAAGTAGATGACTCAAAATTTGAGGGTCTTCTTGGTATAAAGAAGTTTAACATGAACTTACTATGTATTTAGAAAAATACATAGTAATTTAGGGGAACACACAGCCGGTGCTAAATTTCTTATTGACCATGGTGCCAATCCTACTATAGCTAGTAATTTAGGGGCTACAACCTTGCACCATTCCTGGGATAAGTCTGTTCTCTTCTGCCATGACTTCTCATTAGTTTTATTTATCCTATGACAAAAGAAATTTGTTTTATGTCTGATTTCATGATCTCTTCCTTATGCAATTTTAGATAAGTATTATTTAAGTTTGCTCGCCTTAATTCTGTTGTTTCATTCATTTTGTATTATTCGTGCTTTAATTTGTTCCAGGAGCTACTTGGTTGCTTAAGTATTTGCTATCCAGAGGAATTGATCTTGATATAGAATGTGATGCAGAAACACCTTTGGTTTGAGCTATTGGTCATTCCCAAAAGCTGCTGTCAGTGTTCTATTAGAACATGGTGCAAATGTAAGTCCTCATTCTATTTTGTTATTTTGTGTTACTTTTTAATAATATATTTGAATGTAAGGTTTGATGCTAAATAATGTTATGAGGTACTCCCAACTACTTTTAGCCAAGGCATAGCTAAATGTATGGCCACTACTTGCCATATTTGGTTTGATATTTTGCTTTCAGAAATTTAATTCACGCAAATGTTTCTTATTTTTATCTTTTGGTTGTTGAAGGCTAGAACTTGTATAGCAGAGTTGATACCTCTTAAGACTTCAAACCAGGTATAACTTGTTAATTAATTTTTTATTTAATGGTGTCCGTTTCATGAAGTATTTAAGAAAATAATATATACTGCTTGCAAATTGATAGAGTTGCAAGGTTATTCCATTCATACAAGCTATATCATGATACAGTGATACAACAGGTTAGTTTAGCTCAAATTTCTTAATGATTACTATTTTAATGTAATAGAAGTGATGCGATGATGCACGGATACAAGCCATAGGGATTCTAGGCAGAGCAACCATGTTTGAGTAGACTGTCAATATTCAGATAATCTTTTTTCACCTAGTAAAAAAACTTCAACTGTAGTATTTGATCCAATGTAAAACATTGCCTTTACTAGTAACTTCACCTGCTGTTGCTTTTCACGTATCATGTTTTATAGCTTGTTATATCCTAAGTGGATTGATCTTTCGTGATTCTCCTAATGCGAAATCACTGCCACAAACAATTTCCTTTGAGACAAGTTCTTTGTTTCTATATATCCATATATCAAATGCCTGTAGTAGTAGCTAGTATATGTAACAAACTTAATTTATTCAATTGCAGGAATGCAAAGTAGCCTCCTTGAACGGGCTCTTGCTAATAAATTCTTTGAAGATCCAGTAGTGGGCATGCCTTCTGCAATTTCTGTAAGTTCCCACTCCAGTTAAACTCCAATGTTAGTTTCTTCTCTTCTTGTTTTACGTCTGACTGTGTACATTAACATTAATATTAGTCACATGAATGATATTATATGTTTTCTTTATAATGAAATAAGGAAAGAGATTGATATATATATATTTATATATATATATATGTGTGATTTAAATGCCTCTTTCACTTCATACTCATAGTGACACAGTTGATTGCTTCGTTGTGTTGGAAAATGCGAACTTTTGTATACTTAAAGCATCTTGAATGACTGGCTAGTCTACGTAGAGTATAGTAGTGTTGTCTAACAATATTATTGTATTGCAATATAAATTGCTAATTTTATTGGTAATATATAAATTTTTAATTTTGCTTGCAATCTACATACATCGTTTTCCACTGGGGTGGTACATCGTAGGTGTTATTGACCCAAATTATCCTTTTTTCGGAACTGACATTAGGATCCATGCAGACCTGTCTGTAGGTAGTTATGACTCATATAACAATTATCCAATGCTCAAATTAATGATTTTCGTGTTGTGTCATATTTATACAAATTATATCTTAACACTTGGATTGAGTGTGGATTTGTGCTTGCCGCTGCAGAGTTGAGCAGAGACTACCTATGGAACTTCCCCATTATGCTCCTTTAGAAAACATTAGTCAAAATGGAGGCAAGTTGTGAGAAAGTTTCCCTATCTTTTAGTTTTCCTATTTTTGAAATCCGAAGGATTTATATCGTGTATAGTTCATTTTTCTTTTGGCTTGTAAACATTGCTAGGATGTTAGCTCTCCTCGTCGAACACAAGAGAATTGAAAAACTAATTGAGTTTCCATACGGTCAGATATTGATTTGGACTTGATTATTATATATCTTGACAATAAGGAAAATATTGAATGAATATTTAAATTTAATAAGTCTAATTTTATCACGTAATAATTTTTACATATTCATGAATTGAAAATTAAATTCAGTTCAACTAACAATAAAATTATATACTATTACATATTAAAATAAATTTTATTATTATTATTATTGTTATTAAGAAATGACTATTGTGTTGTCTTAACATTTAAACATACCATATTCAAACTTGAGTTATATAAATGAATTAAAACGGGAGGGCAATAAAGTTTTATTGAGTTCAAGCATCAAAGTTCATTTTCATCTCTAACAAATTAGTTTGCTCCCGAAACTAATTTTTATACTTGCAGGGATGGTTATGGGATTTGGCATTACTTTCTTGAAAAGAATAGGATTTCGATTATACTTCAAGAGGGTCTTCTTGAAAGGTTAGATAGTTCTTTGTTATACATATTTCAGTACTGTCTATTTTCTAAATGCCCTGTAGTGTACGAAACTTTAAAAAATATGCAGTTTATAACATGTAGTGGTCCATAAATAAATAGGTGTCATTGTTGATTGATTATCCTAATTTTTGAAAAAATGTCTTCAGTTTTCAACATGTCCGTATCAATGTGGCAATGGAGTGATAACCATGTCTTTAATTTGTTAGGTAATGCATATGATATAAAAAAAATAAGTATAATAAGCATTGATAGTTAATAATATAAGATAAAATAAAATCGAAATATTATACAGTGTTTAGTATGACATTATACATTTAAAAATTGGAGGACCAATATTGTGAGTCAAAAATACCTTATAGCATCCATAAGCTGCCGCACTTTTGTCTTAGTATGCCTTAAGCCAAGTCTTTATTGTCCTGCTCTCAGTTCCTTATTGGTGTCTGAACTGCTTGTCATTTAACTACCCTTTATAGCATTTTTAGTGTTGATTAAACAACATTGACTTCATTCGCACCACCATTGAACAAATTATTGGGTTGATCAGTCCCAATAACTTGCAACCAAGGTGACCAGAGGTATAAGAAACTATGACTAACTAAATATATCGGAGTAGTGACACACTATTTCATAGAGTTAGCATATTTAAAAAGAGCATAAACTAATCTATTGATTACTAGGTCAAAGAGGCTTTAAAACCATGTCATAAAAAAATTATGACAAAAGCATAAGTTGTTAGGAGAAGGCCTAGAACGGTTTTTTATGAGAACAAATCATTGATGAGAATTCATTCGATTTTCCATTTTCGTGAAATTTAAGAGTAATATACAACAATTGTGATAACACGTATTTTTAATTTTGAGGACCTTACCTCAGAAGCGTTGAAAAAGGACTTCACCTCTGAAGCTTCTGAAAGATCACAGTCATCAAGGAAGACCCCCTTACGATATTTCAAATCAGAACTAAATCCCTGTATCAAAAAAGGCATATAGGTGCTTTGAACACATAAAACTACATAAAATTTAATTACAATTATAATTCCAAAAACATATATGAGCTAGAGGTTGGGTTCACATTCTATTTAATATTGTGGATACAATCATAGAGACATTAGTCTTAATTGTTCCAAGCCTTTAGTTTAAGTTTGCAATAGAAGGACATACCCAGCGTTGTCTTCTTAAAAAAACCGTAAGGCCTTGTAAAGATGCTCTTCTCTTTCTAACCGGTGTCAATCACATGTAGTAGTGATGAATTCTACGTAGTCAGTTGAATCGTTTCCATCTACAAGAGCAAAAATTTAAGCAAAAGCATATATGTTTAAAAGTATAAAGCAAAAACAAAAATAAAAGGGGTGGAGTAATGTCATACCTTTGCCGTCCCGCTCTCAGTTCCTCATTGGTGACTATCCTGCTTTTATCATTTAACTACCCTATAGAGCATTGTCAGTGTTGTTTAATCAACACCGACTTCATTCGCATCACACTCGAACAAATTATCGGGTTGATCAGTCCCAATAACTTGCAGCCAAGGTGACCAGAGGCATAAGAAACTATGACTAACTAAATATATCGTGGTAGTCACATGCTATTTCATAGAGTTAGCAGATTTAAAAGAGCATAAATTAATCTATTGATTATTATTTCAAAGAGGGTTTAAAACCACGGAATAAAGAAATTTTGACAAAATCATAAGTTGTTAGGAGATGACGTATGACAGTTTTTTATGAGAACAAATCATTGATGAGAATTCATTTGATTTTCCATTTTTGTAAAATTTAACCGTAATATACGACTATAGTCATAACACATATTTTCAATTGTTGAGGACCTTACCTCAGAAGCGTGGAAAAACGACTTCACCTCTGAAACTTCTGAAAGATCGCAGTCATCAAGGAAGATCCCGTTACGATATTTAAAGTCAGAACTAAATCCCTGTATAAAAAAAGGCATATAGGTGCTTTGAACACATAAAAAAACATAAAATTTAATTACAATTCTAATTTCAAAAACATATACGAGCTAGAGATTAGGTTCACATTCTATTTAATTTTATGGATATAATCACACGGGCGTTAGTGTTAATTGTTCCAAACCTTTAGTATATCATCTTCCAACATATGTATCAATCTCCCTCTCTACTGTTTACAGTGAAGAAGTTTTCCCACATTATGTAACCTGAAAGTGGTAGAAAACTTCATATGAACACCATAGATAATTCATAATGAACAAGAATAACACCGCAAAACATTTTCAACAAGGAATTATTATCAAATCTAGGACATACAAATTGTTTAACTGCATAGTAAGATAGAGAAAAATAATAGTAACTGTTTTGATACATTATTGACAAACATGTTTTGTAAGATAATGGCTTTCGATGTGCGGTTAAGGAGATATAATATCAGTGTTAGAATGGAAAAAGATTAGCTAATCCACTAAGGTGACATTTTAGAATAATTAATTGTAAGTTTGCAATAGAAGGACATACCCACTGTTGTCTTCTTAAAAAAACCGGAAGGTCTTGTAAAGATGTTGTTCTCTTTCTAACCGGTTTCAATCACATGCATCAGTGATGAATTCTGTGTAGTTAGTTGAACCATTTTCATCTACATCAGCGAAAATTTAAGCAAAAACATGTTAGTTTAGAAGTATAAAGCAAAAATTAATAAATAAAGGGGGTGGACTAATGTTGTGAGTCAAAATAACCTTACAACATCCATAAGCTGCCGCACTTCTGCTTCATAATGCCTTGCGCCATGCCTTTGCCGTCCCGCTCTCAGTTCCTCATTGGTGACTGTCCTGCTTTTATCATTTAACTACCCCATAGAGCATTGTCAGTGTTGTTTAAGATTAGCTAATTCCGTAAGCTGACATTTTAGAATAATTAATTATAAGTTTGCATAGAAGTACATACCCACTGTTGTCTTCTTAAAAAAACCGGAAGGCCTTGTAAAGATGTTGTTCTCTCTCTAACCGATGTCAATCCCATGCATCAATGATGATTTCTATGTAGTTAGTTTAGCAATTTTCATCTACATCAGCGAAATTTTAAGCAAAAACATGTTAGTTTAGAAGTATAAAGCAAAAATTAATAAATAAAGGGGGTGGACTAATGTTGTGAGTCAAAAATACCTTACAGCATCCATAAGCTGCCGCACTTCTCCTTCTTAATGCCTTGCGCCATGCCTTTGCCGTCCCGCTCTCAGTTCCTCATTGGTGACTATCCTGCTTTTATCATTTAACTACCCTATAGAGCATTGTCAGTGTTGTTTAATCAACACCGACTTCATTCGCACCACACTCGAACAAATTATCGGGTTGATCAGTCCCAATAACTTGCAGCCAAGATGACCAGAGGCATAAGAAACTATGACTAACTAAATATATCGTGGTAGTCACACGCTATTTCATAGAGTTAACAGATTTAAAAGAGCATAAATTAATCTATTGATTATTATTTCAAAGAGGGTTTAAAACCACGGAATAAAGAAATTTTGACAAAATCATAAGTTGTTAGGAGATGACCTATGACAGTTTTTTATGAGAACAAATCATTGATGAGAATTATTCCAAACCTTTAGTATATCATCACAGGGGCGTTAGTGTTAATTGTTCAAAACCTTTAGTATATCATCTTCCAACATATGTATCAACCTCCCTCTCTACTGTTTACAGTGAAGAAGTTTTCCCACATTATAAGTGGTAGAAAACTTCATAAGAACACTATAGATAATTCATAATGCACAAGAATAACACCGCAAAACATTTTCAACAAGGAATTATTATCAAATCTAGGACATACAAATTGTTTAACTACATAGTAAGATAGAGAAAAATAATAGTAATTGTTTTGATACATTATTGACAAACATGTTTTGTAAGATAATGGCTTTCGATGTGTGGTTAACGAGATATAGTATTTGTGTTAGAATGGAAAAAGATTAGCTAATTTTCTAAGGTGACATTTTAGAATAATTAATTATAAGTTTGCAATAGAAGGACATACCCACTATTGTCTTCTTAAAAAAACCGGAAGGTCTTGTAAAGATGTTGTTCTCTTTCTAACCGGTGTCAATCACATGCATCAGTGATGAATTCTATGTAGTTAGTTGAACTATTTTCATCTACATCAGCGAAAATTTAAGCAAAAACATGTTAGTTTAGAAGTGTAAAGCAAAAATTAATAAATAAAGGGGGTGGACTAATGTTGTGAGTCAAAAATACCTTACAGCATCCATAAGCTGCCGCACTTCTGCTTCAGTATGCCTCGCGCCATGCCTTTGCCGTCCCGCTCTCAATTCCTCATTGGTGACTGTTCTGTTTTTATCATTTAACTACCCTATAGAGCATTGTCAGTGTTGTTTACGATTAGCTAATTCCCTAAGCTAACATTTTAGAATAATTAATTATAAGTTTGCATAGAAGTACATACCCATTGTTGTCTTCTTAAAAAAACCGGAAGGCCTTGTAAAGATGTTGTTCTCTTTCTAACTGATGTCAATCCCATGCATCAATGATGATTTCTATGTATTTAGTTTAACCATTTTCATCTACATCAGCGAAAATTTAAGCAAAAGAATGTTAGTTTAGAAGTATAAAGCAAAAAAAATAAATAAATAAAGGGGGTGGACATATGTTGTGAGTCAAAAATACCTTACAGCATCCATAAGCTGCCGCACTTCTGCTTTAGTATGCCTTGCGCCATGCCTTTGCCGTCCCGCTCTCAGTTCCTCATTGGTGACTATCCTGCTTTTATCATTTAACTACCCTATAGAGCATTGTCAGTGTTATTTAATCAACACCGACTTCATTCGCACCACACTCGAACAAATTATCGGGTTGATCAGTCCCAATAACTTGCAGCCAAGGTGACCAGAGGCATAAGAAACTATGACTAACTAAATATATCGTGGTAGTCACACGCTATTTCATAGAGTTAGCAGATTTAAAAGAGCATAAATTAATCTATTGATTATTATTTCAAAGAGGGTTTAAAACCAAGGAATAAAGAAATTTTGACAAAATCATAAGTTGTTAGGAGATGACCTATGACAGTTTTTTATGAGAACAAATCATTGATGAGAATTCATTTGATTTTCCATTTTTGTAAAATTTAACCGTAATATACGACAATAGTCATAACACATATTTTCAATTGTTGAGGACCTTACCTCAGAAGCGTGGAAAAACGACTTCACCTCTGAAACTTCTGAAAGATCGCAGTCATCAAGGAAGATCCCGTTACGATATTTAAAGTCAGAACTAAATCCCTGTATAAAAAAAGGCATATAGGTGCTTTGAACACATAAAAAAACTTAAAATTTAATTACAATTCTAATTTCAAAAACATATACGAGCTAGAGATTAGGTTCACATTCTATTTAATTTTATGGATATAATCACAGGGGCGTTAGTGTTAATTGTTCCAAACCTTTGGTATATCATCTTCCAACATATGTATCAATCTCCCTCTCTACTGTTTACAGTGAAGAAGTTTTCCCACATTATGTAACCTGAAAGTGGTAGAAAACTTCATATGAACACCATAGATAAATCATAATGCACAAGAATAACACCGCAAAACATTTTCAACAAGGAATTATTATCAAATCTAGGACATACAAATTGTTTAACTGCATAGTAAGATAGAGAAAAATAATAGTAACTGTTTTGATACATTATTGACAAACATGTTTTGTAAGATAATGACTTTAGTTGTGCGGTTAAGGAGATATAGTATCAGTGTTAGAATAGAAAAAGATTAGCTAATTCCCTACGGTGACATTTTAGAATAATTAATTATAAGTTTGCAATAGAAGGACATACCCACTGTTGTCTTCTTAAAAAAACCGGAAGGGCTTGTAAAGATGTTGCTCTCTTTCTAACCGATGTCAATCCCATGCATCAATGATGAATTCTATGTAGTTAGTTTAACCATTTTAATCTGCATCAGCGAAAATTTAAGCAAAAACATGTTAGTTTAGAAGTATAAAGCAAAAATTAATAAATAAAGGGGGTGGACTAATGGTGTGAGTCAAAAATACCTTACAGCATCCATAAGCTGCCGCACTTCTGCTTCATAATGCCTTGCGCCATGCCTTTGTTGTCCCGCTCTCAGTTCCTCATTGGTGACTATCCTGCTTTTATCATTTAACTACCCTATAGAGCATTGTCAGTGTTTGTTAAGATTAGCTAATTCCCTAAGGTGACATTTTAGAATAAATAATTATAAGTTTGCAATAGAAGGACATACCCACTGTTGTCTTCTTAAAAAAACCGGAAGGGCTTGTAAAGATGTTGTTCTCTTTCTAACCGGTGTCAATCGCATGCATCAGTGATGAATTCTATGTAGTTAGTTTAACCATTTTCATCTACATCAGCGAAATTTTAAGCAAAAACATGTTAGTTTAGAAGTATAAAGCAAAAATTAATAAATAAAGAGGGTGGACTAATGTTGTGAGTCAAAAATACCTTACAGCATCCATAAGCTGCCGCACTTCTCCTTCTTAATGCCTTGCGCCATGCCTTTGCCGTCCCGCTCTCAGTTCCTCATTGGTGACTATCCTGCTTTTATCATTTAACTACCCTATAGAGCATTGTCAGTGTTGTTTAAGATTAGCTAATTCCCTAAGCTGACATTTAAGAATAATTAATTATCAGTTTGCAATAGAAGGACATACCCACTGTTGTCTTCTTAAAAAAAACCGGAAGGTCTTGTAAAGATGTTGTTCTCTTACTAACCGGTGTCAATCGCATGCATCAGTGATGAATTCTATGTAGTTAGTTGAACTATTTTCATCTAAATCAGCGAAAATTTAAGCAAAAATATGTTAGTTTAGAAGTATAAAGCAAAAATTATTAAATAAGGAGGTGGACTAATGTTGTGAGTCAAAAATACCTTACAGCATCCATAAGCTGCCGCACTTCTGCTTCAGTATGCCTTGTGCCATGCCTTTGCCGTCCCGCTCTCAGTTCCTCATTGGTGACTGTTCTGCTTTTATCATTTAACTACCCTATAGAGCATTGTCAGTGTTGTTTAAGATTAGCTAATTCCCTAAGCTGACATTTTAGAATAATTAATTATAAGTTTGCATAGAAGTAAATACCCACTGTTGTCTTCTTAAAAAAACCGGAAGGCCTTGTAAAGATGTTGTTCTCTTCTAACTGATGTCAATCCCATGCATCAATGATGATTTCTATGTAGTTAGTTTAACCATTTTCATCTACATCAGCGAAAATTTAAGCAAAAGAATGTTAGTTTAGAAGTATAAAGCAAAAAAAAAAAAATAAAGTGGGTGGACATATGTTGTGAGTCAAAAATACCTTACAGCATCCATAAGCTGCCGCACTTCTGCTTCATAATGACTTGCGCCATGCCTTTGCCGTCCCGCTCTCAGTTCCTCATTGGTGACTATCCTGCTTTTATCATATAACTACCCTATAGAGCATTGTCAGTGTTGTTTAATCAACACCGACTTCATTCGCACCACCCTCGAACAAATTATCAGGTTGATCAGTCCCAATAACTTGCAGCCAAGGTGACCAGAGCATAAGAAACTATGACTAACTAAATATATCGTGGTAGTCACACGCTAATTCATAGAGTTAGCAGATTTAAAAGACCAAAACCACGGAATAAAGAAATTTTGAGAAAATCATAAGTTGTTAGGAGATGACCTATGACAGTTTTTTATGAGAACAAATCATTGGTTAGAATTCATTTGATTTTCCATTTTTGTAAATTTAACCGTAATATACGACAATAGTCATAACACATATTTTCAATTGTTGAGGACCTTACCTCAGAAGCGTGGAAAAACGACTTCACCTCTGAAGCTTCTGAAAGATCGCAGTCATCAAGGAAGATCCCCTTATGATATTTAAAGTCAGAACTAAATCACTGTATAAAAAAAGGCATATAGGTGCTTTGAACACATAAAAAACAAAAAATTTAATTACAATTCTAATTGCAAAAACATATACTAGCTAGAGGTTGAGTTCACATTTTATTTAATTTTATGGATATAATCACAGGGGCGTTAGTGTTAATTGTTCCAAACCTTTAGTATATCATTTTCCAACATATGTAGTTGTCTTCCTCTCTACTGTTTACAGTGCAGAAGTTTTCCCAAAATATGTTACCTGAAAATGGTAGAAAACTTCATATGAACACCATAAATAATTCATAATGCACAACAATAACACCGCAAAACATTTTCACAAGGAAGTGTTATCAAATCTAGGACATGCAAATTGTTTAACTGCATAGTAAGATAGAGAAAAATAATAGTAACTGTTTTGATACATTATTGACAAACATGTTTTGTAAGATAATGACTTTCGATGTGCGGTTAAGGAGATATAGTATCAGTGTTAGAATAGAAAAAGATTAGCTAATTCCCTAAGGTGACATTTTAGAATAATTAATTATAAGTTTGCAATAGAAGGACATACCCACTTTTGTCTTCTTAAAAAAACCGGAAGGGCTCGTAAAGATGTTGTTCTCTTTCTAACCGATCTCAATCCCATGCATCAATGATGAATTCTATATAGTTAGTTTAACCATTTTCATCTATATCAGCGAAAATTTAAGCAAAAACATGTTAGTTTAGAAGTATAAAGCAAAAATTAATAAATAAAGGGGGTGGACTAATGTTGTGAGTCAAAAATACCTTACAGCATCCATAAGCTGCCGCACTTCTGCTTCTTAATGCCTTGCGCCATGCCTTTGTCGTCCCGCTCTCAGTTCCTCATTGGTGACTATCCTGTTTTTATCATTGAACTACCCTATAGAGCATTGTCATTGTTGTTTAAGATTAGCTAATTCCCTAAGCTGACATTTTAGAATAATTAATTATAAGTTTGCATCGAAGTACATACCCACTGTTGTCTTCTTAAAAAAACCGGAAGGCCTTGTAAAGATGTTGTTCTCTTTCTAACCGATGTCAATCCCATGCATCAATGATGATTCCTATGTAGTTAGTTTAACCATTTTCATCTACATCAGCGAATATTTAAGCAAAAACATGTTAGTTTAGAAGTCTAAAGCAAAAATTAATAAATAAAGGGTGTGGACTAATGTTGTGAGTCAAAATACCTTACAGCATCCATAAGCTGCTGCGCTTCTGCTTCAGTATGCCTTGTGCCATGCCTTTGCCGTCCCGCTCTCAGTTCCTCATTGGTGACTGTTCTGCTTTTATCATTTAACTACCCTATAGAGCATTGTCAGTGTTGTTTAAGATTAGCTAATTCCCTAAGCTGACATTTTAGAATAATTAATTATAAGTTTGCATAGAAGTACATACCCACTGTTGTCTTCTTAAAAAAACCGGAAGGCCTTGTAAGATGTTTCTAACTGATGTCAATCCCATGCATCAATGATGATTTCTATGTAGTTAGTTTAACCATTTTCATCTACATCAGCGAAAATTTAAACAAAAGAATGTTAGTTTAGAAGTATAAAGCAAAAAAAAAATAAAGGGGGCGGACATATGTTGTGAGTCAAAAATACCTTACAGCATTCATAAGCTGCCACACTTCTGCTTCATAATGCCTTGCGCCATGCCTTTGCCGTCCCGCTCTCAGTTCCTCATTGGTGACTATCCTGCTTTTATCATTTAACTACCCTATAGAGCATTGTCAGTGTTGTTTAATCAACACCGACTTCATTCGCACCACCCTCGAACAAATTATCGGGTTGATCAGTCCCAATGACTTGCAGCCAAGGTGACCAGAGGCATAAGAAACTATGACTAACTAAATATATCGTGGTAGTCACACGCTATTTCATAGAGTTAGCAGATTTAAAAGACCATAATCTAATCTATTGATTATTATTTCAAAGAGGGTTTAAAACCACGGAATAAAGAAATTTTGACAAAATCATAAGTTGTTAGGAGATGACCTATGGCATTTTTTTATGAGAACAAATCATTGATGGGAATTCATTTGATTTTCCATTTTTGTAAAATTTAACCGTAATATACGACAATAGTCATAACACATATTTTCAATTGTTGAGGACCTTACCTCAGAAGCGTGGAAAAACGACTTCACCTCTGAAGCTTCTGAAAGATCGCAGTCATCAAGGAAGATCCCGTTACGATATTTAAAGTCAGAACTAAATCCCTGTATAAAAAAAGGCATAAAGGTGCTTTGAACACATAAAAAACATAAAATTTAATTACAATTCTAATTTCAAAAACATATACGAGCTAGAGATTAGGTTCACATTCTATTTAATTTTTTGGATATAATCACAGGGGCATTAGTGTTAATTGTTCCAAACCTTTAGTATATCATCTTCCAACATATGTATCAATCTCCCTCTCTACTGTTTACAGTGAAGAAGTTTTCCCACATTATGTAACCTGAAAGTGGTAGAAAACTTCATATGAACACCATGGATAATTCATAATGCACAAGAATAACACCGCAAAACATTTTCAACAAGGAATTATTATCAAATCTAGGACATACAAATTCTTTAGCTACATAGTAAGATAGAAAAAAATAATAGTAACTGTTTTGATACATTATTGACAAACATGTTTTGTAAGATAATGACTTTCGATGTGTGGTTAAGGAGATATAGTATCAGTGTTAGAATAGAAAAAGATTAGCTAATTCCCTAAGGTGACATTTTAGAATAATTAATTATAAGTTTGCAATAGAAGGACATACCCACTGTTGTCTTCTTAAAAAAACCGGAAGGGCTTGTAATGATGTTGTTCTCTTTCTAACCGATGTCAATCCCATGCATCAATAATGAATTCTATGTAGTTAGTTTAACCATTTTCATCTACATCAGCGAAAATTTAAGCAAAAACATGTTAGTTAAGAAGTATAAAGCAAAAATTAATAAATAAAGGGGGTGGACTAATGTTGTGAGTCAAAAATACCTTACAGCATCCATAAGCTGCCGCACTTCTGCTTCTTAATGCCTTGCGCCATGCCTTTCCCGTCCCGCTCTCAGTTCCTCATTGGTGACTATCCTGCTTTTATCATTTAACTACCCTATAGAGCATTGTCAGTGTTGTTTAAGATTAGCTAATTCCCTAAGCTGACATTTTAGAATAATTAATTATAAGTTTGCAATAGAAGGACATACCCACTGTTGTCTTCTTAAAAAAAACCGGAAGGTCTTGTAAAGATCTTGTTCTCTTTCTAACCGGTGTCAATCACATGCATCAGTGATGAATTCTATGTAGTTAGTTGAACCATTTTCATCTACATCAGCGAAAATTTAAGCAAAAACATGTTAGTTTAGAAGTATAAAGCAAAAATTAATAAATAAAGGGGGTGGACTAATGTTGTGAGTCAAAAATACCTTACAGCATCCATAAGCTTGCCGCACTTCTGCTTCAATATGCCTTGTGCCATGCCTTTGCCGTCCCGCTCTCAGTTCCTCATTGGTGACTGTTCTGCTTTTATCATTTAACTACCCTATAGAGCATTGTCAGTGTTGTTTAAGATTAGCTAATTCCCTAAGCTGACATTTTAGAATAATTAATTATAAGTTTGCATAGAAGTACATACCCACTGTTGTCTTCTTAAAAAAACCGAAAGGCCTTGTAAAGATGTTGTTCTCTTTCTAACTGATGTCAATCCCATGCATCAATGATGATTTCTATGTAGTTAGTTTAACCATTTTCATCTACATCAGCGAAAATTTAAGCAAAAGAATGTTAGTTTAGAAGTATAAAGCAAAAAAAAAAATAAAGGGGGTGGACATATGTTGTGAGTCAAAAATACCTTACAGCATCCATAAGCTGCCGCACTTCTGCTTCATAATGCCTTGCGCCATGCCTTTGCCGTCCCGCTCTCAGTTCCTCATTGGTGACTATCCTGCTTTTATCATTTAACTACCCTATAGAGCATTGTCAGTGTTGTTTAATCAACACCGACTTCATTCGCACCACCCTCGAACAAATTATCAGGTTGATCAGTCCCAATAACTTGCAGCCAAGGTGACCAGAGGCATAAGAAACTATGACTAACTAAATATATCGTGGTAGTCCACACGCTATTTCATAGAGTTAGCAGATTTAAAAGACCATAACCTAATCTATTGATTATTATTTCAAAGAGGGTTTAAAACCACGGAATAAAGAAATTTTGACAAAATCATAAGTTGTTAGGAGATGACCTATGGCAGTTTTTTATGAGAACAAATCATTGATGAGAATTCATTTGATTTTCCATTTTTGTAAAATTTAACCGTAATATACGACAATAGTCATAACACATATTTTCAATTGTTGAGGACCTTACCTCAGAAGCGTGGAAAAACGACTTCACCTCTGAAGCTTCTGAAAGATCGCAGTCATCAAGGAAGATCCCCTTACGATATTTAAAGTCAGAACTAAATCCCTGTATAAAAAAAGGCATATAGGTGCTTTGAACACATAAAAAACATAAAATTTAATTACAATTCTAATTGCAAAAACATATACTAGCTAGAGGTTGAGTTCACATTTTATTTAATTTTATGGATATAATCACAGGGGCGTTAGTGTTAATTGTTCCAAACCTTTAGTATATCATTTTCCAACATATGTAGTTGTCTTCCTCTCTACTGTGTACAGTGCAGAAGTTTTCCCAAAATATGTTACCTGAAAATGGTAGAAAACTTCATATGAACACCATAGATAATTCATAATGCACAACAATAACACCGCAAAACATTTTCACAAGGAAGTGTTATCAAATCTAGGACATGCAAATTGTTTAACTGCATGAAGTACTAAGAATGTTTTTAACTGGAAGTGAATTGTTGTTGTCGGAAGGATACACTATATAAAAGCCTAGTGTTAAGTGAGTCGATTGTTTATTTCGCTATTACTAATTTTTCTTAAGTCCTACTTATTATTTCTAAGGGATTGGAGGTCCAATACTGCCACAAACCCATGATCATACCTTTAATTGTGTTATTTCTCGTTGCATTTTACGGTTCTTATCAGGAAGAGACTCTATCTTGCTGATCTGCCTGCATGTGTGGTTCACAAGGAGTTAGATAGGTAGTGATGCCACAAAGAGAAGCAATTATAGTGGTCATTAGACATTGTTGAGAACAATAAACAAACCTAAAAAATTTTCAATTTCTTGCACATATAGTCGACCACTTTTTCTGTAGGCGTTCCTTTTGAAGCTCATTCTCCATCAACGCAAGAGCAACTTCCTATTTTAAGAGAATGGTAATGAAAAAGTAAGATAGAGAAAAAAATAGTAACTGTATTGAGACATTATTTCACAACCATGTTTTGTAAGATAATTGTTTTCGATGTGCGGTTAAGGAGATAAAGTATCAGTGTTAGAAAGGAAAAAAACTAGCTAATTCGCTAAGATGACAGTTTAGAATAGTTAAATATAAGTTTGCAATAGAAGGACATACCCGATGTTGTCTTCTTAGAAAAACCGGAAGGCCTTGTAAAGATGCTCTTCCCTTTGTAACCGATGTCAATCACATGTAGCAGACAATTTATTTTCTCTTCTTGTCTGAAATGATTGGTTCTTGAAAAGTTAGCAATTTATAGGGAAACATCCTCATCCATAGGAACTAGCACACCTCTCATACAGACCATATGAATAAATTCTAAGTATAACATTGCTACAAAATAGAACAATAACTTAATAAAATGCATAAACAAATAAAAACCAATTAAACCAATCAATCTCTTCAACAGCAGTAGGCCATATCCAATTTCAGATAGTGAGAACCAATGACAATTATGTAACGTACCCAGTAGGCCAATGTAACGTACCCATCGCGTCCATCCACATTATTCAAGAAACCAAAACCAAAACCCTAAATAAACAAGCTTTGGCTGGTTGAACCAATAAACAAACAAGTAGAATAAGGAGACGTTTTGTTTCATATGGTGAAGAGTGACAGTTAATTTAAAGGGAAAAGGTTAAAATAACTTTTATAATTTGATTTAAATGGAACAAATACAGGAATGAAACGTTGTTTTGGTTTTAAGGGGAATCTTAAATTCAGGAAGCAATTCAAACATGATGAAAGGCATAAACATTACAATATTCAGAAAGTGTGCAGCAGCAAGCAGAACTAAGTACTAAAGGTAGCTTAGCTTAGCAGGATCCTACTACCATTCACATGCCCATAAAATTTTAGAATAACGTCCTATCAAGAAAGTACTTTTCCTTGTGTCAAGTACCATCTAAAAGAACAACGCATGGCAACATAATTTCCCAATATTTAACTAATTTTATGCACATTGAAGGTTTTCTCTTCTTTATTCCATAACTATACTGAAAATGTTGACTGAGTTTTGGGTTTGTAGTGAGCAGGAGATAAAATAAATTTTACCTGCATGATGCAAGTTGCGCTCCTGCTGACAGCGGCCAAGGTAGACAAAGACAGAACAGAAACCACCATAATCAAACCACCCCATAACCAGAGTCCAACTCCAATCAGTCCTCCAACAACCACCACCTTTAGATAAAGATGAAGTTTCAGAAACAGAATAGAAACCAAATAATAAATAAAAAAGACAGCGAAGAAAATAGAAAGAAAAACAGAAGAGAAGCAAAGGGAGGGTGTTGTCACAGCGCCACTCCACCATCCCTGGCTATGCACCGCCGTGTCCCGTTACCCTTTGCGTTGTTCCGGTGACGCCACCACCGTACGCCGTATGGTAACCATTGATTAGACATATTGATAATATTCATAATTCATTCTCATACAAAACATCCTAAACCTATTAAAACTAGAAGTCTCTTTCACAGGATCTGACTAGAACTATCTTCCTAAATCCTAAATTTTTAACTACCTGATAAGCAGATTCTGAGACATGGCTATCTGGACATCATCAGTGCCAGGAGGCATATCCATCACTAAAATATCAAGGTTACCCAAATCAACTCCTCTTGCCATTTTCTCAAGAGCCTTTGGTACCTATGATAATCCAGTAATAGAAATTCAAATAAATAACAGTTCTTTTTAGCAAGAAAATGTATTCAATAATAAATCCTTTTACAGTTTATCCCAACAAACAACAACTTAAATTGTAGAAGGCAATTAAGCAAGAAATAGTGGAAGAAAGTGAAAAGGAGAACAGGGGAAAAAGGCAGTTACAGGCATACCATGGGACCTCTTATAAAAACTGAACTAACTGTAATACCTCTCCAAACAATTGGGGCATCCTTCTCCACAAGAAACCCTATTGGCATACACTTGATTCCATAATTTTCAGTGGAAATCATTTTCTTATCTGAAATTAAGTGAACAGAAATTATTGGCATGAACTGCAATAGAAGTTGGAAGAAACTTAGCCACAAAACAAAGTTTAACAAACTCACATAATTAGCAAACTGCTCACCTTGACCTTATTGCAGATCAAAATTTACATAAAACAAACTCACATAATTAAAGAGTGAATATCTAATTGAAGAAATAACATGCTAGAGTTGAAAAAAATAAACCAAAATGCTCACCTTGACCTTATTGTAGATCAAAATTTACAAGATTTCTAGATGCACATTCCTGCTACACATCCAAGTTTTATATCCTGATCAGAAAAAAACACACAGAGAAACATGCTATTGAAGAAATCTTGTAACATACAAGTTGCACAAAATAAACAAAGGTGTTCACCCAACCCCTATTGGGGAACCAAATTTGCAAGCTTTCTACGTACACGATCCTGTCCACGCTTTATATGCTAGTCAGAAAAAAGCATGTGCAATTGTCATTGCCATGGACAAAAGAAAAGATCATTTTGAAGTTTCAATTTAGTGTTCACATGATTAGTAAAGGCTTGCGATATTAGGTGCAACAATTAGATCACTAGAATCGGCTTGCTCGTTACAGGCATATGAAATTGTATTCTTGTAAAAACAAATAATATCAAAATGAAAATATCTAACTCACATAGTGACATTGTATACTTGTTAAGCAAGTGCTACATTGTTCATCGTGCAGCCAGATGAAGTTCCTGAAAAAGATCAAAAAAAACATATTAAGACGATGGTGATAGGCAAAAAAAAAAAAAACCATAGAAGGCTTCTATCAAATACTCAAATGTGTTACAATGAGACAACTTTGGTAAACTTGTCGCCACATAGCAAGATGTCAACAAACAAATAACCTCATCGTTATTTTGTCTCCATAGGTTTGTCATTTTCTAGTGAACTGCCTTTTAATGGTAGCAAATATTCACTAGTACAATTCCTAATGATAACGAATTTGTTTCTGCAGGGGTCCAACACAATCCCCACTAAGAAAACAAATAGAATAAGGAAGCATCAAAATAATTTTCTTACCATCAGTGCTATTTGTATCTAATTCCTAGCTACTTTATGACTATCCATAACTAAATTTTATAACTAATATCCCACCACTTCCCTTGCACCATTCTCTCACTTCTACCCTGAAATTCTATCATAATTCCTATAAAAATAACCATTTGATAGTTTTAAATAAGGATTAATTGTATTTTTTGTCCCTCTATTATAGCATATCCGTCATTTTGATCCCCCTCAATTTTTTTTTCGCGATTTGGTCCCCCTAAACTTTTTATGCTGAATTGGTGGTCCCTCCTCCAAATACATGAATGCATACAAGGACCAAAATTTTGAGGGATATATAGGATTAGAAATTTTAGGGGGACAAAAATCGCAAAAAAATAAGTTATGAGCATCGGAATCGTGGATAGAGACTGTAATAGGGGGATAAAAAATGCAATTAAGCCTTTTAATAAATAAATTTATCAAATTGACATTGAAGTATATGAATAATCCAAGCATTTTCCAGTTAAATAAATTCTTGTGACTCATTCTATTAGTCCTGACACTGAAGAATGTTGACATTCCATATTATACAATTTCATAATCCTCATCTTAGAAAGGAGACCAACAAAAACCAGAGACAACAGGGATTCTCTAGCAATAAACGTTCTATCAATAATCAATAAAACTACCAAAATCCCAAGTTGTTTCTAATGTATATTCCATAACTGTGACAATGGAATTTTTTTCGGAAAAAGGTGACAATATAAGACATCAGTTTACAATCAAGTTTTTTCTGGTTTTTGCATGTGAGTCTCAAAATAGTAAAATAAAAATAAAATAAAATGACCCCATATAAATCACCTGCATGTTAACTTCCTTCAACTTGGGATGAAGACGAGAACTTGAATCTTTCACGCTTTTGGGAGGCCATATCTGCACGAGTTATTTCATCAAAATGAGACATCAAAAAAGGAGAATTGTCACCATACTAGTGCCTGAAGGAAGTTCTAAAAGGTGAAATCATAATCACAATACTAGTTCAAGGCGTCACAAGTATGTAGCTAATAGAGTATCAATTTTCGAGACATATTGTGCTTCTATTTGACTAATTAGGCACTAAGCACAATCACCTTCATGAAAGTTCTCTAACAAAAGCAATTAAATAATACAATAATGGTGTTTCAAAAAAAAGCCTAACAAATAACAATCACCTTTCTAGAGTTTCTAAGTAGGTACATCTCTATTAAGAAAATTAGTTTGAAAAAATAACGAATGAAAAGGAGACAGACGGGTAAAGGTTAGCTATGTAGTAGGTCCTTTTCTTTTCCCTATTTGTACAGTTGCTCTAGGCACCTAGAACACTATGAACCAAACTTTGACTTTTCAAACTTCAATACATTAACTTTCAGTTAAGAAAATATCATATTATTTGAATGATAAAACATATTTAAAATATCATAATTAAGTTTCGTTAAATCCTCTTTGAATCTAGTGGCCTTTGTTAAAGTAATCCTGTCTCAATATCTCATTATAAATAAAAGAAACAAATAAAAATTCTACAAGATATAAATTTTAGATCATCATGCCACTGCATGGGTGTAAATATTATTATTTTTAACTAAAACAATTAAAAATCAAATTAACATTATCAATCCAGAACCAAATTCCAAGAGTAAATCATATCATTCATTTTCTTTAAAGGGTTTATTTTTCTCTTTAGCCTTTGAATTAATTCAGTTTAGTTATTCACACTATGATATATTAGCTCAAATGCTCCTTTTGAAATTGGAATTATATCCTAGTTTTATTGTAAATAGCTATGTATATGTTTATGGTCCACATTATCTGTTATGGAAGTGAGATTGCAATCCTTGCCAAAACTCAAAAAGTTGTGGTGTCAGCCTACATCCTCCCCAGTTCTTAGGTTTATGGATCAAACTTCTGTAAGCGGAAAATAATAGGATTATCTCCCACACCCCTAGAGTTAACAAATGACAAAAGGAGGTATGCTCTTACCAAATGAGATGATGAGCAGTCCAAGCCAAGGGGGTGTGGTGGAAGAAGAAAGTTTCGATTATTGACCATCACAACTATCAATGATGTTATGGGAGTTGCCTATACATTGTATGACTAATAGTAATAAGTCAATCATGCTAAAACCGATGCATGCACCTACCACAGTAAATTATATGAAAATGTCTCCTAAGAGCAGCCAACTGAATTTGAAACTTAGAATACTAAACTGGAAGAAATGTATTCAAACCTATTAAAAATCAATCAAAACATGCATGATAAATGCCAATTTCTACAACTGTACTCATTATGTTTCATCTTTAAATTGTCCTCAATTGGCATTAGTATAAACTCAACCGTGGGTATATATAGCAGACTAGAAAACAAATTTTTTAATACTTACAATATCAAATTCTTGATTTTTTACAAAACCAGAAGCTGTAGCAAGATTGTGCCCGGAGGTTGATTTCTCTTCCAATGAAGTGTACAAATTGGAGGCAGATTCCCTAATTTCTGCTTCTAGCATCTCTATTGCATTCCTGGAAAGAAAATAAACTACTAAAATCATTCTCTATCACAATAGTTGTTAACCAAAAAATAGAAAGAGAATCATCATCATCATCCACCTCATTGCAATTCAAGCATTTCACGAGTACTTCCCTTGGCTTCGTGGCACCTTCACCAATTAATGGTGATTCAATTAATTATACATGTCAATTGGACTATATTAGGGTTGATATGTCAAGCCTCTATTAGTGTAAGTCTATTCCTTATTAAATGCCAATACTATAATGCACTATATATTAGGAGAAAGGAATTGGGGGAAATGGCCGTTTCTCCTAGCTGAGTTGATGCCATTTGCGGTAATTTAGATTTCTCTATTGCTTCCTCGGTTTGTTTGGTATCTACATAAGGCTTTTCAGTGATAAGTAGAATTTTTCAACGGAAAGTTAGTTATCTTGATGCATCATATATTGCAGTTAATTGTGTTCAAATTAAAATTACCTTTCACTTTTTTGTGTTTCATTTTTTATTTGTCCTTCCAATAAAAAATGATGTTTCAGAAAGAAAAATTACTACTAAAGAAAGAATGTTAGAGTTTTTCTTAGTTATGTGTTATTTTTATTAGATGGACATGGAAAGAGACAGGCAAATGAGACAGTCAGACAAGTGATTTGGTTCTGCAACATGTTAATACACTTAAATTTCTAACTTAAAGGAAACAATGATTTACATATATTTCAGTTAATTAACTTCACCTTCATGCTACACACAACTTCAATTCTAACTGAACTATTCATTATATTTTTTAATACTCCTTTTATATCATGAACTATTAATTATTTGTATCTCTTCCCAATCAAAAGTGGGTTCTTCTCAACAATGAATGACAATTAATTAGTTGATATGTCTGGGGTTTTTCTTTGATTAAAAACTGATTGCCTTAACTTTGTTTATCTCAACAAAGAACAACCATTGATTGCTATGTTATATGTCATCATACCATTTAACATAATCAGATATCAAAGATAAGAGAAGATACTCTGGTTTTCATGAGGGAAAATCAATCTGTACATTACAGAACATGAGGCAGAATCTTATCTTAATCCTTATTCCTAATTCCTAATTAAAATGCTTCAATCCTTTAATATCTAAACTGCAGAAGTTCACTGATATTCAGAAATCAGATGAGTTTATCATTCTGCCAGGTTCTATGAGAACATTTAATTGGAAGGTTATTTGTGGATTTGAGTGTAAGTCTATTCCTTATTGGCCTGTAACTGGCCTGTAACGGAAAAAATTTACTAAGGTTGTCATCATCCACAAATAAAGGAAAAGTCTCCCTTCAACACTAACTGCCAATACTTAATCCATTGAGAGTCACAATTCGACTTGGACCTTGAAAGGGAAGACCTAATACCTAATACCAAACCATAGAAAACTACATACTCAACCATCACCAAAACACCTATGAAACCCATCTTAATTTTTATTGGTGTTTTATAATTGTATATTGTATGTCAAATAATTCTTAAAAAAAGGCACCTATCTCTAAATAAGTATTTATATGTGTTAGGCTATAAGCTATTATTTTGAGAAACTATTATAGGCAGAAATTGTAAATTTAGCAAAACAGAATACAATTGTATGGCAAATTATTCAGAAATACAAATGTGAATATGTGCTACAATATTTCATTATCTTGTGAAGAATTAATCACCCCGCCCAGATTGCAGCAGCTAGCAATGATTTGTTAAGATGATCCCCCATGTTTGCAAGCTTATTTAAGAGAAAAATATTAAAGTATAGTGACCTGCAACAGGACAACAATGATCAATGGAGGACGATTGTGGCGTTTGAGAAGGTCCTTGAAGGGATTCTTGACCTGTTTAGCCACTTCACTTGCTTTAAGAATATTTTCCACACCACGAATCTTTTTTAGCTCAGCCTTCCCTTTTTCCTCATATCCCCCTTTCAATAAGACTGTTGGGAGTGTCATCTACTATAAGGGCCCCTACTGTCAGCATCACGCAGGAACCACTGCCAAAGCCAATGATATCCTCCACCCATACCCACCTTCAATCCTATTCCCCATTTTACACATAATACATAAACAATATTATTCTTCTATAAAATTATGTACTAGTCCTTATATATTATGCCTTCAAATCCAAATTGATCAATTAAGGATTATAATTATAATATTAAACTTACTTTGCAGTAAACCAGTTGACAATGTTTGCTGAGCAACAGATGGTTGACCACCCAGGGAAATTAATGGACATGCCTCATGCGCAGAAGTTACTCCAATGATGTGGACCTTCTTGTTTATTAAGAGTGGATCAAATATAAACTCCAAAGAAAAAAAATCTGGCCAAGAATCAATATACTGAAAGAGGAACTTACAATAGATGCATGAGTTTTCACAGGAGACTTCCCCTCTCAGGATTCCATATCAAGATCAACAGGGGTTTCATGGATTTTATTAGTATGGCTTGGAATTGATCCTGCGCAAAAGTCTCCTCCTCCCACATGAAAAATTGAAACAAACATGGACTATGTGGCTTGGGTTAACATCACAATGTTCAGCTTGCATTATCTTCAAATTTCATTTCCCAATAAGTATAAGAAAGAAGGGCAGATATGGCATACCTCTTGTTCCCTTAAGAAATCTGGATTTGAAAACCATGTCTCATCGACTACTACATCAGGAGTTCTTGGCCTTCCATTATATAAAACTGCCGCAATAGAAGAGGTTAAAACAACGTGTTTCACAGATGGCGATTTTACACATGATTTACAAACATTAAGAGTTCCCTTCACCGCTGGATCAATTAATTCAGCCTGAAATAAGGAAAAACAACATTACAAAGTCAATAACAGGAGGAAACTTATCTGTTTTGAAAATACAACAAAAGTGGTAATTGACTAATTTCTCATTGCTTTCATTGTAAAAAAAATGGAGCTGGTAGGAAAGACCTCACTACCTTATAATACTATCAAATAGAATTATAACCTATGATAGGTATCTTATGGACAATATTTGTAGCTTTAAATCCACATATGGTTTCTTACAGGATACTGTATTAGAATAATTCATACACAAAAGTTTTTTCATACAAATAAATTAATCGCATAAATCTTGAAAGGTGTCACTAATATAACTTTAAATTATTTTTCATTATTTGCAGAGAAATTTTTTAATCATATATGATTGAGTCTCTAAAGGTTTCTGAATATACATAATATATGTTTTTTTTTCTGTATATCAAAAGTCAGTGTGTATATCTTTTTTTTTCCTTATCAAATGCATGCAGAGGGTCACATCCAATTTAATTATTTATCAAGAAAAGTGAAATGGAAATAAACCTGGGGTCCTTGACAATGAACTGAGCGGGTGAAGCAGTGTGGAAGACAGCATCAGAGCCCTCAACAGTAGAGTCAAAGGAACCTTCTTCAAGAAGATCTGCCTTAAAGAGTCAAACAATAATGCAAAAGGAATCAGGGTTTAGGCAGTTACCAAGACATCGGATGTGGCTTGGGTGGAATCTCCATTGACACGAATCATGGAGTTGTTCTGTCTTAGCCATTCTTGATCGAGCTGTTTGCCAAGAACCTGATAGTAGTGTTCAACGAAGAATGAAGCTACCTACCACAGACATGACACAACCCATTCTTGATCGACCTGTTTGCCAAGAACTGATAGTAGTGTTCAACGAAGAATGAAGCTACCTACCACAGAAACGGTCCAATATTCATAGAATGAAAGATACTTGCATTAACAATATCAACAATGATAGTAAAATTACCTGCCCCCAAGTAACAGCCATTTTTTGAAAAAAGAGAGCAAGAAAAAAGGCTCTCTGTGTTCCAGCAGACGTCACAACAAGCTTGGAAATCGATGAAAACGAAAGAAAGAAAACAAGCTCAATTCCATATGAGAGAAAGACAAAGAAAGAAACTTTCAAAAACTAACAGAATGGGAAATGCAGTATGCAGATTGCAGAGTAAAAAGAGAGAGAGAGAGAGGGATTCTACCACACGAGAACTTGACAGATTAACGGAGAAGATGTGTTTCTGGTGGAGAGCCGTTGTATATATAGGCAGCAAAGGAAAGAGAAAGACAGGAACAAGAGTTGTTGGTTATTTGGCGGGGCAGGATATGCTGACTTAAAAATGGGGCTGTACATACTGCTTTACTTTATTACTTGAGTAGACAAGATGCATGACTAAAAAAAAAAAGAAACTCAAACTTTGTCACAGAAACATACATCTTTACTAACAACAACAACAAAATCATTATCCCTTTAATGGAGCCACTGAGTCAACAACATGGATCAATCAATGACACATTGGGACTTATCAAAATTTAAATTTTAAATAAAACCATATCGACCAAATTTTAGTTAATGGATAGAAAGAAGTAGGCATAAATCTGTGTTTCTTACCATTGCTGCCTGGAATAAAGAGGTAACAGATCATTTACTAAATAGAAGAGCATTGGATCCATATACAATGATGAATCATTTTAACAGCACACAACTTCCTGACTTCCAGTAAAAACTAACCCACAAACAAATGTCCTATAAGAATACTTAGCAATCAAATTACCAGGAGTCTCTGCAGGAGAAGTAGATGCATGAGGTTGTGTGTCAATCTTTTTAGATGCTACTGGTGTAAGATCTTGGTGTGTTTCTCCATCATCAGTGAAATGAAAAATATCATTCAATATAAAGTAACCGTTCTCCTGAGGAGCAAGAAAGACCGATTGGACAAAGAATCAAGAGAGTACCTGAGACCATTACAAGCACACTTTCATCCAAAGAATCAAGACCATTGATCGTCTTGATCTCTGCTGTAACAAAATGAATTTGCTGCATGGGAGAAAAGCAACTGGTCAGTGATGAAATATGAAATAGACAGATGAAAAATTGAAACAAAGACAAGATTAAACAATAATGCAAAAGGAATCAGGGTTTAGGCAGTTACCGAGATATCGGAGCTGTGCTTTTTGTAGAACTGGTGAGCCATATTAGGGTGTTGGGTAAGAACATGATAGTACTGTGCAACGAAGATTGAAGCCACCTGTCACAGACACTACCAACGTAGATCACTGTATAGTTATTCTCCAAAGAAAAAAAATCTGGCCAACAAGAATCAATATACTGAAAGAGGAACTTACAATACATGCATAAGTTTTCACAGGAGGCTTCCCTCTCACGTCCATAGTTATTTTTATACAATTTTGACTCATAGTGAAGCTGTGGATGTTTGGTCTTCACAGGTTCCTGGAAAATTTTCAGGGGCAGCACGTGATTGTTAAGAATTAAAAAAATAGAATATCATAATCCCACTAATGTCATTAACTGATATGAAAAACTTCTCAAAATACAGCAAAAGAGAATATGTCAATATGATGAACAATCTAAGATAAACAGCAATAACTTTAAGTTTTAACCAAAGCATGCATCCATAAAGATAATTTGGTATTTTACATGTCACTGCAATCTATAAAGTGATGTTATTGATTTCTTGCAAACCTTACTGCTCCCACTATTGTCCCAAAATTGACATAAGAGAGTAAGAGCATGCATGCATCCTTTATCTGAACACCCATAGCATTGATAAAAAAAAAATATAGGACACTTCATTTTCTGAAGTGATTGTCTACAGCATGGAATTCTAAAACACCCAATGGGCAGAAACATTTATATAGTCTAAAAAGCATGTTCCACAGAGTGAATCAACGTGGTTTGATCATACACGTACATCTAAGATGCTAAAAATGCAATCAGAAGCAAGAAAACATTAATCTATCTCTAGAAATTAGTAAAAGAATTCAATAATCAATCACCCCCCCCCCCCCCTTCCAGACATAAAAGAGGACTAAAAACTTGAAGAGAACTGAACATACCAGTTTGACAGCCACCTCCTCTCCAGTTTGTATATTAACAGCTGACACAAATATGTTAACAACAATATAAGACATTGGCGCAAAATGAGGATTACAATTAATATTCCCAAAAAAAGAAAAAGTGGAAGAAACATGAGCATACCTATATAAAGGTTCCCAAGAGACCCACTCCCGATTTTCCTTCCCAGTTTAAACTTCCCAGCAATCACGTCAAAATCAGGATTGAAGCCAAGAACTGATAGTAGTGTTCAACGAAGAATGAAGCCACCTACCACAGACACGGCACAACCCATTCTTGATCGAGCTGTTTGCCAAGAACTGATAGTACTGTGCAACGAAGATTGAAGCCACCTGCCACAGACATAACACAACCCATTTACAATTTCTCAATCATTGAAAGAAACAGAACAGTTGAAGAATAAAAAAAATTAAGTACAAGGAAAATTTCCCATCGTGGAGTCAATTTGAAGCCAGAAATAGTAAATTCATTACTGACTTGTACTAGTTGCATCGAAAAATTAACTTTGCAGTGACTAGGAAAAGTTCATTCTGCATCATCACCAATTGATTGCTTTGACATTCTTCATTTCTTAGTTACTATTATGGAAACAGTAATTTTAGATTATGAATCAATCTTTTAAATAACACTTGCCAAAAGGCCATAAACAAGTAACATGTGTACAAGAATCTCTCAACTCTTCTGAAAGAGAAAATAAAATCTTAATACTAGTAATGAGCAGAGAAAAATTCATGAATAATGCAACAGATTAGGCAGTCAACGTACAAAAAATGAAAAACTGAACAGTAAAAAAGCCCAAGATATAACTGGTAAGCAGCAGTTCGAGACAAACATGAATCACAAAGAAGTTAGCAATTCAAGATGCAGATCTTGAGTGCAAGATGGTGAAAAGTGAAAACTAACAGAACATTTCCTAGAATCAGGCAAAAAGATACCTGAAAACAGGGTTCACTTCAGTAGAAGATTCACACAACACTACCAAATGTAGATCACTGTATAGTGATAATTTACACTAAAATGGACCCAATCTGAATAACAGTTAACAAGGTCATAGGATTCTGGGTTCCACAGAATTCACAAAAAGATTCAGCTTATAATTTCTTAACTCTTCCAATTTCGTTTTCAGACACTCCCAATAACTGCCAGAACAGCTCAAATCAGATACTCAAAATCACAATTTCAAATTCATCTGGCGCCGTCGCATCATTATATTCTTCCTTTACAACCTTTCTCCATTTACTTTCTTTGGTTGGAAAATGAGTTTTACCATATTATTTCAGTTTTGTATCAATCTTATTAGCTTATTTATTATTTCCTCACCATCTCCATAGGTAGTTGTAGAAAGGTAATTAGACACACAGCTTATATCACTGAACCTCCTTCGTATATAATAAGACTTTGTTTAACTTCCAATAGTTTAATTTATTATATTCTAAAAGTTATTAGGAAACTGTATGGACCACTGTACTCACACATATGCGCGTTTTATAAGTTTCTTCAGTAAAAATAATTTGCTGCAAAATTACTAATTTCTGTTAACAGTTTCCTGGATCACATACAAGTTTGCTTAAAATCATTTGCTAAATGGAATGACCTTGATGCCAGATTAACATACTAAAGTCGATAGACTTACATCTTTTGATGGAAAACATTGCAAAAACAATAAATAATTATAACATGACTGAGTGCGTGGTAATGCTCAATAGAGATAGAAAGATGAAGATGATGTCTACCTCAACCTGACGCTGCAGTGACTGGATGTAATTTATTATCTCATCCAGGACAAGTGCTTTACCAATTACCTGAACCGTAAAAAAGTTAATAATAATAATAACCACATGCGCTAAAAAGAAGCTATACTTTTAATTTAGCACTGATAGTGATGCAACAAACTAGTATTGTGTTTACCTTGTTACAACCAGGGACTACATCTTGAAGAATTTTCATCCTCTCACTGATCTTTTCTCTTCTTGCCTGCCAAAACAGGTAACATGAGGATCAAAGAAGCATGAAGGGAAGGAAAAAGTGAATTACTATTACTTACTCTCTCAGCGAGACTGTGAGAACAACGAAGCCAAGAACTGATAGTACTGTGCAACGAAGATAAGATTGAAGCCACCTGCCACAGACACAACACAACCCATTAACAATTTCACATTCATCGAAAGAAACAGAACAGCATCCAATGTCCATAAAACGAAAGTTACTTGCATTAACAAATATCAACAATGATAGTAAAATTACCTGCCCCGAAGTAACAGACATTTTTTTGAAAAAGAAGAGCAAGCAGCGTCTAAGGTGGAAGAGGGAAGTGTGAAATTTCTGAAAAGAGAGAAAAAAGAAATTGAAGAATCAAGAAAAAGCCTCTCTGTGTTCCCGCAGACATCACACAGCTGACTAAGAAATTGTTCTTGGAAACAGAAACGAAAGAGATAAAAAGAGAAGCGCGACTTGGTATGGGAGAAACACAGAGAAAGAAACCTTCAAAATCTACAACAAAACCAATGAAAACGAAAGAAAGAAAAACAAGTTCAGCTCAATTCCATTTGAGAGAAATCTTCAAAAACTAACAGAATTGAAAATGCATTATGCAGATTGCAGAGTAAGAGAGAGAGAGAGGAATTCTACCATACGAGAACTTACAGTTTAACGGAGAAGATGTGTTTCTGGTGGAGAGCAATTGTACCAATGAGTAAGATGTGTATATATACGCAGCAAAGGAAACAGAAAAACAAGAACAAGAGGCGTTAGTTATTTGGCGGGGCAGGATACTCTGACAAGAACAAGAGGGATTCTTTCCCTTTTTTTTCTTGCGAGTTGCGAGTTATCAAATAGAGACGGTAACTGTTATATTTGTCTCAACTTCTATAGTAATATATTTATATATTTATTCTCTAATTATAATAATTATTATTATTGATTATAGCATTAATTCATAAGTTAAAATTATATTTAATTAAATTATTAATATTAATTGTAGAATAATTTTAATTAGTGTATATTGAAAATGAAATCAAATTGAAAATGAAAAAAATTAAAAATCACAAAAATCAATATTTTTTATTTTATTGGATTAGTTTTTGGATTTTATGTCGAAAAATCACATATTATTTTATTTATAAAATAATATATTTTTTATGATTCTATTATCTTATGCCATTTAATATATCTATAAATATATTAATTTTAAATTAGTTTAGAATTAGTTTTCATGTCTCATGTTTTCCGTTTTATACAATTTTATATTTATATTGATAAATATAAGTTCTAACAAAAATGTTTATTATTATTGTAGAATTTTAACACTTTTATCTAGAGTAAATTACTCTAAGCTCCCCCCATTTTGCACTTACAACACAAAACTAGGGAGGACAATTGGACTCAGACCCAATGGGTACCCGCAATGAGTAGGGTAATTACCCACCAAATGGATCTGGGTCCGGGTCTGGGTAATTACCTGCACTTTTTAATGGATACGGGTGTGGGAACGGGTACTATGGTACCCTACCCTACTCATACCCGCACTTATATGATATATATAATTAATGTAAATTATATACATATGATTAATTTAATATATATAATATTAATTAATATTTTCCCAAAAAATAATTAATGTTAATATATATTATAGTCACAAAAATCATTAATATATACTACTAATTTAACTAATTTAAATGTTTTGGAAATTTTATAATTTTGTATTCATAAACACTAAAATAGTAAAACTTGAACAAATTTTCATTCCCCTCCCACTTTTCTCATCTCCCATCCACTTCCACATTACCAAAGTTGTTTTGTAGTTAAACTTGGTGATCTATGAATTATTTTTCATTTGTGCTAGAGTGATTTTTTAATAAATTTTCATTTTCTAATGAAATTTTTATTTTAATAATTAACAAAAGTGCGGGTAATGGGTACGAGTACGATACTTAAGTACCCATCGGGTAAGGGTACGGGTATCAGAATTACTACCCACGCGGGTATGGGTCGGGTCCGGGTATTTTTTCAAAACGCGGGTATGAGGACGGGTACTATAATACATCCCTACACAAAATCCTTCTATTTTGAAAACCTACACAAAACGCGGGTATGCGGTGCAATTGTGACGTCAGTTTCTCCAGTGAATCACTAGATGGAGGTCAATAAGGAAACCAAGCCTGCAACATTCACGCGTAGAAAGGAACTCAAGCTAAGTGAGAAGCACTAGTGAATAACAATCATTCAACAATTCAACACTAATTTACCTTATAAATTAGGACCGCCATCTTTGTGATTCCTACAAAGTTGGAAGAAAATCCATTGCGCAATTATCCACGACATCGATGGTACTTAAGATAGGCGGAGATGCTTGAATGCTAACCTTTCTGCAAATTACATAAAACATACTCACATAATTGAAGAGAGAATATCTAATTGAAGAAAAAACATGCTAATTGGAGAGAGAATATCTAATTGAAGAAAAAACATACTCACCTTGACCATATTGGGGATCAAAATATACAAGCTTCCTATAAACCAATCCTGCTATGCAACTGAACCTTATGTGCTGATCTAGAAAAAAAAGACAAAGTTACACATGCTATGGTCATTGCAATTGACAAACATATGTTTAGATCATTTTGAAGTTTGGAATTAATACTCATGTGTATAATAAAGGCATACAATGTTAGGTACGACATTCGGATCAGTTGCATCAGTTTGATCGTAAAAGGCATATGAACCCGTGTACCTAATAGCTTTTAAATGTAAAAAGAAATAATATCATAACTAAAAATAAAGTTTAACTTACAAAACGACGTTGTATTCATTTCAAAAGGAATTCCTATTCGCCGCAAAGAAATATTATGTTCCTGCAAAGTGACCAGAAGTGCATATTTAATGTGACGGTGTTACCTTACATGGCTTTATGGAAAGGATCAAAAAAGATGTAAGCAGATACCTTTGATAAACTTGTTGCAAAATATCAAGGCGTAATGCATATAACAACGATGACTGCTGCTTTAGACAATGGTTCCGATTCTCGTGTAGCTTGTCAATCATAACAGAAAAGTCACTAAATTCTAACCCGCGCGATGCGCGGTTATTTTAAAATTAAATTTAACATTGTTATATTTAGTGATTTTCGAGTAATAACAATGTAATAAATATCATTATGTTAAATGTAATGAAAATAATAATTTAATTATTAAATTAACTTGTTGATATTAAATCTTACCATTGAAATATCACTTTAACTGCAAATAGAGTTTAAAGAGAAGTTTTTCTATTAAAATTATTCCTCATTTCTAAGTAACATTTTTTAAATAATTAAAATAGTTTAAAAATAAATTTTATACTTAGACACAAATTAAAATGAAGAAATTGAAATTTAAAATGTCGAACACAAAAGACAATAACATAATTTGTTAGATATTAATTATTGCTTTTTCACTATCAATTAACAATCGACTAATGTTCCGTTTGGTTTACAGTGAGTAGAATTGATTTTGGAAATCAATGGTTAAGATGAGTGATGCACACCTTACGAAGCACGTTGGACGGAAGTGACTTAAAATCAATTCTACAAAATCATGGTTTTGAGTTTTTCAACCCCAAACCAAACAAGCTATAAATATTTAGGTTATCTACAAATTGGTGATTCATGTGTTGATAAAATGTGTGATTGAGTTTGGTGTTGCATATTTATATGTGTATTAATTTTAAAGGGAGTGGTTGATCAATGATATAAAAGACTTTTAGCACGCTGACATTTATTTAATTTGACATGTTATATATTCGAATCATTTAATTGTGGTTCAAAGAATTAAATAAGAGAAGTATTGAAGGGTAATTGATTTTGAAAAGTAAGTTCATGGTAGGCATTATATAATTTTTTATTATAAATTAATACTTGATTTTGATCTATTTTAATTAAAATATTTATGCATTTTATTTTTTAATTTAATAATGTTAAAATAATAATGAAGATAATATTAAATATTGCTATAACACTATATATATATATAATTGATTTTAATTTATATATGATTTTTATATTTTTCGTGTATATTTGACAATTTATTTTGATAATGATGAAAATAGGATTTTGATACTAATTAGTTTTTTTTCTTTTGATCAAATACTTATTAGTTTATGAAAACTAAAAATTAGTGACATGATTAGAAAGTAGAATGATTTCAGGGATGATTTGTTCTTTTGGCAAAAAAATTATGTTTTAAAATATTTTATATTCATTAAATTTATATTTAAATTATTGTTTACACTATCAGCAATTTACTATAAAATAGCTTTTTGGATTGTAAAATAGTGGCAAGAATAATCTAGTTCTCATATCCCCCCAGAGGTACATGTCTTCTTGTTAAAGCCTTACTATAGGGACGATCCTCAAACACACTTCACTCCCTTACCCTTGTATTTCAAAGAATATTTAGTGGAAGAGAACTCTAACTCAGTTTCTCCCACTCAAACTAAACATACTGAAAAGTGTTTTGTCTCTGATCAGGAAAAAGGCCAATTTCACTTAGTGTTTTTGTTTTTGTGAAGTCAATTTCACTGAGTGATTTGGGTTAGGGTTTAAAGTTTTAAGGATTTGATTTATTTTATATTAGGGCTAAATGTTAGGATTTTAGTGATTTGGGTCAGGGTTTAAAGTTTTAAGGATTTGATTTATTTTATATTAGGGCTAAATGTTAGGTTTTAGGGTTTGGTTTATTTTAGGGTTTAGGGTTAGTGTTTTTAGGGTTAAGTGTTAAGTGTTTAGTGGTTTAGAGTTTAGGGTTAGTGTTTTAGGGTTTAGGGATTTGGAGTTTATGGTTTAGGGATATGATATTTAGGGTTTATGGTTAGGTTTTTTAGGGTTAGTGGTTAGGGTTAGGTTTTAGGGTTTATGGTTAATGTTAAGTATTATAAGGTTAGAGTTAGAGCTTATGAGTTAGGGTTTGGGTTTAGGGTTTAAATATTTGGTTTATTTTATTTTAGGGCTTAATGTTAGATTTTTAGGGTTTATATATGGGTTTGGTTTATTTTAGGGTTTAGGGTTAGTGTTTTATGGTTAAGGGTTTAGGGTTAGGGTTTCTAGTGTTATGGTTTAGGGATTGAAGTTTAGGGTTTATGAATTTTAATTTGGGGTTTAGGGTTAGGATGTTTAGGGCTTAGATGTTTTATTAAAAATCCTAATAAAAGAGCAGAATTACTTTTTAACGTGGTTATAAGCGCAGTGTGGCGTAGGAGGATAAAAAGTATCTACCGCGATTAGTTTTAAGAGGAATCACGGTGGTATCTCAGCTTTTCTACTGCGTGGTTTCTTAGAACCGTGGTAGAAAAGACGGGGTCACATCAATGCAAAAGCAAATTTTCTTAGCTACGAACCAGCTTCGGAGTAGCTACAAATTTATCCTAGTCACTAAGAAATGAATCCTGTAAGAAAAAAGCAAGGGAAAAAAGAACTACACATAGACTTTGATCTCAAAAGACAGCATGATACTTAAGTCATATGAATAGTTATAAAAGTAATATTCTAACTTCTATGTTCAGTGGTCCAAGATCTTCACCAAGCAAATGCTGGAAAAGGGTTACATTTCCTTGTACACATTTCTGAAAAAAGGGATCATAAACAACTAAGGGCTGGAAAAGATAAAACCTGATAATAGATAAATCAGAAGGAGTAAAATCAAGCAGGGGAAGCAACATATTTAGAAACAATATTCGGTGCATTCTCAACACTTGTCAAGTTGAAGACTGAGAAAAACAACACCCTCCACTCCCCCGACAATCACAGAAAAAGTGAGAATGAGAATAATGGAGGGAGACAAGATGAAAATTACTAGATTACAATGTATATTTAGACATTACACATGTTTATTTATAAACTTGGATCCTTTCCAACCAAGAATACCTTGACACAAAAGTGCTTCCAAAATGCAAAGCAAAGTAAATAAATTCCAATGGGGGTTCAAACTCCCAACATTTTGGTTTGTGATAAGAAATTTGCTTTGGTTACTGAAAACATGAAAGGAAACAGCATGGTTCATTCAATGAAAACAAATGCAAGAAAGGAGTAGTTTGGGGGGAATCAGCTTGCTTGTAATAACGGGATCTCTATATGTGAAATTTCTATATCTGTAATAACATATCTGTAATAACGGGATTTCACTAAACCATGTAGGTCACAAAAGGAATCAGCTTGAGAGAAAACAAACATATTTGCTGGCCATCCCTTTTCGGAAATAATGCACAAACTTTGAATATGAAAGAAAATTGCATACGAAAATTAGCAAACACCCTCTATAATTTGTACAGTTAGGACCAAACCAACCTTTGCAGTCCTGCTTCCAGAGAGTAAAGATTTTGCTTTCCAAGTAACTGATGGCACTGGAACAGCAGAAAACTCCATGGAAACTAAAAAGGGTTTGGATTCTAAAATGTTAAAGTAGGAATCTAGGATTATCTTTTGCAATTTTTCCTATTACCTTTTGATGAGTGTAAGCATGTCAGCATGATATGATCTGTCCCTTAAGTGATACATGGAATTCGTTTGGGACTTTATTTTTAATGAATTTTGGTCATACTTTTGGAAGAAAAAGCTAGTGAATTCTGTTCTGGTTAAGTAGGAATTGCGTGTACCTTTATGTCTGACCTCAGTTTAGTACTCCTACGTAGGAAGCATCCTAGGAAAGTTTGGGAAATCTATGAGTAAAAAACAAGTAAATCACACAATGATATACATGAACAACTCTATAGAAGATTGTCTTTAAAAAGGTGTTTGAACACAACCTATTGATGTTACATCACTAGAGGACAGTCTTCAATCCTATCACCACGCTGGGACCATTATTACTGTGGAAAGGTAGCAAACTAAAGTATGATGAACTATTCATGATAATGTTTTCTATCTACCACAGATCAGAAAGTGGCATAAAATATTCCATGACTCATTGTGTTGTGGACACTTGAAAATTCACCTTTCATTTTGCTTCCTTGCAGTCCAATTCCTCATGCTGCTGCATTTGTTTTAGCAATACAAGTTCTCACTTGACATAATATACAGATCTTAAGTGAAGCAAGAAGTGAAGAATGAAAATCTCTCGGTTCTATAGCTTTGAGAGAAGTCAGTTCATGAAGTTTCAGAGGCAAACAAGAGTTTCATCCTCAGTGACACTTGGTAATGTCCAAAGAAAGGCACCACTTGGGTGTTTCTCTTTGTCATGTATGCTCAGGCAATTATATTGTAAGTTGAAGAATCGTTGTAAGCAAGCTCTGGGATGGCAAAGGAGCAGTCCACAGTACAGCTATGATATTCACAGCTATTGTCTCAACTTTGATGATGGCCCTTCAAATGTTCATATCCCATCTCGTGTTTGTTAATGATCTTTTTTATTTTTGGGTTTAATTTTCTCTTTTTTATGAATTATGAATAAGTTGATTTATAGTTTGTTGCTATTCTACAGGCCATATGATAAAATACTCTGCTGATTGCAAAATTGTAAATTGACTTCAGATATTTGTCATCCAATCATCTTTCCTATGGCAAGAACCTCACTCAGTTCTGGCATTGTGAAGGTTATGTAACTGTTTTCAGTGGCTTCATATAACTTCACTTTCTATTGCGATCCATTTATTAACTTCACTTTCATATTTACCCTTTAGGCAGAAACATGGAAATTAGTAATGCAAAAGAAAAAATGATCCAAGATCAAATAATGGTAAAAAGAAGCAAGAAAATGGGCTCCCCAGCTCAAGTACACATACCCACATGCATGCACAGACACTCTTGATTTGTTCCTTCTTTGCTTTCCTCACTGTCAATTCTTGCAATCCTTTTGTCTACCAGTACCAAGTATTATGAGATTCATGCCAAATTTTAAAGGATGATCCATTTGACATTTGATGGAAAATATGAACTTAACATATTTTCAAAACAGAATATTGATTCATAAATTGTCATTGGCAATGACTAAAGAAACTTACTGACTTGTCAAAATATTTACATTTAAGGATCAAATCATACTTATTATGCATAAATACTTACTTAAATTGATCTTTGCGAAGTTTCAATATCTAAGAGCACTCCAAGCCTTTTCTGCTATAAAATTAATACACAAGAGGTGTGACCGATTAAAGATGCAGAAAACCAACAAAAAAGGGAAAGAAAGAATAAAGAAAGATGAAAAAAATTTGTCATAGGAAAGGATAGATTTAAATATTCATGTCTTTCTTTTGGGCCTTGATCAAATTTCACGCTTTTACAATGATCTATTAACCATTCTTTCACGGATAGTGGAGATCTACGAGCCCACAATCTGTGACACTGATGACGGGCCTAAAATTTCTGATTAGATGGATTAAGCATCGGAAAACAGAAAAAAGGACATTTTTTCTCCTTCTTCACAGCTATAAAGAAAAAGAGGTTTTCCTTTTAACCATGAAATGATCAACAAGTAGATTATCATAGTTTTTTGGTGTCAGATCAAAAGGTCCATTCAGTGTTTCATTACTAACTGTAATGATCCATTTTATTCTATTGTATATTCGGGGCCTAAAAATTCAATGAATATGTATGTATCATCTTACTAACAAGTGTCCCCGTAGTGTTGATTTTTAGGGTTTGTTTCTCTCTCTCTCACACACACACATGTTCAGTCTTATTCTTAGATTTTGGACGCCTAACTCAACCCCAAAAGCTAGTTTTTAGGGTGAGGATTGCCCGCTTATATACTTTAACTTTAACTTTAACTTGGTCTTATCACCGGTCAATGTGGGACTTTCCAACACCTATATCTCTATACATACTCTTCATTTTAATTATAACTTTACACATGTCTTATGAGTTACAACTATCAATTAGGAGATGGTTGAAAAATGAATATAAGGATTAAAATAAAATAGAAGAGACTCTGTTCCTAAGTCATATGAACACACCATTATCTAGGTGATTAGGGACGGAGAGAGTAATAAAAATATTATAAAAATTATAAAATAATTTTTTTATTAATTTCTTCGTATTATATATATATTTGTTATTATTATTTTTCCATTTTTTATTTTTATACATCTTCGATTTAAAATTTAAAATTTATATTTTTTTCTAATTTTATACTTGAATTTTAAATTTTCAACTTCAATTGTTCTGAATTTTATTATTATCACTTCCCTTTTTATTTTGAAATTTATTATCAAGAAAATGGAAATTTAATTTCAATTAAAAGAAAATCGAAACTAAATTAAAATTAATGTTACAAAATAGCTTGTATAAAACTGGGTATTCAGACCACTCTGCAACAGGCATGTCATCATTCCAGGCCCTCTAAGGCACAACAATCTCAGATTATGTCTCTGGGCCTGGCTCATCTGCAATAGGTTCATCGGACACCACTCTTCAACAGAGACAAGAGATTGTACAAACTCTTTGTGAGGATCTCAGACGCCACCGCTAAAGAATGCAAGATTAGGCTAACAAAGGCAGGAAAGATGCTAGCTTCCCAGTAGGAGACTGACTCTTCTTCTCCTGCCCTACCGTCAACACTCTGCCTCTAGACGATTTTCACGTTAGCTCTCAAAAGGTTCTTTCGCTATTTCACTATACGCCGGCGAATTGGTGCAATGGCCTACGAGTTGAACCTCCATTCTGGTTCTCAGATCCCCCAGAGGTACATGTCTCCTTGTTAAAGCCTTACTATAGGGACGATCCTCAAACTCACTTCACTCCCTTACCCTTGTAGTTCAAAGATTATTTAGTGGAAGAGAACTCTAACTCGGTTTCTCTCACTCAAACTAAACATACTGGAAAGTGTTGTCTTGGATCAGGAAAAAGCCAATTTCACTTATGCTTTGTTTGGTAGTATTAGGGAAATAGAGAAGAGAGAAATAGGAAAGAGAGAAAAGGGGAAGAGATAGAGGAGATTTTTATGTCGTTTGGTGTGAGAGAAATATGTGTGAAATGAAAGAGAAATATATTTTTAAGTTGTTTGGTGTGAGAGAAATGAGTGTGAAATAGAAGAGGAATAGGTGAGGTTCATCAAGTAATGCATTTCTCTCCTATCTCTCTTCAAATTTGGATAGAAATAAAAAGTTAGTGGGACCCACAGCTTTTTGGCATTTTTCCCATACTTCTCTCCTCCACCAAACAAGATAAGTTTCCAACTTCTCTCCTACTTCTCTCCCCCCCTCCCTATTTCCCCTACCTCTTTGCTACCAAACAAGGGCTGAGCGTTTTTGTTTTTGTGAAATCAATTTCACTCAGAGACGGATTTAGAGGGGGGCAGGCAGGGGCCTTGCCCCCCCTCCTCCAATCATTTTTAATGTTTTAATTTGTACAAAGTACAAACTCTTCTCATTATATCTCTTATATTAACAATATCTTTGTAAATATAAAAACTAATAATTATTTTTATTTAACTTGATAAATATATTTAGTGGTTTAGAAATTAGTGTTAGTGTTTTAGGGTTTAGGGTTAGGGTTTTTAGTGTTTAGGGTTTAGGGATTTGGAGTTTATGGTTTAGGGATATGATATTTAGGGTTTATGGTTAGGTTGTTTTAGGGTTTACGGGTTAGTGTTAGGTTTTTAGGGTTTAGGGTTAATGTTAGGTGTTTTAAAGTTTAAGGTTAGGGCTTATGATTTAGGGTTTGGGTTTAGAGTTTAAATATTTTATTTATTTTATTTTAGGGCTTAAGGTTAGGTTTTTAGGGTTTAAGGGTTTGGTTTATTTTAGGGTTTAGGGTTATTGTTTTTAGGCTTTATGGTTAAGGGCTACGGTTAGGGTTTCTAGTGTTCATGGTTTAGGGATTGAAGTTTAGGGTTTATGGATGTTACTTTGGGATTTAGGGTGTTTTAGGATTTAGATATTTTATTAAAAATCCCAATAAAAGAGCAGGATTACTTTTTAACGTGATTAAAACCGCAAATGTGGTGTAGGGGGATAAAAAGTATCCACCGCGATTACTTTTAAGAGGAATCACGGTGGTTTCTCAGCTTTTCTACCGCGGTGGTTTCTTGGAACCGTGGCAGAAAAGATGGTGTCACATCAATGTAAAAGCATATTTTTTAGTTGCGGAGTAGTTACAAATTTATCCTAGTTATTCCTTAGTTAATGCATAGCTGTTTTATTAGAAGTCCCAATATAAGAACAGAATTACTAGCAGCTAGAATTATACTCCCTCCGTCCCTAATTATAAGACCCCTTCTAGAAGAATTGGGTGTCCCTTAATATAAGACCCTTTGCAAATTTTTAGATGATTTAGTCATTTTTTCCATATTTGTCCTTCATTAATGTTTAACTTTTTTAATTCCCCATATATAGATTAGTATGAATAATTAATGAAGTTGTAGCCTCATGTTAACTAAATCAATGAAAATTGACTTTTTGAGTCTTCCACTAAGTAACAATTAATGTTCCTAAAATATAGTGACCTTTAAATAGGTGCTATAAATTTTTTTAAAAAACCAATGCATTAACTAACTTTTCTTAAAGTGTGTGAAACGGTACGGAGGGAGTATAAATTATTACAAGCAGAATTACCTGCATTCCCATTTCAATATCACTTTGTCAAGAAGGCTAACCTTAATTAGTCTCACTAAGAAATGAATCCTGTAAGAAAAAAAGCAAGGGAAAAAAGAACTATACATAGACTTTGATCTCAAAAGATAGCATGATACTTAAGTCATATGAATAGTTATAAAAGTAATATTCTAACTTCTATGTTCAGTGGTCCAAGATCTTCACCAAGCAAATGCTTGAGATAACACCATATTGCAAAGATCAATTTTGAACGGACTGTATGCCTCTGGTAAATTTTAGAAGCAACTTTTCTCTTCTAAGAACTAAATATTCTTGAAGATATTAAGAGACTTCGAGTATTTGTGAAATTGCTTAGTGATATTGAAGGGATGTGATATTAAGAGACCTTTAAGCAACTTTTCTCTTCTGATACAATGTTGATATTTACAAGAATAACCAGATATCAGAAGCAACAATGTTGATATTTACAAGAATAACCAGATATCAGAAATCATTTCCTTGTACACATTTCTGAAAAAAGGGATCATAAACAACTAAGGGCTGGAAAAGATAAAACCTGATAATAGATAAATCAGAAGGAGTAAATCAAGCAGGGGAAAATTACTAGATTACAATGTATATTTATAGACATTACACATGTTTATTTATAAGCTTGGATCCTTTCCAACCAAGAATGCCTTGATACAAAAGTGCTTACAAAATGCAAAGCAAAGTAAATAAATTCTAATGGGGGTTCAAACTCCCAACATTTTGGTTTGTGATCAGAAATTTGCTTTGGTTACTGAAAACATGAAAGGAAACAGCATGGTTCATTCAATGAAAACAAATGCAAGAAAGGAGTAGTTTGGGGGGAATCAGCTTGCTTGTAATAACGGGATTTCTATATCTGAAATTTCTATATCTGTAATAACATATCTATATCAATATCACTAAACCATGCAGTTCACAAAAGGAGTCAGCTTGAGAGAAAACTAACATATTTGCTGGCCATCCCTTTTTGGAAATAATACACAAACTTTGAATATGAAAGAAAATTGCATATGAAATAGCTAACACCCTCTATAATCTGTACAGTTAGGACCAAACGAACCTTTGCAGTCCTGCTTCCAGAGAGTAAAGATTTTGCTTTCCAAGTAACTGATGGCACTGGAACAGCAGAAAACTCCATGGAAACTAATATTCAACAGCTCATACCCAAATCCTCCACTCCGCCAGCCCTTGAATAAGAAGTACAAGTGAAAACACAGAATTAATTTGTTAGTTAAATATAAATAAATATATAAATATATATACATTAACATACACATTGAAAACACAGAATTAATTTGTTAGTTAATATATTCAAAGTACAAGTGAAAACATAAAAAAAATAAAAACATATATTACTTATTTTTATATAATTAGAAACATTTAAAACAAAACGTTAAATACTTAAAGCAAATGATCTTGACTAGTACATTTTAAGATATTTATTCGTAAAACATACGCTGCATATATCAAACTCTTTTTATACTTATTCAATTTATATTTGTTAGATTGTTATTGTTAGTGTATCATATGATAGATATGGGCTTGGGCCTATCACTATGTATATTTGTAAATACACTTATGTGTATATATATTATTTTCCGCTGTGTATTCTAGACACACGGATTCTATCATATGTCTCTCGTTTTCTCTTCATCTCAACATGGTATCAGAGCCTATCCTAGATGATCCGTTGTTATTGGGCCGCCACCCCTATAGTTGTCCACGCTCCAGATGTCCAGTCCTGGGCGTGAGGGGGTGTGTTAGAGTCTCACATTGCCTAGAGATATGGTCATACTGTGGTATATAAGCCTTGGGCAATCCTCACCTTGCAAGCTAGCTTTTGGGGTTGAGTTAGGCCCAGGTCCAAAATCTAAGATGGTATCTAGAGCCTAACGAGAGATAACCCTAGTCCGTGCCTTCCCAGTGGACCCACTGTCCATTGGTGTCAAATTTTTTTCCGGAAACCGTGTCTCATTCCGGTTTCCAGTCTGCCCGTGTTGCCGTGTTATTTTTCCGGCACTTTTTCTCTCTTTTCCGCCGCTGCCGCCCGCCGCCCGCCGTGAATCCAACCGGGGCCACCACCGTCGGACTCGCGCCGTCAATCCGAGTCCAACTCCGCCGGAATCGTGTCCATCGGAGCAGCGACGCGCTCTCACGCGCCGTTTCTTCGCCGGAGCGTTTCTCCACCGTCAGCCGCGCGTGGAGGCGCGTCCGGCCGCCGTTCCAGCCGCCCTCGCCGCCGCCAGACTCGCCTCGGTGTCCTCTACCCGATCTGGTCTTTGTTTGTGAGTTTCAGGTCTGGTCCTCGCGGGTTCTTCCTTTTTTGGACGTTTTTCTCTCTCCTGTGGCTGTTTCTCTCTCCTACAGTTGACCCATGGCTACTCCTGCTGCTACTAAGTCTGATACTCCTATCTTTACTAACTATGTCAATGTCCCACTCTCTATTGACAAGTTAGATGGCAGTAACTATGATACCTGGGCCTCTGATATAAGACTCTGGCTAAAGGGACAGGATTATCTGGATCATCTTACTCAGAAGGCTGATTCCATCGACGAAAAAGATCGCCCCCCGCTGGTCCAAAGTTGATGCTCAGATTTGCAGTGTTCTTAAGTCGACTATTCATCCTAACCTGAAGCAGATATTTCGAGCCCATGAGACATGTGCTGGGGTTTGGGAGCAGGCAAGGGTGCTTTACACCAATGATACTCAGCGCCTCTATGGTGTTTGCCACAATCTCTTGAGTACCATTGTCCCTAGACGACTTGATGGATCCATGGCTGAGTACTTGGGCAAAGTTCATGGTCTTTTACATGACTTCAATGAACTCTTGCCCCCCGCTTCCACTCCTGCCCAAGAACTGGAGCAACGCCAAACTTTCTTTATGTTGATGGCATTGTATGGGCTCCCAGACGAGTATTCTTTGGTCCGTGATCAGATTTTGGGATCTCCGACTGTGCCCACTTTGACCTCCACTTGGTCAACGTTGTTGCGTGTGCCGCCCAAGTCATCTATTGACATACCTTCTCCTCTCACCCCTGTTGACTCTTCTGCTTTAGTATCCCAGCGTGATGATCGTAGCCGCTCTCGCAAACCAGGCAAGACTCGTCACAGGTGTGATCATTGCCACAAATTGGGCCACACTATTGATCGGTGTTTTGCATTGCGTGGTCGCCCTCCTCGGTCTGCTAATGTTGCCCAGGTTGCTCCCTCTATGCCTTCTGATGTTGATGCCACTTCCTCTGCTCATCCAGGACCGCCGGCTATCTTCAACGACTTCCTTAAATGGTATGAGGATCGTCAGGCCTCCGGTTCCACTGCTTCTGTTGCGCACACGGGTAATTCCTTTGCTGGTCTCACTCACTCCACCTCCCTTGGCCCTTGGGTTCTTGATTCTGGTGCCACCGATCATATTACTGGTAATAAATCCCTTTTCTCTACCCTTTCCACTTCTGGTTACTTACCGTCTGTGACTTTGGCTAATGGCTCCCAGGCCCCATCCCATGGTGTTGGTAGTGTCCACCCTCTTCCTTCTTTCTCCATTGATAATGTCCTTTATGTCCCTGGGTCACCATTTAACTTATTATCCATTAGCCGTCTCACTCGTACTCTTGATTGTGTCATTTCTTTTACTAAAGACTCTGTTTTCTTACAGGACCGGAGTTCGGGACAGATGATTGGCGCCGGATGTGAGTCTCATGGCCTTTATCAGCTTCGTACTTCTGCTCATGCTGGCTCGGTGGTGGATTCTCCCCTTCTCATCCATGCTCAGTTGGGTCACCCTAGCCTTGTCAAGCTACAACAACTAGTACCGAGTCTATCTAGGTTGTCCACTTTGTCGTGTGAGTCATGTCAATTAGGAAAACATAGTCGTAGTCCATTTCCTAGGAGTGTCAATAACAGAGCTTTGTCTCCTTTTGCTTTAGTTCACTCTGATATTTGGGGTCCGAGTCGTATTAGGTCTACTTTAGGGTTTCAGTATTTTGTTACTTTCATTGATGATTATTCTCGATGTACGTGGTTGTGTTTAATGAAAAATCGTTCTGAGTTGTTTTCTATTTTTCAATCATTTTATAATGAAGTGAAAAATCAATTTGGTGTTTCTATTCGTGCTCTCCGCAGTGATAGTGCTCGTGAATATCTCTCCCATTCTTTTCAAACATTTATGGCTTCTCATGGTATTCTTCATCAGACCTCTTGTGCATATACCCCACAACAAAATGGGGTTGCAGAGCGCAAGAATAGACATCTCATTGAAACAACTCGAACCCTTTTACTTCATGGTCATGTCCCTCAACAATTTTGGGGTGATGCTGTTCTCACCGCGTGCTATCTCATCAATCGCATGCCCTCTTCTGTCCTAAACAACCAGGTCCCTAACTCTATATTGTTCCCTCATGAGCCTCTCCACCCCTTACCTCCTAGAGTCTTCGGGTCTACGTACTTTGTTCACAACCATAGTCCTGGTCTTGATAAATTGTCTGCGAAGTCTCATAAGTGTGTCTTTCTAGGTTTCCCTCGGTCTCAGAGGGGGTATAAGTGTTTCTCACCCTCTCTTCGTAGATATTTCATTTCAGCTGATGTCACGTTCTTTGAGTCTTCTCTCTACTTTGAGTCTAGTTCCTTAACCTCTGGGTCTGACTTAGTATCCACCACCACCCCTTTTGTCTTTGATCCCTCAGACATGCCCGTTGTGCAGGGAGATCCACCACCTCAGCCACCTCTACAGGTTTATCATCGTCGGCAACCTCCACGCCTTCCAGACGGGCCGCCTATTGACTCTCCTCCGGAGCCAACTCCTCCGTCTCCTCCGGTCCCACCTCCTCCGGCCCCTTCGGCCCCACCTCCTGAGTCTGATCTCCCTATTGCACTTCGTAAAGGTATACGCTCCACTCGTAATCCTTCACCTCATTATGTCACTCTGAGTTATCACAGGTTATCCCCATCCCATTATACTTGTCTCTCTTCCATTTCCTCTATGTCTATTCCTAAAACTGCAGGTGATGCCTTAGCCCACCCTGGTTGGAGACAAGCTATGATTGATGAGATGTGTGCTCTTCAGAACAGTGGTACTTGGGATCTCGTTCCTTTGCCTCCTGGGAAATCTGTTGTTGGTTGTCGGTGGATCTTCACAGTGAAAGTTGGCCCTGATGGCACAATTGATCGGCTCAAAGCTCGATTAGTCGCCAAAGGTTATACTCAGATATTCGGGTTAGACTACGGTGACACTTTTTCTCCCGTCGCCAAGATGGCTTCTGTCAGATTATTTTTAGCCATGGCTGCTATTCGTCATTGGCCCCTCTATCAGTTAGATGTCAAAAATGCCTTCCTTCATGGTGACCTGTTGGAGGAAGTTTATATGGAGCAACCTCCTAGTTTTGTTGCTCAGGGGGAGTCTTCAGGCTTAGTGTGTCGTCTCCGCAAGTCTTTATACGGTCTTAAGCAGTCTCCCAGGGCTTGGTTTGGTAGATTCAGTACAGTAGTCCAGCAGTTTGGTATGACTCGGAGTGAGGCTGACCATTCTGTGTTTTATCGCCATTCAGCTGCTGGGTGTATCTACTTGGTAGTGTATGTTGACGACATTGTCATTACAGGTAGTGATCACCATGGCATTTCACAGATAAAACAACACCTTTGTCATCATTTTCAGACTAAAGACCTTGGCAGACTGAGATACTTCTTGGGGATTGAGGTAGCACAATCCAAGAATGGAATTGTAATTTCCCAGAGAAAGTATGCATTGGATATTTTAGAGGAGACTGGGCTAATGAATTCCAAGTCCGTCGACACAGCTATGGATCCAAATGCTAAACTTCTACCAGGTCAGGGGGAGCCACTTTTAGATCCTGAGAGATACAGGAGAGTGGTTGGAAAACTGAACTACCTCACCGTCACTCGTCCAGACATCTCTTTTGCAGTTAGTGTGGTAAGTCAGTTTCTTAATTCTCCTTGTGCTGGTCATTGGGATGCAGTCATTCGCATTCTAAAATATATTAAAGGAGCCCCAAGAAAAGGTTTGTTATATGAAGACAATAAACATACTCAAGTTGTGGGATACTCAGATGCAGATTGGGCAGGTTCTCCTACTGATAGGAGATCCACTTCTGGATATTGTGTCTTTATTGGTGACAACTTGATTTCCTGGAAAAGCAAGAAGCAAAATGTGGTGGCGAGATCCAGTGCAGAAACAGAGTATAGAGCTATGGCTTCAGCTACTTGTGAGCTTATTTGGCTCAAACAGTTACTTGAAGAACTGAGATTTGGGGAGGTTACACAAATGTCCCTCATTTGTGATAACCAAGCTGCCCTTCACATTGCCTCTAATCCAGTATTCCATGAGAGGACCAAACATATTGAGATAGATTGCCATTTCATCAGAGAAAAGATTTTATCTGGAGACATTACTACTCAGTTTGTTAATTCCAATGATCAGTTGGCAGATGTCTTCACCAAATCATTGAGGGGTCCTAGAATTGATTATATATGTAACAAGCTTGGTGCATATGATTTATATGCTCCAGCTTGAGGGGGAGTGTTTGATTGTTATTGTTAGTGTATCATATGATAGATATAGGTTTGGGCCTATCACTATGTATATTTGTAAATACACTTATGTGTATATATATTATTTTCCGCTGTGTATTCTAGACACACGGATTCTATCATATATCTCTCGTTTTCTCTTCATCTCAACAATATTAAAAACTCACCTAAATAATTTGATAATTCTCTATCAAATGAACATTTGATAAATAATCCATTGATAAACCAATAATTAGTAACCTGTTTCTCGATTTGACTTTCAAGACTGTTGAGGACTTTCCCTTGTTAAAGTTGTAATCAAGTAATCAACGGAAGCCTTTTGGAGGATACAATCATACAAAGTTCATTATTGCAGCTTTCACAAATTTTTCATCTACAAGACAGGGCGAAATAAATATATCAAGCTTCCATGAAAAACCTCACAATGTCTTTTTATTGAAGAGGGACAGCGTAAAATATGTCAATGAAGTACCAAACTCTGCATGTTTTATGGAGAGATGATTAGAAAGAATACTTAAAGCAAAGTAAGATAAATTTGAACTTTTTTCTTGAACACACTTAGCGCAGCAAGTTAATTGCAATTTGAAAGAGAGAAAATGTAACATCCCAATTTTTGATAAGTTAATTGTGAGATTTATAGGTTTTAATGTGGTTTGAATCTTAGGAACTAAGTATAAGGGGTAGGGATGGGTAAGGTTAGGTCAAGTAACTCATTTTGAGCTAAACCCTTGATTTTGGGCCACTGGTAATCGATTACAGAGAGCTGGTAATCGATTACCAGAGTTTGGAATATGGTAATCGATTACAGGAGCTATGTAATCGATTACCAGAAGGTCTGGCCCCGTGTAATCGATTACATAACCCTTGTAATCGATTAGCAGCAGCCTGGAAACTCAGTAATCGATTACAAAAGATGGTAATCGATTACCAGGTTCCCAGAATGGGTTCTTAGGCTAATTTTGCCTTCAGTAATCGATTACCAGGGTTTGATAATCGATTACTGAGCGAAAATATAAATACCCAGGACGCGAAATTCATCAGAATTTTGGGGGAAAACTCAGTTTTAGAGAGAGAAAGTGTGAGTCTAGAGAGAGAAAGTGCCAGAACGAGGTAGGAACGCCGGAACGGAGCTAGGAATCTCAATCCTTCCATCTAATTACTTGAATTGCTACATTTGGTGAGTAAATTCTCACTTGAATTGTTAGAATTAGGAATTGGTCTCCATAACCCTTGAACCCACTTCTCTCTCTCCCATTCTCTGATTATACTTAATTATTGGTGTTGATTGTGTTTGTGTTTGATAATTGATTACTGGGGAACAATTTTAATCGGTTAGAACGGATCGATTCTTGATTATCGTTAGTTTCGAAACTTTCGAGAGTTTCGAAAGTTTCGAAACTCTCGAAAAGTCGAAACGTTCCGTTTTCTCCAATTAATCTTGTTCCGAAAGATAGACTAATGATTGAGAACTTATTTCGAAATTAGGAATTGATGAATATGTAGACTTGGTGACAATTGAGTGTCGAATTGCGTTCGTTTCGAAAGGTTCGAATTATCGAAAGTGTCGAAACTGACGAAATTCGTGATATTTATCAATTCTTGATTGTCGAAATAGTTATTCAATTTAGTTCTGAACGATTACTGGACTTCGGTCAATTACTGGACTTCGGTCAAATACTGTAGAGTGGGATTCGTCCCCTGGGGAGATATCCCCTGTAGTCTGAGCTCAGGTCTAACTCTAGACTGTGATTGTACATGGCCTATTGGCAAGCATTTTAAGCATATCATTGCATAAGTTAAATGGAGACTGATATAGAAATTTAAAGCCTGAATTGTCATGAGATATATGTTTTGCATACATGCATGAGATTTGCTCACTGAGATTGTATCTCACCACAAGTTATGTGGATTTTGTTTAGATGTTCAGGTTCCTCCTCCTCATTGTAATGAGCCTCGGAGATGATTTTGGAAAGCTGAAGACTTAATATTTTGTTGTATATAGTTAGTGGATGACTTTTGTATATGCTCTTGTAGTAGTTAGATTGCCTTGTATTTCGGAATTATGCCCTAAACTTGTAGTAACCTTTTGGACTAGAATTGTAAAATGGACTGTATGACTTTTCTCTGTTGGGTAGTTAACTTGATGTAGTTAAAAGACTTTAATATTCTCTATGGTTTGATGTAAATTATCCTTTTATGTTGGGATTGCGATAATTTATAGAACAGGTTGATATTTAAAGTATAATATTCTAAATTCTGAGTTAGGAATTTGGTTTCCAACGGACTAAATTCTTGCTTGAGAATTTAGGGTGTTACAGAAAAAATAGCATGAGATTACCATTTGAATTTTTTAATTCTGCACTACATTATTGCTGCTTTACAGTAGTCTCATCCAAAAATTAAAAAAAAAAAAATCATCAAAGCTTCAATTATAGTGAAAGTTTGTCCTGCTGTTTATGATATCTAGTAGATAGATATTATATATGTGTGTGCACTATATATCTTCCAAAGCAACAAAACTTAGTAGAAAACACCTATCTAATTGTGCTCAGTTGAAACTATGGATGTAACCTCTCTTCTAGTGCCCTCTGTCCAAGAGAAAGGAGCAGTTAACCCTAGTTCCTGAGAGATTTGTTCTTCCAGATCTAGACCCTCTAGTAGTATCTAGCTCTACCTCTTTAGCCCAAGTTCCTATTATTGACCTAAGAAAATTGTTGTCCCAAGACTTCAAGGGACCTGAGCTAGAGAAGTTCCACTATGCTAGCAAAGAGTGGGGTTTCTTTCAGGTTTTCATCTACCCCTCATCTCCACTCTCCAGCCTCCTTTTAATTTAATATTTGTATACTAAATAATAATGCCTTGTCAAATCATTCACTTAGCTTAACAATAGTAACATGGGAAGTAAATAATCAAACTGTTTTGGTGACATAACAACACTTATGATGATAATAAAATACCCTTTTACACTGATATGAGATAAAAATTAAACTCCATGTAGTATAAGATTTTAATTATGAATCAAAACAGTTCACGGACAACATGGAGGAGGTGAATTACCATGGAAACCACAATGGCATATCTGGAGAAAGTAGCTCACAGACGTCTACCACTCCTTTTGTTGCATTTGTGAAGGTTCTTCTGGTCAAGCATGTGTATGGAGATATATAATTGCCACTGAATTGAACATATATGAAATCCTCATCATATATCTTCCCAGTACTTGTCTCTTCAACAGTGTCTGTTCAATCAACATATGTATTGAAACTAGTGTGAAGCCCGTGCAACGCACAGGGTACACGGGATTTGATCATTTGATGAAAGAAATGCACAAAAATTATCACTAAGTTGAGTGCGGAAAGAAGTTTTGAGGAGAGTTGGGATATTAAATGTAAGTCGATAATCGGTCACACAGAGAGGCTTAACAAACTGTAACAAAGCGGATCGGCCATTTAACTGCTAATTATAATATCAATGTATCAACAACCAAAAACAGTTTAGAACAGTCCATTCATGTATTTGAGTTAATAATGACATTTGAAATAGATAAGTGGTAGCAATAATATCAAAGGCAAAGTGTCTCTACATTTTGTTGCTAATAATTCAAAGAGGGTGAACATATCTATTAGATTTTGGACCTTGGCCTAACTCAACCCCAAAAGCTAGCTTGTAGGTTGAGGACTTTCCAAGCTTATATACTATTAAATGGCCTTATATCTAGTCAATGTGGGACTCTCAACACACCCCCCCTCACGCCCAGGGCTGGACATCTAGAGCGTGGACATCAACGGGTGGGGGCCCAATGATGGATCTAGGATAGGCTCTGATACCATATTAGATTTTGGACCTGGCCTAACTCAACCCCAAAAGCTAGCTTTGTAGGGTGAGGACTGCCCAAGCTTATATACTATTAAATGGCCTTATCTCTAGTCAATGTGGGACTCTCAACAATATCAAACGGTAAACATAGGTTAATCTACTTGATTGGGATAAGGCTCGTAGAGCTGACTGTCAAAGAATGGACAATGTCAGTTGGAGATAGATATATGTGCTCCGATTTGAGTACAATAGCAATGTGCAAGTCTCAGAAGGCCATGTTAGAACTTAGAATCATGGGTGTCCCTTCCATTCACATTCATAATTTGGAAACCAATTCAGCAGAGGAGCATGAAGGATAACATAATTGCCAACATCATCGTACCAATATGCAAAAAACGTGCTATGAAAAGCAGAATAATAAGAATGAGTGTAAATGAAAGAGGTGAGACTAAGGCCCAAAGATGCAGAGCAGTAGATGAGAAGCAACGCTGCAGTGGTAATCAAAATTGATATAGCAGCCTAATGTCTTGCACTCATAACTAAAAAAATAATAGTTGGGTGCTATGATCTAAACCAATAACTAATGCATTGTTAACAGTTTCAATGGTAAGTAGCTAAGGCATGTTACGGATTAGGCAGGGAATTAGGAGACAGTGATGATATTTTATCATTACCATTAACCTTCCCCAAATAAAACCTTTTGGAGGAAGGCATGAGGTACATAGCACAGAAAGTGTAATTAATTGCTTCAGTTATATATTACATACAACCCACAAAAAAAGGCTTATTCTACAATATAGAAAGCCTGCTAATGGGTGGTATATTTTCTACACCTCAGTCTCAGCATAATGGTCGACAAAGTCCCTTCTAACTTTGACAATCTCAAATATGATGTTGAATAAGCATTACGGACGAAAAATTGAGTGGAAAAAGTACAAGTTAGAAAGGAAAAATAGGAGAGCATGAAAAGAGTGCCCTATTTTTACTTTTCCACTGGAAAGAAGGGCATGGGGAAAATTAGCAATTGATTATAGTTAAGAAAGTCTGAAAAACATACAAAACACTAAATGACAACTCTTAAATACAAGTTGAATCACACAGATTCACACAAACATTAAAACATAAATTTCATAGTGTTTATATTCTGCATCTAAAATTACTCAGAGTGCACATACATAACTCTTGGTACCAAAACAGTTTCGAAGGAAACTTTTAAGGTAAAGTCAGGCTGAGAACCTAACTTACTTAAGAAGAATAAATAAATTAACAAACTAAATTTTTATCACTAATTAATTAAGAATGCAGAGATGGAATACATTATACATATGTCCAAAGCTCAAATGGGGTTCTACCTGTCCAACATAGTTTCAAGACATACTAAAAAATACAAACATGGCTGAATACCACCAGATAAATACATATGATAACTTTGACAAATACTATTCTGCTCCAAATCTCTAAAAATAATCTCAAATCAATGGTTAGTTGAAGGAGTTGGATGTTGTTACAATAAAAAAAGTTAGTGTCAATTAGCTATATTAAGTGGTATATCATACACAATAATGAGATCTGATATTGGGACATCTCAAGAAAATCTTGCATAGGGATTCTAGACTTTGATATACCACCTTTAAAGAAAGAGAGTAATAAATACAATACAATTTGAATTTGTATTGCTCACAGTCATTTTAGTATATTGTAACAGACACATGCCACAACCAACTCGACAACATGCAGTCATGCATCACACTCAGCAGAATAGACACAGCCTATATCAGACATGCCACAACCCACTCGACAGCAGGCATCATATGCAGAACTTTGTTTTGCATCTAGATATTGAAAAAGGTATAATTTTTTCATAAATTGACAAACACGATATATTAATTACACTTAATGCAGTAGACCAAATACTACTATCTGCCTCAAATTCCCCAAACAGAAAGAAAAAGTGAAACATATATAACAAAAGAGAGCAAAAGAAAATGTATTTATTTTTCATTGTCACCATCAATCATGACTTCAAATTTTAGCCAGGAATTCCTTTAACATTAACTTTTTAGGATCAAATTGAATTGTGTATGCCTCCTGTGGTAAAAAGATAGGTTATGTATAAAAAACAGGATTTAATTGGAAAGCAATGAATTTAAAAAAGAAAAAAGAACTATGTTTTGCCAGAGTAACCATAATATTAGAAAGAGACTATAACAGCTTTGGGTTTGAAGACAAAAATATTGTGTTAGTGAAGGTTTAATTTCACAGGAAGCTAAAGAGTATATAAGTTTTGGATAAAAGAAAAAATGTTTGTGAAAGAGAGGAGAGATGCTGAGAAGGAAGGCAAAATTTCAAAAAAAAATAACATATAGCATAAGCAGGAAAGATTGCTAATAAGGGGGAAAAAGGTACAGATGTTTTTTTTTACAGAGTAGGGATGCATGTGAGCTTAACACGTGTACAGTGAGTGGAAACTTTTTCTTATACAGACTACAGAGTAAAGGTAGAAAAGTAAAAAAAGTAAGAGTAGAAGCGGAAAATTTAATAAGTATGAATAATTTTTTAAAATTCAAAGCTGACAACGAAAACAAAAACTCATATAATTAATACATGTTAACCAATGAATAGAAATAAAAATTATTTAAAAACTTGCCACTTTATAAAGGTTTAGATTAGATTAGATTAGATTAGATTAGATTAGATTAGATTAGAATAGAAGGGGAAAAACATAGGACGAAATTAAGGGAAAAACATCTTCGATGAATTAAAATGTTGTTTTTATCAGTATTGAAATTTGAAGCAATGCTAGAATAGATGAAAAAAAAGGAAGAGAAGAAAGGAGAATCATATCTCAGATATTGTATTACTTGCAAGAATAGAAAGAAGTGTTTCACAATATTATGAGCTTCTCAATCGAGTAGCAACTTGACACTAAAGCAATGGTTTTCATACATGTTTGTAAGAAAAAAAATGGAAATATCAATCATAATAATCAACAGATATGAACTATAAGACAGCCACATATGTAGGAACTTCTGAAAAATTCAGTGCCTAATTTTAAACCCAACTCATTTTATCAAAGAAACTAAAATGTTTACTGAACACTAAAAGGCCAATCACATCACTCACCTTATCCAAGTGCAAATCCTGCCATCAAGCAAAATCCCTACATATAAATCAAAATTAACAGACGCGCACACACACACAAGAAGGAATAGTATTGAGTGGGTAATAGTGTAGCTTATAAGATATTGTTTCATAAGTGCTTAACATAAAAAAAGCATATAATTTCAAATTCTTTATAGAAAGATTTCATTCAATAAAAAATAAGCATGTCTCTTTTTTCTATTCTTTACGTAAAAGGGCACTATTTCATCATCTAGCTTAAACAACAGACTCCCCTATATATTCCTGAGCCTAAAATACAGTGAACAAAGAAAGGGGAAACCATGTTCATTCTTCAACAACAAAAGACAATTAGTTAAAAAATGTAAAACTATCAAACCATTTGTGTCTTAAAGCTTGTGACTCCTAAAACTAAAGCAAAATAAGATATATAAATTAACATTCATTGAAGTTCGAACCTAACACTATAAACCCACCCATACCAATCTTATGTACATTCACCAATTCAAAATTACAATTCTGTGCACACCCATTCAATAAAGAATTTAAAATCTATTAGGAACTATGCTCAAACCATCTAAAAAATACGCAATCATGAGGGCAAAGAGAAATCTAAAGGTAGTATACAAAAATATAGTGTGAAAATTGCGAGCAACCAACATGAATTGTAAGAGTTTAAGACACCTGTGAGTTAGAAAATCATGTTCAACTTGAATAGACTTCAAGAATGAAAGATCATAGCCACAAAATGGATTTACCATCTTTTAAATAATAGACAACTCAGAAAAAACAGCATTGCAAGAGTAATGACGAAACAGGTGTGAATAGTAGCACTAAGGCAAGGTGACATGTACCAAGGCCCAAATTAATTGTTGAAGTGTTTGTCCCCATGTTTGATAGCAAGCACCCTGCTATTTCTTCTCTTCCTCTACACCTTCTTCAACTCATGGCCACAAGACCATACCAATGTTTAAAACTATAGTGTGTGCCCGTAGTGTGTAAAGTACTACATCAGAAAGAAAGAAGAGGGCATTAAGAGGAAAGAAAAGGAAGGAAGTAAAATATTTCAAATTTCAAATTTCAAAAAAAGAGAGAGAAAATTGGGTTTGGGTAAAGGAATGCTTCTTTCATACGCATCCTTTAGAATCATCAGTAGGTTCCATTAATTTGAAAGAAATAATAGTATTCATCTGCTCCAAACTGACATGACAAAGTTCAATGGTGCATTTGTTTTCTTCAAAATCAAACATCCCCCAATGCAAATGATTGCAAAGTCCAAACAAAGGCACAAATTTGAGTGACAAAAGAAAAATATATATAATAGGATGATGCTAATCACAGATATTACACAATAAGGAGTACAGATTAATTGAATTCTTTCATAGCATTAGTACAAAAAAATGAATAAGAGGGGAATAAAAAACTTAATGGGGTTTACTTAGTAGTCACAAATCGATCCCATTAACCCCTGTTCATAAACAGCACAAAATCATTAGTATTAGAGAATGAAATACAGAAAAAGAGAGCACACTCACGAGGTCAGGAGTTGGCACCCTCACCTCAACTTCTCTACTCTAAACAGTTGCCTAAAATAAACATCATCATACTAAAAAAAATAGTAATCACATCAACACCCATAAAGTAAAAACGAAGGGATGGATAAAGTTTAGCAAACAATATGCCTAGAGAATTTCTTTTTCAAATCATTTTTTCTGTTCTTAAGTCACTCATTGAATAGAGAATTATTCCACCTTAAAAACCCCTGTGTAGAAAAAAAGAAAAAAAAAACTATCTAAGGTTAACTCTTCTATCTGGACATCTGTCTTGGTGGAATTAATTCTAATGGCATGCATAAGACCAAAAGATTAAACTTCATAATGCAAAATGAGATAACAAATTCATACAACCAAAACATACAACAACTCATACAACATACTTTTTCTCTCTATCTCTCTCCATCATATCACCTATCACATCCCACATTTCTCTCTCTTCTATTTCTTTTATCTCTTTCTCTCTCCTTGTTGTAATGTTGTATTGTTGTAAGAATTTCATTTCTCATGCAAAAGTGAATCACATGAAGCTGTTAATTACCAAAAAGCATATGCTGAAAGCCATAATTTTTATTATATTTTTTAATGTGGGATCATTTATCTTTATGTAAATGAATCAATCACTACAAAGATTCAAGCATTAACAGAAAATTGAAAATTCTTAAAAGAAGAAACAAAAATAGAGAAAAGCATACCTTCCATAAATGATAAGCTACCATTTTTGGTCATATCGTGCTTTGCCATCTCTTCGAAAATGAAAAACTTTGAATTTAAAGCTATTTTATTGACTGCCCGAAGCTGCTCACAGCACCAGGATCAGAGTCTCTGTCAAGAAAACATAAAATTAATATTAATGATAATAGAGAAGAAAATTAAGTGAAAGGAAAAGAAAAATAGGGATCTTTCCAAAAGCCTAAAATGTGGTTACGGTTCTTGGATGAGGGGGTAGGGGTAGTCATGGCCTCATGGGTGAGAGGGAGATATGGGAAAGAGTCCAGAGATAGTAGAACGATGAAGGGGAGCGGATACGTATAGTAGCGCACAACCACAAGAGGACGACCGCCGTCAATGGCGGTGCTGCAGAGGTTTCTGGACCAGCGACAGATGCAAGACGCGCGGAGGCAGAGGCTGGGTGAATCGTCGGAGCACGACGCAGGTGCGACGACCGCTGCGTGGAAAGAGGGGACGATATCCGCATGCCCGAAACCTTCCCTCGCTCTCGTTTTCGTTCTTCTTTCATTCCCCCTACCTCTAAGGCAGGGAGATATGGTTTGCTAGTGCAATCTTTTTTTAAGACACATTAAATCGCTTTGGGTTTTTTTTCACAGGGACTCAAGGGGTGGGTTACCAGTGCAATCTTCCACAAAAAAAAAAGAGGAAAAAAAAGGAAGGTTTTGAAATTTGTAAAAAAGGAAGAAAAAGAATACCTCCTCTTGATTCTTGAAGCCTCTGCAAATTGTTTAGTAGATAAAAAAATAGGGTGATTTTATATATTGAATTGTATACATATAGATAGATATAGATATATTATGTGCCATTTAAAATACACCTCTGGTTATGAGGGTGTACGTTACACTCGCGTGAAAAACTGGTTGCAGCCCGTTTTTTCACATGCTTTTTTTTAATTAAAAAAAAGAAAGAAATTGCAAATTAGGTCCTGTAGCCTGTAGGGTTGCTTTAAACTTCAACAGATTCAAATTATTAAGAGGTTAGCTAATATGAAAAACATTTGGACATACTATGAGACCACAACTGGAATTAAAATCCCCCTCATGTTACTTTGAAAACAATATTAAAATTTAAAACTTGACATTAAGCACCTTAAATTTGAGATGGAAAATGTAAAAAAAAGATAAATAGGTAAAAACTAAAAAAATGAAGAAGGACGAGGTCAGTGGAGAAGCTTCCTTAGGACAGGACAGGGGAGCCAAAATTTAATAACAAATAATTTCGACTTCCAAATATGTAAAAAAAAAGATAAATAGGTAAAATAAAATTCAACCTACTGTAGATTATATATTTATTTATTCATTAAATTTTTATTTCGACTTCCAAATAATTTTTTAAGCTCTACCATTGGATGAGGTGAAAAATGTATAATTGATGAAAAAGAATGTAGAGAGATAGAAATAAGAATGAAATATGAAGGGAAGTATAAAATATTTGAAGTGTAAAAAAAATAAAACTTTGAGAAGATGGTTCACAAGTTTCAACACAATTAGCTAGCTCTATGTCTAGCATCATGTTGAACATGCTTCGACTGAATTCTAGCACCACCACCCACCCATGGCTAGGGGAGCAAGCTGAGAGCATAATGATTTTGGTGAATAGATAGTAGCGTAAAATAACCCTAAAATTTTTAGTGCATTTAAATAAAAAAACAAAATGAAAAGGGATTACATTGCAAAATCATTAACTTCATTAATAAGATTGGATACCGACTCAACTTATTTAAATCATGGCCATACATTTAAAATATAATAAAACCTATGGCTCACGTAAAAGAGTGTAACTTACACCCTTTTTATAAGGGGTGTATATTAAATAGCACCAGATATATTATCTCTACTTTCACATACTCTCGTTTCATTTATTTTCTTTTGATTTCTCTTTTTTTTTACATTTTTTATACCCAAAATTAGTCTATCAAAGTTTTAATATTTTAAAAAATAGTAATAATTTTTCCATACTAATTTATTTTAAAATATATTTTTTTAAAATATTATATTTGTCATACTTTTAAGTTAAAAATTTTATTTGATAAAAATACTTATTTAATATATAAGATATTTCGAAGTTTAATCATAAAATATTTAAATTTATTTCAAGCATCATTTTTTCTTTCTATTATACTTTCTTTATTATCTTATTAATTATCATTGTTTTCACGTACTCTCTATTAATTATCACCTTATTTGTTATAAAAAATAGTGGAAATTTTTTATTAGAGTGTGTAACATTTAATGTTACATATGCAATCATTGTCGTGATTTCTAATAAAAACCTTCTTCTTATGGATCCTTAATCAGTGCCCTAGCAATACCCTAAAAAATATTACTACTTCAATTCTTTTTTTAAGACACGTTTAATCGAACTACACAGAACAATAAAAGTTGTTTTTTTGTGAATGAGGGGAGCTAAGCCCCAAGAAGAAAAACAAAAGAGAATTAAGATGGTCTGGGGAACCAAGTGCCCCTAAAGTCCGCATCAAGATACAAGCTTAAGAAAAGAGGACTTTGTGAATAAACACAACTAGCAGTGTGCTCTTGAAGGCGAAACCTTGCCAATTTGTCCGTTGTCTTGTTTGCCTCCCGAGGAACATAATTGAATCTCACACTCCAATCTCTTTGAAGCAGGCCGTGAATTTGTTGGATTATAGCAAAAATAGAAAGGGTCGCCTTACATCCTCTCTGAATAAGTCGAATGGCAGTCATTGAGTCAGATTCAACCTCAAGAAATTTGAAGTCCTTATCCCAAGCTAGATAAAGGCCATTACAAATGCCCCTGAGTTCTGCTTCAAGAGCAGTGATAGGACCTAATTGATCAGTGAAAGCCAGCATAAATCTGCCATGATGGTCACGGAACACTGCAGGTGGCATGAGAAGAGAGACAGTTGGCTGAGCCATCTGTGTTAAGCTTAATCCAACCAGCTTCAGGAGGCATCCACCTCACCCAAGATTGGTGTGCATCCCCGTTCAACCTGACCTGCAGCTTGCTATTGAGAAAGATTTGAGAAGTTTCTGCAAGCTGTCTTCTGATATTAGCACAGGTGGTTTGAATATCTAAAGGATATTGTTCGAAAATGTGGAGATTTCTGTTATACCAAAGCCCTGAAACCCCAAAAAGTAATGGGCCATTCTCTGCGAGCAAAAAACCCCTGCACAGAAGTCATATTTAGATATAGCCAATCATAGAAATCAAAATTAAAAAAACTCCCTGTGATGAGCCCAGGGACAATCACGAACGACATGTATATTTGTCTCAGCTCCTTGTTGGCAGATATTATAATAATCAGATGTTGACATATGTCGCCTTGCTCTATTAGAGTTGGTCAGCAAAGCATTATGAGCAAGGAGCCATAAAAAAGTACGCAGTCTTTGGGGACCTTGCAGAGCCCAAATTTTCTTGAAAAGGGAAGAGTGTATGTCAATAGTATGATTCTGTAAAGTGTGAATTGCTGATTTCATAGTGAACAGACCATCATTTGAAGCAGTCCAAAGCACACAGTCACTATCAGCATCCAGATCAAGCATCGTTTGGCAGATAACATCAATTATTTGATGAGGGAGAAATCTATTAAGATAGACAAGATTCCATTGCCCTAAGGGAAGGATGAAATCAGCAACAGTAGCATTTATGTCAAAATCTACATCAGAGCTTTTATAGTTGTGGAGAGGTCCAAAATTAGAGAGTCAGGGATCAAGCCAAAAATTTGTTTCCCTTCCCGCAGCAAGCTTAACCTGCAAATGCTTTTGAAGTTCATCCCACCCTTTACAGATACCCTTCCAAAGATTAGAATTTTGAGAGCGTCTTTGAATGGTGGGAATTAAGTCATTACCACAATAATATTTGCTTCTAATCACCTTTACCCATAAATCATCAGTGTTGTGAATAATCTTCCAACCAAGTTTCATCATTGAGGCCAGATTAATATCTGCAGATTTTCTGAGGTTCAAACCACCTGAATCTTTTGGAAGACAGATTCTATTCCAATTAATCAGAGGAATGCGATAAGACTGATTTGATCCACCCCATAAAAATTGACGACTCTTTTTATCAATATCATCACAAACCTGTTTTGGCAGCAGGGATGTTTGCATGCTATACGAAGGTAAGGATGCCAAAACTGAATGAGTGAGGGTTATACGGCTAGCAAGGGAAAGAGTATTGACCTTCCAAGAGCTCAGTCTTTGGTGCATCTTATCCATGATGTACCTGAAAGTGCTTGTGGTCACTCTATTATGATGAATAGGCACACCTAAATATTTACCAAGATTATCCGTAATCCGAAATCCAAACTCATGACAAATCTGGTTCTTAATACTGTGGTTGACTCCTTTAGAGAAGAAAATCCTTGTCTTATCTTTGTTAAAATCACACATTTCGGTTCAAAATAATGGTCTGTTTATCAAATTTTCTTTTTCAAATTATTTTTTATTTACCTTTTCAATGTAGAATTAATTTCATTTCACCAATTTAACTCTTAGATAATTTTTACTCCTTATAGAGAGAATAAATGAGTTATTAGTAGGCAATTCAAGTGAGAGAATAAATGAGTTGTTAGCATGAAATTAAACAATACTTTTAAAAAATTAAGAATATTAATTGCATTTCTTAATTATTGTGCCAAAACTTTAATGGACTATATTTTGAACTGAGGGTAATAGTTAATTTTATTAGGTTATTAACAAATAATTTAATTTTCAAGTTTTACTCCTATTTAATATCATCAACTAACTACAATAACATTATATAGTTAAAAAAATATTAAAGTTAATAAGGATAAATAAGAAAATAATAATTAATGTTTCACTAAAATTATAAAGTGGTTTTTAAAAAAATAAATTTGCTTAAAAATACCTTATAAAGGGAAACATAAAAAAATTTGCGTATACCATTACAGATATAACCGGATCTCCCACTTACTTTTTCAATGCTAAAAATAATAAAGCACAATTAAATATAATTATTTTTACTATATTTTAAGTTTTTATTAATCTCACTTACCACAAAAGTGAAACAAAAGATACTTTTAATTTAAATCACATGTATTCTCTACAGGAGTCAATCCGGTTTGAGCTGGAACATCCACATCATAGTGGACCACTTTAAAATCATGAATAGTGATGTAAAAATTATAAAAAAAAAAGATTGTAAAGGTTTTCTCAAACTATTTTATGAAATTGTAAAATAAAAAATAAAAAAACCAAACAATGCATTAAAAAACACAAAAAAAGATCTACACATACCCTTGCAAAATTTTCATGATCACTATCTACTTGTTTCGAATACTGACTCCCAATAACTTTTTATAATACCAAATAAATATTTAAGGTCCCGTTTAGGGTGGTTTTCAGTTTTCAGTTTTGAAAATTTTTAAAACCAAAACCGAATTCTAGTTTTTAGTTTCAAATTTTAATTTCAATTTTCATTTCTCAACATTACACGAATAATTTTGTCACAAATCATGTGAACTTTGTCCATCATCACTCTTTTCACTTTTCTACCTAATCTTGTAACTTCAATATCCATCACCATTAGTGACATGTGTCCACAGTTGCTTCTTATATAGTACTAGTCTACGGTGAATTCTACTGTGGGTTATTAAAAAAAGTGATACATTGGTGGTGCAATCTTTTTTACTTGTAATAATAGGTTATTTCACCGGCAGCAATTTAAATTTAAAATTTACTAGGTAAATAACAATGTTCTTAAAATTATTGAAGAATCCCTTTTGTGACAAAAAGTTCAGTATCGGTGTTTCTTACTCCAGGATTTGAAAATTTCCATGTGCAGGTGAGTGCAGAAGCGATTCTTCTTGTGTAAAATCTGGTCTCTTTGGTCATGAAGTGCTTTATTTTGATAAACTCTTTTCCATTCTTGGATCTGTCGGATCTCGCGTTGCCTTACTACCATTTGTTTGAAGATTTTTCGTTCACTTGCAAGAAACATATTTTTAAGAATTGAATTGCCTCAATTCTACTACCAATTGAAAACCATTTGCCTTACTTCCAGATAAGTTTTTGAGCAACCGTATGATTGAACCGCCTCTATTCATCGTGGGAAAAATCACTTCCCCTGTTCACATATATATCCTTGATTACTTGTGATATCTGCGTCTTCTTCCCTTTGTGAATCAGCATCACCATTGAGCCATTCTTGCCTGTAACATCCTCTACGACTAGAAGCTCAATCTTCACCGCCCCAACAATAGTAAACAGTACAGAGCCTATACCATGCCAGTAGCCCGATTCCATGCCGCAAATACGTTGCTAGGATGTTGTATCGGAGCTCCCATTGCTTCGCATTTCAGGTCGCGTCCATTCACGACACCACGGTCCAACCATTGTCAAGCCTATAGCCACCTAACCCAGCCACAACCATCCACCCGCGGAGCTTCTGCTTCTCAAAGACTGTCAATGACACATAACAAAGCCGCTGATAGAGTCGCGTCAGTCGCTGGAGGAAAGACCATAGTTTCGAAAATAAAACCAGAAGTGGAGATTCCATGACAGAAATCGGAGCTCATTCAAAATTGGAAGCATGCGTTGCGCATCTTCTCCACCAATCGCAATGCTGCCAACCCACCGCATCTTCTTCACCCTCCGCAAAGCCTTCAACCCACTGCTAGCCATGTCTTCACTTTAAATTAGGTTTGCAAAGAAATTGCATCACTGAGGACTAAAGGAAAAAATAACTTTGGGATCCTAACTCCCAGTTTCACAATAGTAGGTAATCGATCAGACATCTCAACCATCAAATATTATATGAATATATCTAACGGTTCTCAAAATGTGTATCACCAGTGGTGCACTAATTTGCTAGCCCACCATAGACGGCACCCTAGTTTACAAGTATGGAACTATGTTTTCTTTTTGCTTTATTTTCTAGTTGCCTTGTTCATTTTTCCAACCACCAGTTATTGTTGCATCCATCCCTTTGTCTTTGTAACATCCCAGAAATTGAAACTTAGGAAACAGAAGGAAAGCCTTAGGTTGTAGACCCAACCAAGAGAGGGAAGTTAGAAGTAGGGTGAGAATTCAGCAGTTAAGTGTGATTTCAGACAAGAAATTAGGGAATTGATTTATCAAGAATTAGAGTGGGGAAGGGTTTGGATAAGAAGAACTGAGTTAGAATAAGGTTTTCATGGAGAGGAATTAGGTTTGAGAAGGAGAAAAATGAATTGGAACCAAGGGGGGCACAAACCGAGGTTATTGCTTAATTTTGGGAGTTAGGCCTAATGACATTGGTGCACTAATTCGCAAATATCTAGAGCCATGGGTATCCAATTAAGGTGATTTCACTTTCATTAGAAAGCTAATTTCCGGGGCTTCAGTTTGATATGCTATATGATAGTATTCCGAGCTCGTTTGCACCTCCAAACAACGAGTTTACACGTTGTAGCGCGCAGAGTGCGCTGGAGCGCGCAGAAGTGTGCTGAAGCGCGCGCTGGACAACAACCTCTGTTGGGAGTGCGCCCCAACACACTAAAACGCGCCCCAGCGCGCGCGAGCAGCAGAAGCGTTTTAAAAACGTGTTTTCCATTTTTCTTCATTCCTCCAAGTTCCTAGAAAGAGAGGGAGAGGGTTTTAGTGAGAGAAAGCTTAGGGAAGGAGGAAGGAAGCAAAGCTTGAGGATTTCATCACCTTTGAAGGGCTTGGGATCATCTCCATCCTTCTCTTTCACCTCCATTCTCCCACTTCTCCTCCATTATGGCTTCCTTTGAGGTGAGTGTGGTTCTCGCTCACTCATTTCTTAGTTATTCTCCTATGTATGCTCCCTATTCTTCCTCCCCTTGCTATTATAGTTGATTATGTATGAGTTTATGCAAAACCTAGGGTTGATTGCTAGATTAATTGAATATATATGGATTGTTGGCCAAACCCTAGGTTAGGAAATCAGGGATTTGAGGATTTTCTTGCATGATGGATGATTGAGCCTTGATTATGTGTTTATTTGAGGTTAAAAATAGGATTTATGTATGGATTGCTTGATTTTGGATAAAACCTTGGGTTAGAGGATTTGGGGATTTTTGTGAAATTGTTGATTGTGATGTTGTAGCCTTGAAATGTTTTTTATTTATGCATACACTCTTGTTCATGGATTTATTTTCAGTCTTCAAGTCCCCATTTATGCAAGTTTTGAAAGGAAAGAATTTTGGGTCTTAAAACCTCATGCTTTTGAAAGAAGGAAATTGGGTCTTAGGACCTTATGTTTTATTGTAAAAGGATTTTTGGGTCCCCTAGACCTCATGTTAAACTTAATGATTTTGAATCCTTGGACTTCATGTTTTAAAAAGAATTATTTTGGGTCCTTGGATTTCATGTTTAAACTGATCATGTTACACCCTCAGACTTTTGGTCCCTGGACATGTTTCTGAGACTTTGTCTCCGGTCCTTGGACTCACGTGAATTAATGAGGTTGATCGTTGGACTCATGTTTCTGAGACTTTGTCTCCGGTCCTTGGATTCATGTTGAAGAGAAGCAATCATATTTACCTCTAGGCCAAGGGGTATATGGGATTCCTCAATTAAAAATGAATTGTACATGTTTATTAATAAAACTTAATGAGGGTGGCCCTGGACGATGGTCCTTGGTCACATGGTCGAGCGCTCAAAAGAGGTAACAGTGAAAAGACCTCGTGGGTGTTCAGGTTATAACACTTGAGGACTGACTCTGCATTGATTGCTTACGTGACTGACTCATGATTCCTGCTCTCATTTTCAAGGTGCATTTACTTGATATTCGGAAGTTATATATTATGTGTTGTGATGTCTTTTCATGCATCCATGTACATATATGTTGTATATACAATGACCTGTCTTTTCCCCCCACACTACACACATTGTTATCACACTCACTGGGACGTAGTCTCATCCCACGCTGTGGGAAATATCTTTCAGTGTGCAGGTCATTGTTCTGGTACTTAGCAAAGGAGCTAAGGACTGACTTGAAGTAGATTATGAAGACAGTCATTGGAGTTCTTTTAGTGTAGATATTGGTTTAATGATGTAAATTAATATAATTCTTCAGCAAAGGATTAAATGTAGTTACAGTTAATTGGTAATTGGTGTAGAAACTTGTAGTTGGCCACGGAGGCCCATTTTCCTTGGAAATAGATTAGAAATCATATTATTATGAACTGTATTGGTGGTTTTGCTGGTTTTCAGGTGAAGCCGAAAATTGGGAAACGTCCAGTTTTCTGGGGAAACTCTGCCGGATTTCCGGTAGGAGTTTTGGGGAACCATGACACTCCGTGTCTAGGTTCATTTCCCTTAGATATATTTGAATATAATGTTTCATGTTTTATTGTAGATTGAATTGTAGTGAAGGATTAAGTAAGCGTTGGATTACCTAAGCGATTGTATGATTTGTTCACCAATATCGAAAATGACGCGAAAAAATTTCAGAAATTCGGAAATAGTGTTTCCAACGGACATTATTCTAGGATTCAGAAATTAGGACGTTACTGTCTTTCTTTCAACTTCCTCCATTGTGCCTCTGTTACAGCAACACTTTTACCCTCTTCAATTGTCCACCGCTTTCATAGGAGCACCAACCATTTTGCAAGACGTTTTTCTCTCTTGTTCCCTTATCATATCCCTCCACACTCTACTCCCACCAAATTCGTATCCCTCCTAATTCAAACTTGGATAAACCAAACCAGAATTTTGATTGCACCATGAAGCCTCCAACCATCTCTCCTAGCCCCTTCCAATTTGATTGTAACCGAATGTCCCTTGTGGGTGGAAATCGCACTGCAGCCAGATTTTGCACTCGCTAATGCTCCAATAACCTACTTCCCGTGGCCTCACCTGCACACCTCATCGGTGGCTTCGTCGAACAGAGAGTAAAAAAAATTGGCTTCAAAGATGGAAAGCTTGAGAGAGGGAAAGCTTGAGAGAGTTAGGTCACTGAGGATCAACGTGAAAAAAATGAAATTGAAAACATAAAACGTAAAACTTTTTTTTTATTTTAAAAAGTAACGTTTTAAATTGGTTTTGAAACATGTGTAAAAGTCATTTTAACCTCATTTTATCCAAACACGTTTTGTTTTTAAATTTGGATTTCGAAACCAAAAACCAAAAACTGGCAACCACCCCAACGACCCCTAATTTAAAAAAAGTATATAAGTTTTTATTTTTTACATCAAAACAATTTTTTTTTATCAAACTCAGTAACCGAAAAAGTGTAACAATTAGGGGTCGTTCAGGGTGGTTGCGAGCTTTCAGTTTTTGGTTTTCAAAATTTTTCAATCAAGTTTTTACAACTCAAAATTAAAAATTGAAAACCACAAAAACACGTTTTCAATTTTTGGTTTTGAGTTGTAAAAACTTGATTAAAAATTTCTAAAAATCAAAAACTGAAAACTCGCAACTACCCCGAATGGCCCCTTAGCTTTTAAACAATGACTAGTGCTTAAAAACAATAAAAAATTAGTAGGATTGTAAAGATTTAGATTAGATTAGATTACACTAAATTAGATTAGATTTAGAATAGATTAGATATAGATTCAGGAAATGAACAGGCAATAAATAAAAGGCACTAATTAATTGTTTTAGTAAACAAAGGAATTGAAGAATCCAAAATAAAAAATAGGTTAAGTAACCGGGAAATAAAGAAAATAAAATGACAAATTAATTGATCAGAATTGGCAGATACATGCGTAAGCTTGTGAGATTTATATCAGTACTGTGCAAATATTTCTTGTGAGAAAGAGACATATCTTGAGCATATAATGAGTGGAAAAAGATTTAACCACGCTTCAATACAGTGGGAGATAGTAATAAGCTTCAAAGGAATACCTCTATGAAACCCTCACTGCCTGCAACTTCAACCCTCACTTCTCACTGCAGTGACGCCCTAGTCCAAGGCAGAGAAAGCCTCTCCTGGCTTAAAGAACGCTTACAGAAATACTAACATTTACCTCACCGCAAGGGGATAAGTGGGGGTTCGAATCTGCGATCTGTGATATGCCAACCCTTTGGGGTTAATGATTATCCAATGATGATCACATAGAAGCTTCTACTTGATGATTAACTGTATTATGTTTTGTAATTTGTTCTGTTTTCAGAATTATTTTTTATCAGATAATAATGTACCCTATCAGATCTCGTGTAACTAATCTTATCGGTAGGCTCCATTATCTTAGGAAGGCAGTTACTGTATTATAAACACTGATGTATACTCAATGTCTGTCAATGAAATTTGATCCCATTTTACTCAAATTCTAATTGTGAGCACCGGTTTAGCTGAGAAAGGAGGCACGACGCAGGGGATTTCCGGCAACCACAGCTACAATGCAGTTTCGGAGAGCACCGTGTACGAAAGCTACTTAATCTTCATGTGCACGCGCAGAGCTACACTTCTCTATGGAAAAACCAGTACTCCACCCGATTCCTATGGGAAAACGAAGCATATTTCCAGCCTAGATTTTCAGAAAAGGGAATGTTCAGAGAAAAATGAAAATGGTCGGGGAGAGTTACAATTCTGGTGAAGGAGAAGCCGAGAACAAGGTTTAGGGTGCACGCGTACACCAAGTGAAAGAAAAACGAACCCTAGAAAACAAACATCGCATTACTGTAATTTTATAAAAAATAAATATCAAGCCAATAAAAATAAAAACACAGGTTACGTAACAAAATCACGGTAGAAATAAATGTTAACCTATTTACCATGGTTCAAATTCAGAACCACAATATATTGATTGTTTTTCTTTCAACGAGTGGGGATTTTTTCCATTCACAAGACTCTAGCTAACTCAATACCTTGCTTAAAGGGAATCAAACATGTACCACTTGAACCACCTTAGTTGGTAAAAAACAAAGTCTAAAAAAAAGAAAAATTTTATTAAAGGGATAAGTGTGATAGATCATACTAGCAAAATGGGGTTGGGTTAATTGGCCCGTAAAAATGTAGGCCCGGACACATATTTTAGAAGCTCGAATAACTTCCGGGTTTTTCGGGTCAGCCCGATAAAGTCCGTAACCTGCAAAAACCCACAAAAATCGGCCAGCCCACAAAACCTGGAAAAAAAAAACCCGGGTTACCCGCAAAAAGCTCCCTAAAAAGTAAGGTCATGACATCTATTTTAGGAACCTAAATAACTTTCGAGTTTTTAGCCCAATCCAATAAAGTCCGCATCAGGCCAGGTCAGGGCGGGCCAGGTAGCCCGATTTTCTAGCTCTAGGTAGAAATAAATGCTAACCTATTTACTTTCATTTCTCTTTTTTGTTCCAATTTTTCATTGTAGTTGCGTTAAATTAATCACAAAAAATTGTAGTTTTTGCATGGTAAAATTTCTCTCAGAACCTCCATTTTATTTTTTATTTCTAACGTAAAACCCCTTTTAATTCTAAAATACACATAAAATTCCTCATATTTTATAAATATACTATGCTCAAATCCTACCCCTTTATTTATATGTAAAATTAATAAAAGTACCATTATTATAGATTTTAAATTGTTACATAAAACACTCTCAATTTCATAAAAACATTGCATAAAACCCATTTGATTTTATTAATGCATTATAATTAAATCCTTATAATATAGTAAAACTTTGAAATTAATTAAATATATATTTAAGTGATAAAAAACTTAAAAAAAACATTAGAGTAATATAAGAAAATAAAAAATAAAATAAATCATAATTTCTTATTAATTAATAACAATTTTTTAAAAATTGTTGTGATAAAAATTTAATAAAAAACTAATCACACGAATTATTAATAAGATAGAATAAAATTATTTTTTTTAAATTACTTTTTCAAAAATGAAATAATAAAAAATAAAAATTTATTTTAATTAAAGGAGTATTAATTTATTGTTTTAATTAAATAATGAAAAATAAAATCACAATTTCTTGTTTGAATTTTACAATTTTATCAATTGGAATTTGGAGTAGAATGGGATTCTAATAAAAAGAGCTTTTTCCCCTCTGTTAATTCTATTTGACAAACATTTGACAAAAGTAATTGATAAACAAGATAAAAGTTAAAATGAATGCCATTGTGGTAACTTATTAAATAAAAATTATTTGGAAGTAAATTGAAATCTATAAAAGAAATTGAGGTCCAAGAATATTTTTTCCTCTATATATCAAACTATTGACGAAGTCCCAAACGAGATTAAAAATTATGTGGTTAAAAACTATGAGTAACAAATGGATGGATAAGATGGATTTGGATCGAGATTATAAGGGATGAATTGAAAAAATTTATTGATTTATTTATGATCCATTAAAAAGATATTATAAAAATCTAATTCATTCATGATCCATTTATATCAAACTATTCAATTTCTTTTAAAAAAATAATTTTTATTATTTTTTTAAAATAATTTTTTTCTCTAACTAAATATTTTCCTCTTTACATATTTTTTATTATCTCTCTTCTATTTCTCATTTCTCTACGCCAGCATTGCGTTATTTTAACTACAGAGATGATGTCTTTGTTGGATGCAAACAACAAGGCGGATTTTTTTGCCTTTCCTTCAGTGGTTTGGTGGAGACGTCGAAGAAGATTAGCAAGAGAGCTGATGCGCGCGTTTTTGCAATGACTTGCTGAAACGTATCGCAATGAGAAGCATAGTTAGAATTGTACCGCAGCTATGCAAGAAAATCCAATGGATTAAAAGCATAAAAAAGATGTGGATCACTATCCATCCATAGAATTAAATAATCCAATCAATTCAGTTCACTTATTTTTTATTTTAAATAAAATGGATAGGTTGAATCATAGACAATTTTTTTGGTAACAAATCATAAACAATTGAATTGACACCACCGCTATTAAAAACCAAAATAAAAAACAACCACGTGCATATCATGGTGGAGTATTGAAGTGGGGGCAAGAGCCCAAGTAAAAAATCATTATGCATAATATATATATTTCAGTGTACAAGGAAAGCAATGAGGTTTGAATCTAGAAGTTAATATTAAACTGCCCAAATCCCCAACCACTAGGTCGATCCTGTAATATATATGGGTGTGTTTGACAAAACTAGCTGATAAGCTAGCTGGTAGCTGATAAGATAGCTTCTAGCTGATAAGCTAGTTGCTAGCTGATAAGCTCCTAGCTTATAAGCTCCAAGCTGATAAGCTAACTTATTGAATTAGAAGTGTTTGGTAAAACTAGCTGATAAGCTAGTTAGTAAATGTAAAATGACATAAAAAGACATAACTACATAAATTTTATTATATAAATTCTATTTGTGTTTTTTAGAAAAAAAATATTATTATGTAATTATAATTTTATAATTTAAAAAAATAATTAAATACTTATTAAATATTTTAATGTTAAAATATTTAATTAAAAATTAAAATAAATAGCATAATATAAAAATAATTTCATAAAATAGAGAAAAGAAAATAACAATTTAATTAATTCATAATTTTTTAAATTACTTATTATATAGGTAATAATAGGTAAAAATAAATTGGAAGGTTCTTCTCACTAAAATTGAAAATAGATAATAATAGGTAAAAATAAATTAATAATAATAAGGGAAATGTATTAAAATATAAGGGGTAGTGATGGGAGAAAATTAAATAAGTTAGAAGCTATGAGCTAGGTGAAGTAGCTTGTAGTTTATAAGCTAGAAGCTCCTAAAATAAGCTACTTTGAGGTACCTTACCAAACACTTTTGTGTTGGTCAAACTAGCTTATAAGCTAATCAAATAAGCTAGTAGCTAGCTTATTGGTCTTGTCAAACACGCTCATAATTGATTACTTAGACTTTCATAAGTGCTAGATTGTGTTAACAATATATATTTCTTATTATTATGGGCAATTCTCTCGTAGTCACATTAGAAGCTATACCCCTCCTTAAGAGTGTATTTTTGTGTTGTAGTGAGAGTCACAACTCTTTTGTTCATAAATGCTAGATTTCTTTTTTGTGAAAGTTTTTTTTTTGTTAAAGATAAATGCTACTACTTGAAACTTCTTCTAAAATTTCATCATATTATAATCTAATATATATCTAAAATGTTTTATTTCGGTTATTAATTCAACGTTTGTGCTTAAGAAAAGGTTTTGTATTATCATTAATCTATACATGACCGGTCAAAACCATAAGGCAGCATGGGGTGGGAACCTAATATGATCACCAACCTTAAATTGTAGGCCATGCATGTCGCTCCCCACCACCACATCAAATATCGATAGCTAGGCGGGTCGTCAATTGCAATATATAGGTGGGAGTTCACACTTCACAATATTGTGTGAGAATGTGTATTTATTATTTAATAGTTGGATCTATCAAACAAAATCTAGACTAATTAATAAGCAATGTTCATTTACTTTGAACTAGTGTAGTTTTGATCAAACTGTGCGTTGTGTACATGTAGTTTTTATGTTATTATACTAATTTAGAATCGATCGAATTTTTTTGGATTGATATATTTTTAAAAAGAGATGTTTTCTTATTTCTTCTAAATCTAGAAATTTAATATAATTAGCTTCTCTTCTGTTAAATTCTCTGCAATCTTATATAGTAGCTAGTGATCATTAAGTTGGAGCAAATGAATTAGATTAAACGATTTAGATTACGAATTATGTTTTCAATCTGATTTTACTGAAATTAAAATTGAGGAGTGCTAGCAACACACTTTTTTGAACACTCTCTCAAACACACTCGATGTGATTGGTTAAAATTCACATGGGTCCCACCAAATTCGTGGGTCCCACTTCCAAGTGGTGGGACCCATGTGAATTTTAACCAATCACATGGAGTTTGTTAGAGAGAGTGTTCAAAAGAGTGTGTTCCTAGCATTTCTCATTAAAATTTGAATGATTTGATCTTTTTATCTTATTTCTCCACTCCAACTTACTGATTGCGTAAATTTGGTTTACAATCCAAATTAAACGCTTCTTAATTAATCTTATAAATTTAATTTCACAAATTGAACTTGTTATTAAATATAAATTGAGTCACACATATGGCCTTCGAATTAGGGTTGAGAATAGACCGAATCGAGCTAGGTTTTCCAAGGCCTAACACCTTAAATCTATGGTCTGAGTCTCACCTGTTTACGTGACATATGCTTTATTTTATGGTATGAGTCTGACCTATTTAAAATCTGACATGGCCTAAAAGCTGATTTAAAAGTCTGTTTTATAGTAAGGTACTTGAATATATCATAAGCATATATGAATAAACTTATAGGCTCAAATTTTTAACATACTTAAATGTTTTTACAAGCTAATAAGTATATAATTATAAGAAAAAATAATAAAAAAATCTTTATAATAATAATAATAATAATATAAAAAAATATTAGTATTTTATTTATATTTAGTTAAATAGACAGGTCTGATAGACTCGAAATACTTTTTTTATGGCCAGAAGGCTGACCTGTTTTGCTATAAAAGACTATTTTGAAAAAGCCTTCGCCTGTCATGAACCTAATGTAAGCCCGGTAGTAGGCCCTGACGAACGGTCGGCTTGTTCTCACCCATAATTCGAATATATAGTTTTGAAGATTAAATCCATGGTATAATATATATTTTTCACAAAGGAGTGAGAAACTGTGTAGATTCATTTTGTATATGTAAAATTAACCCAAAAGATCACAATCAGCTACAACTACGTAGTTGCAGCCATATATATCATATACAAGGATGTCTCCTGAATGCATAAATGTAGCGTAAGTAATATATTATCGATCGATGGATGCATCATTGAGAGACATTATGTAGCAAGGTAGGTTGCAAGTACTGTAGTAGCCAAACTGCCCAAGTCTCATCATGTCGAGAAGAGTGAAGAGAACAAACAACATTCATTCATTCTAGAGATCGATCCAGATTCTCTCTTCTCTTCTTATCTCATAATAATTACACAAAAGTGTTTCATATTGTACTGTGAAAAGGTATGGACGTGACTCTGCAACCTGCATTGATCTGTGCATGGCCATTTTGTTTTTATGCATTAAAAATATAGAAAAGACGCCTTTGAGACCAAGCAAAGCAAGTAGCTAGCTAGATATAGAGATAGATATGTTATCTTAAATATTCAAACACTCCACAGAGATCACCAATCGATCGATGACATCTTAGACCCAAATCACACGACTTCCCAACTCACTGTTTGATACATACTCTCCTCCTAATTCAAACACTTACAGTTGATATCTTACTGTCAACTCAACTCACCACCCAAACTAAGCTAGCTAATTATAAATACCTTCTTCTTTTACTCATCTCTTCTCAAATTGCCTACATAGATAGTAAGATTCTTTCACACACACACACACACCACTTCAATTAATTTATTTTCTTGGCCTCATTAATTCTTCAATATATAGCTGGAGGGCTTAATCACTGGATCTCACTCCTGAAATGAATCCCATTTGAGGTATATATATATATATTATGTTTTCCCGCTTCCAATCCAAACATTAATTGCTACAATTTGTTATGCTACTTTGCTGATCAACTTTTGTGAAGCAGCAAAATGCTAACCCCCATCAATGGTATGTCAGGTTTGTGCATTTCCTTGTCAATGCAACCATATATATATAATGGATTCCATTTCGGGAGTGAGAACCAGTGATTAAGCCATTAATGCAGCTCTCGATGCAAAAAACCAAACCGGTAGCCACATATAATTCCACAAAAATTAAGGGTTAGGCGCTTAACCTAACTCACGTACTCTTACTGATTGTAATTAATGAATTTAATTTGTTAATGAATAATCAGAGCTAACACAGCATGCTGGCTTCTCTGCAGGTTGTCCTAATTGATAAATTAAGAAGCCCTTCTAGATGATGATCGATCGATGATTTAGATCAGCTAATTATGTGGTAATTAGTTAATTAATTATCATTTAAAACACAAAAAAGACATTAACTTATTAATGAGAAAATAATACAACAAGGTTAACTAACACACACATATATATATATATATACACTAATTCATGCATGGAGAGCCAAAAAAAAAAATAGTATTCTCTTATCATTAATTTTTTTCACAAATAAGGTTTTGTTAATATATAAATTGAAACAGTATATATATCCTTCCTTTCAGATCATTGAGAGATGACAACTGAAAGATGCTTTGATTGTGATATATATTGCCCCCCATATATGAGACTTTAATTTGTTCCAGAAAGAGTATGAAGAATTATATTCAAAGTGAACGTTAAAGCATTATATATATATATGGCTGAGAAGAAACCAAAACAAAGGTAATGCTCGGCAATCAAGCATCCCATGGCATGGCATTGGAACAACATGCAGTGTACTAATCACCACCGGGATTCAATCAGGTTTGACAGTTTTCATTCTAATAATTTTCTGTTTGATATATATATGCATTTCAATATATTGCCAGAAAAGAAGGTGAAATGCATAACATTTTTATGCTGTTATTGATCTGTTGACGTCGGGGAAAAAGAGAATATATATATAATGCTAAGACATTGCTTAATAGATCTTTTCTAAAAAAAATCAGGATAATTAACGTTAATGAGTGTAGGTATTGGAGTTAGAAAATAAAGGGGAAAGGAGATAAAAGTTTATAAAAAAAAAAAAACCTCCTTTCTGATTGTCAGTGTAATTAGGTTATAAATCTTTCTCTTTTTCCCTCTAATTAATCCTTCCATTAATTTCTTTTCCTTTTCTCGAGCACCCAAACACACCATAAATTGTTAACACACGCAAGTGTGTGTATATATATAATGATTATATTTTTGTACAACAAATATCTGATGAGGCCACTGAATGAAAGAGAAATTGTATTTGTACAATAAAATTGTACAACAATTGCTTACAACTATGAGAGATATAGAAATAGAAGAGAGAAAAGTGTGAATGTGATAAGTGATATGATGGAGAGATTTAGAGAGAAAAAATGTGTTGTATGAGTTGTTGTATATATATAAATATTAATGCATCTCTTAATGAAATATTGAAATTTGTACGACATCAATTTAGAGATGATCAATTTCTGAATATAAACTTAATTATAAAAGTTAAAACAAAGAATATATTACAATATTTTAGGGATACGTGCTCTATACAAATAGAGTAATGTTATTCATACATGTTGTATATTTACAACCTGGAGAGAGGTGGAGAGAAAATAAAAAAGTGTGAGGTGTGATGGGTGATATGATAAGTGATATGATGGAAAGAGATAGGGAGGAAAAGTATGTTGTATGAATTGTTGTATGAGTTTGTTGTATAAATATAATTACTCATACAAATAGAAACAAGCAAACTTTTTTTTTCCATTTTATGTCCAAAAGACCAAAAAATAATAACAATGTATTACCCTAATAAAAAATAGAGTACTTCACACGCTCAAGCTCAAAAGTAAAATTAATTAATATAGGTGAGATAAAAAACCAGTAACCAAGTTGTCTTAATTAATAGTTGCATTTTATGCATTATTAACTATGATATTCCTACCCTTTTTATGTCTAATATGACACTTGATCTGCTATATAATTACCTCCACTCAATGCCTAATATTTCAGTTAGGTCTAATTAATTATTGCTCACAACTCTTTATCTCCACCACACTTTTGGATTATAATTAAGTATTATGTCGCATCCAAATTTAATTAACCCAAAACAATTGCAAGGTCAATTTGCATTATCCAGAAGGTCTAAAGGTGATTCCTAGTTATCTTACTTTTTTTTGGTGATTACCTAGTTATCTTACTAATCAAGTGTTTAACGCTTGTATATCCCATCATTTGGTGATTACCTAGTTATCTTACTAATCAAGTGTTTAACGCTTGTATATCCCATCATTCGATTTTACAAATCAAGGAAAAATTTTCAGTATCATCATGTAACTTTTAAATCTTAACAAATATTTTTGTTTAAGGCTAGGGCATTCAACTATATTTAAATAATTTTTATTAATATTTTATATTAGTAAAATAAAAAATATAATTTATAGGCATGCAATGGTAATATTAGTAATAATATAACCATTATTTAAAATAAAAAACTCTCAAAATGATAAAAAAAAACAAGTATAATGCAAAATTGTAATAAAGCCTATGAATAATGTTTGGTAAACATCTCTTAGGGTATATATATGTATATAAGAGAGAGAAATAATGGTAAAAGAACATAGAAAAATGATAAATATGATATAGTGATATAATGCAATTATAAGAAAATAGAGATAAAAACTATCACTCTATCCCACAAGGGTTTGTCTATTGTGGACCATGATTCACATAGTCCAAAATGTAAAAATATAGTAATTTAAATTTTTGACCATGAGATTCAATACTTATTTTATTAATAATTGATATTAAACTTGTTTCAGGTTACTTTTATGGAATATTGGTTGAAAAAAATAAAAACTCAAATCGTTAGTACCGTATAATGTCAAAGTTTCCCCCTTCAACTTTAAATTGATATATTCTTATCAAAATTAGCATAACGTGTATTGTAAATTCATATTTACCCTTAAATTAAACTCAAATATTCAATATTCATCTCTAACGGCCGATAAAATATATATTAGGTGGGTCAAATTTTATTTGGTCCACCCTAAAATCGTCCTGGATGTGAAATGATGTACGAAAATTTTGAATAATTTGTTTAAGCGTGGTAATGTTCTTATATCATTTTAAAAGACTAATTTGTATGCAATAGAATGATAAATATTAATAAATAATTAAATAATTTATTATTAAATTAGTAATTTATTAATATTTTATTAGTCTAGTGCATTTATGCTCTGAGTTTGTATCAACGAGTGGTTAATTCAAATGGTATAGGCTTATATTTGAGTCTTATTATATATAAAAATAATTTTCTTTAGAAGAACTAATCATCATATTATGATGTGAATGTAGCTAAGATTTTTATTAAAAAAAATCACATATATTTACAGGGGATAATAAGTTGGAAGTCCCCAATCAACTGATACATGTACTCAGTGCTGATGTAGTTAAAAAATGAGAAAGAATCATAGTAGAATTACATCAGGAGAGTTTTCATGCAATTGGAAATTATTAGCAATATAGTATAAAAATTATTAATGTGCCTTAATTTGTTTAATAATTTTAATATTTAAAATAATTAATTTATGATATAAAGGGCCTGTTTAGACTTTTAAAAAAAAGTTATTCTTAGATATTATGTAAAAAAGTGATTTATTTTTTAAAATATTTTATAAAAACTAAAAGTTAATTTGTGTTTTACAATCACAATTTTTTTAACATTGTCTCTATTCTATATCATTTGGTTATTTTAAGAAGCAAGTAAAAATAGTTTCTAATTATAATAAGAATTATTTTTTTTCTAGATTTATTTATTTTTAAAATTTAAAACAAACATATTAAAATACATTTTAAAAAACATTTTTTAAAAAACTAAACTGAGTGATTATTTCTAAAACAATCACTAACAAACACACTAAATATCGGTGGCATTTAAGATACACCCTTTCTAATACCTGGCTAAAGTCGGCCGGGCTTTTATTTTACCAACGGGGGTTGGTTACATGCTTGATTTCCCTTAAGCAAGGTCTCGAGTTCGAGTCTTGTCGATGGAAAAAATCTCCGCTGGGAGAGCAAGCCCCACCATGATGTGGATGTTCCCGGCTCGAACTGCCTCTTGTGGAGACCCGTGGTTAAACCAAAAAAATCGGGTTTTATTTAAAATTTTAATTAAAAAATTGGCATTTGCAACAATGGTCTCAACGTTGGAGATTGAACATTCTTATAGCGGCATAAAAGGAGCATCAGGGCTGCCAACGTTAGCGCCATTGAAGCATTAAAGAGGAAGGGAAAGCGGGTTTACAATCTCAAAACTCTAACCGTACTCCCTCAAAATTGCACTAGTCATGAGGACATAGTTGCAATGATGCATACCGGCACAGTACAATCAATCCCACACCAAAAAATCCAAAAGACCCATTTTTTGTTCCTCTTCTTTATCTAGTTGGCATAGTATAAAGACTATCGGTTCCACCATGGATGCATTGACCACATTATCCTCAATGTTATCTGTGTTTTCTCTGCGAGTCTCAACTAAAATACCCATATAAAGAAAAACTTGGTGAAGCATATTCAAAATCCTCTGGATATCCATATCCTTAGACTCCACCATAGGTTTGGTCTCACTTCCTCAACCGATGTAATTTTCATCTTCTCTTCCCCTTCCTCATCTTCCACCTTGTCCCCCATTGTTCGCTAAGAAAATTAAGCTTTCTTTTCCCTGTTTCACCTCCATTCTCATTCCAACTCCACATTCACCCTTACTCAATCGATTCTTCTTCAAGGGAACGTGTACTCCACTGGAGTTGGGTCGATCGAGTAGCCCAAATAGTAGGATGGTCTACGGGACGGTTAAGGATGCTCAAGCTTGTGGGGTTGTATACTCCCCTGAAGTTGGGTCGGGCGAGTAGCCCAATAATAGGATGATCTACGGGACGGTTAAGGACATAAGAGTGTGGGTGGAAAAGACCTGGGAAAAAAGGCAGATAAAGGAGATCGTGATAGGATGGTAGAGGGACCACAAATAAAAATGAAGATAGGTAGCCTGGAATAATAGGTTCATAGATCCAGCAAAGGGACAGATCTGATCAAGTGTTTGGGTTCTAGGTCTCCTGGACGACCGAAGTCTCTTGCCGAGAACATTTGACGCCTACCGTGGGACGATGATAAAACTCTTCTCGCCGACCACCTTACAAAACATTATGGTTTCAAGACGGACGACTAGAAGATCAACCAGTCATGAAAAAAAAAGAACAGGTGACGATGGAATCAACAGGCGATGGTATTCTTTGAAGAAGTATTAAATTGTTACGTCGAATCTACTTTACTGGTAGACCGGGTATCTTTTGAAGAATTATTAAATTGTTGGGTGAAACTACTCTACTGGTAGACCAAGTATTATTTGAAGAAGTGTTAAATTCTTACGTTGAAACTACCCTACTGGTAGACCAGGTATCTTTTGAAAGAGTACTAAATTTTTACGCTAAAACTATTCTACTCGTAGACCAGGTATCCTCTACTCGTAGACCAGGTATCATTTGAAGAAATATTAAATTGTTACACTACAACTACTCTACTGGTAGACCAGGTATCTTTAATTTGAAGAATTATTAAGTGCCCATTTGTTTTAAATTTTGGAGCATCCAAAATCAATTCTGCAGAATTGATTTTAAATCACTTCCGTCCAACGTACTTCGTAAAGCGTGCATCATCCATCTCAACCATTCATTTCTAGAATCAATTCTACTCAACTGTAAACCAAACAGACCCTAAATTGTTAGATGAAACTACTCTATTGGTAGACCAAGTATAATTTGAAGAAGTATGAAAATCTTACGTTGAAACTGTGTACTCTATTGGTAGACTAGGTATCCTTTGAAAAAGTATTAAATTGTTATGCTGAAACTACTCTTCTCGTAAACCAGTATTACCTACCAACTCAAGAAAGAGCATTGGTATGACGGATAGTCGACCTAAGAAAGGGCATCGATAGACTTTTCAATACTGACCTACAAAAAGGCATAAGTAAAATACACCAGCTATATGACCGACCTAATAAAGGGCATCGATAGAATTTTTCAATACTGACCTACGAAAAGACATCAGCATAATACATCAGCTATATGACCTAAGAAAGAGCATTAGTGATTTGGATTGTTGACCTGAGAAAAGACATCGACCAACGCGTAGAGTTATGACTTACCAACCCAAAAGGGGGCATTGGTGATTTGGATTGTGTACCTGGGAAAAGACATCGGCCTACATGTAGAGTTATGACTTACCAAGCCAATAAAAGGCATTGGTGATTTAGATTGTCGACCTAGGAAAAGACATCGGTCAACACGTAGAGTTATGACTTACCAACCCAAGAAAGGGCATTAGTGATCTCGATTGTCGACTTAGGAAAAGACATTGGCCTACACGTAAAGTTATGACTTACCAACCCAAGAAATGGCATTGGTGATATGGATTGTCGACCTAGGAAAAGACACCGGCCAACACGTAGAGTTATGACTTATCAACCCAAGAAAGGGCATAGGTGATCTGGATTGTCGACCTAGGAAAAGACATCGATCTACACGTAGAGTTATGACTTACCAACCTAAGAAAGGGCATTGGTGATCTGGATTGTTGACCTAGGAAAAGACATCGTCCTACATGTAGCAGGATGTCCACAAGACGATTAAAGATGCTCAGGCTTGTGGGCTTGTATACTCCCCTGAATTTGGGCCGACCGAGTAGCCCAATAATAGAATGGTCTACGGGACGGTTAAGGACATGAGAGTGTGGGTGGAAAAGACATGGGAAAAAGGGAAGATAGAAGAAATCGTGATAGGACGGTTGGGGGACCACAAATAAAAAGGAAGATAGGTTGCAAAGGGACATATCTGGTCAGGATCTCGAGTCCTATGTCTCCTGCTCGGCCAAAGTCTCTTGTCGAGAACAGGGTGCAAACGACATAAACCTTATGGGATAAAAGAAGTGTGGTTTTGGTTTACTACAAAATCAAAATCATGTTTCAAACATGGATCCGAGCCAACGCTACAGAGAGAAGTGTTGGCTCGGGTCCACGTTTGAAACGTGATTCAGTAGTAAACCAAACACGTACAAAATCAAAGCACTAATTTCACTCCTCACGGTTCACTAATTTATGGATCGGTTCTTAATGATCTGCCAAGTTGAGTCAAGACTCAGACTTCTGACTTGGCTTTGCTTTTCACGAAGATAAGCACGACGAGAAGACTCAGCTCTGCGATGCTTGCAGCGTCCGATAGTTGGCCAACACCGTGATGGTAAAGATCGTTCATGCAAGTCGTTCGCCGCACCACTTGACACACCTTATGCTTCTATTTCTTATAATTCCAAACTTAGTGGTTTAAGCATCACAAAGGGAGTTTCCAGCAATATCAAAACAACTTTTGCTAACAAGGGTAAGTGGTTCAATAATTTTTAATCATGACCATTTATTTAAAATATAATATATCAAAGGTTCTTGTTAAGGGGTGCAATGTACGCCCCTCTTTATGAGGGGTGTATCTTAAATTCCACCCTAAATATCATAGTCATTATAAAAGAGATCCGGAAAATAAAAGTTTTTGAAGTTATATTTACTAAAATAAAAAAATAATAACAAAATATAATTAGAATAGTTTAATTCTTCCAGGCAAATGTAGGGAACTTTTTCATGGATGGGTGAAGTGGTTTTTTCTAATATTTTTTTGGTCAAAGGAAAGTTATACTGAAGCAGGGGCACAAAGGCCCAAAGAAACAACCCAACAAGGGGTCTATAGAAATAATAAGACAAAGTAGGAACTTGCTTTCCGCACCCTCTAAACAGTAACTTCTGAAATATACCCTCTATTTTTTTTTCAGAAATTGACATCTGGAATTTTCGAAAGCTAAATGATAAAAATGACTACCGAATATTAATTTCTAGATAAAAATGGCTTCTAGACATTAATTTCCGGAACTGTATTTTTTTCTTATAATTTTTCAACTTTTAGAGATGGAAAAAGAAATTCTCTAAATTTCGTCTCTAAACATATTAGAGAGGAATTAGAGACAGAAACTCTTTTTGTCTCTAAAACTGAAACAAAATTCCTTCGTCTCTAATAGGTAGAGGTGAAAAATTTTCTATCTCTAAAAATAAAAAACTTATAAAAAAATACACTTCCCAAAAATTTCCAAAAATTAATGTCCGGAAGTCATTTTTGTTCAAAAAATAATGTTCGAAAGTGTTTTTTTATCAAAAATTAATTTTTGAAAAGAGAAAAGAAAAAGAAAAATTGTGAATGAAGTGGTGGTGGGGTGTCAAGGGGGTGGAGGTGTGTTGGGGAGGTGGAGGTGGCAGTGGCAATGGTGATAGTGTGGGGTGGTGAGAATGGGGTAGTTTGGAAAAAAATTCAAAAGTGAGGGGTTGTGAATAGAAAAAAGGTAGGGTGCTAAAAGCAACTACCAACAAAGCAATACATCGGGCTAACAGAATACAACTGTACAAAGAAGGAAACAAAGATCGATCCTTAGATTTCAACACACCAAGAACACTTAAAAGCTAACAGAGTACAACTGTACAAAGAAGGAAACAAAGATCGATCCTTAGATTTCAACACACCAAGAACACTTAAAAGGGGCCTAAGTCCGGATGGGTGAAGTGATATACTTATATCATGGTATATTAGTATGGGAGTTATTTTTGACACACTCAATCTCACATTTTAATATATTTTTATCCCAAAATTACCTTTTATTTTTTAATTACTTTGTCTTCCCTCATTCCCCCACTTTTGGATCCTCTCCGGTAATTGGAGGTCCAGTGAGAGAGAGAAAGAGAGAGTGCATGTGTGGGATCCATATACACTGGTGGGGCCCACACATGCACTTTCTCCATTTCTCTCCTATTGCACCCTCCAGTTACTAAAGATGGTCCATTTCCCACTTTTCCTCTTTCTCTTCACCGCATACCACTTCCTCTCTTTCTCTCATTTTTTCACTTTTTCCCCCTTTTCTTTTTTCACTTTCACTTTCACACTTCCATCTGCCCAGCTTCCCCTCTTCCTTTTATCTCTTAGTATTTTTCTTTTGAAAAGTGACTACGGTCAACATATTGCTTTCACTTTCACACTTCCATCTGCCCAGCTTCCCCTCTTCCTTTTATCTCTTAGTATTTTTCTTTTGAAAAGTGACTACGGTCAACATATTGCCAGTAGCTACCGGTAACATATTACTAGTAGTATATTATTCCTATTAATTATCGACAATATGTTGATGGTAACAGGAAAATATACTACCGATTACATATTGTCGGTAGTTACCAGTAACATAATATACTACCGGTAAACGTTAAATCAGATTAAAAACTTTTTAAAAATTTTAAATATAACTATTTTTTAATATTTTTTAATAAATTTTATTGAATAGATTTTTTTAATTTTATTTAATTGAATTGTTTTTTAAATTTACTTATTTACATAAGAATTAAATTGCTATAATTTATATATGTTTAATTTATTTAATATATTATCTTTATCTATCAAAGTATACAAACATATATACATCATATATACAATAAATACTACATAATTTATAATAAATAAAGTAATTTTAGATTTACGACAAAGATACTAGTATTTTTTACATACATCATAAAATAATAATATTAAATATTTAAAATTTTACAATTTAAATATATACATTGTATTATATAGGCTTAAATATCATTTTGGTCCCTACACTTTTTCATGTTTTTTGTTTTAGTCTCTGCCAATCTTTTTTTTAAATTTAGTCCCCACTTTTTCAAACGTATGTTATTTTAGTCCCTGCCGTTAAAAGGGTTAATGGTATTGATAACGTGGCAAACGTTTAGTCCTGCTCGGATGGTATCCTTCTCTCTTACCAGCGTTGACATTAACCCCCATTTTTCCTGTTTGGATGGTATCCTTCCCGGATGATATCCTTCTTGGATGACATGGATCTCAGATTGTAGCCTGCTCGGATGGAACTTAGAATGATCTGGCCTACCTTTTCACCTTGGTCGGATCATTCTAAGTTTCATTCGAGCAGGATACCACCCGAATAAGATACCATCTGAGCTCAATATCATCCGAGCATGATACAATCTGAGCTCAACAACATCCGAGCAGGATACTATCCGGGTTCAATACTATCCGAATAGGACTAAACGTTTGCCACGCCATCAATCCTGTTAACCCTTTTAACAACAGAGACTAAAATAACATATGTTTGAAAAAGTCGGGAATAAATTTTAAAAAAAAAGTTGGTAGAGACTAAAACAAAAAACACGAAAAGTTTGCAGGGACTAAAACCAAATGTGCCAAGGACTAAAATAACATACATTTGAAAGAGTGGGGACTAAATTTAAAAAAAAAGTTGGCAGGGACTAAAACAAAAAACACGAAAGGTTGAAAAGGACTAAAACCAAAATAGTCAAGGACTAAAATACATACATTTAAAAAAGTGGGGACTAAATTTTTTAAAAAAAGTTGACAGGGACTAAAACAAAAAGCACGAAAAAATGTAGTGACCAAAATGATATTTAAGCCTATTATATATATACCAAAAATATATCGAATTATATATAAAGGAATTTGTGAAATACTAACGTTAAAATTTATTGGAATCTAAATGCTGGTAATTACCAGCAATTAGAATGTGATAGTTATCGGAATCATATTGCTAGTAGTTATTGTCAATAATGCCAGTAATATGATTCCGGTAAACCCCTGCACACGAGACGAAGATTATACGACGATGAACGATGAAGAAAAAAAACGTGATACTTGAATCGCTGTAACGCTCACTATTAAGGATTGAATGGTGTTATATCGATAATTTAAATTACTAATGATTAGGGTTTAGGTTTTCTATGAGATTGGAGAGAAAATAATTATGAAGGTAGAAACCTTTGGATATGTTATTAATGGTGGGAGAAAGAGGTCAAAGGGAGATAAAGTGAGGAGGATTGGTATTTTGGTGAGAAAGAAAAAGAAATAGGTTTAACTAAGATAATTTTATCATCTTGTAACAATCATCCCTGTATCATTTATATTCTTGTTGTATTTTTAAATTCAAATTCTTGTTGTGTTTAAATTTTGGAATTTTTTTTGTCATCTGAATTATGATATTGGATTCCAAAGAGTCGGGCCCAAGGCCCAATTGATTACAAAGTCCTTAGATACGGTCCATGAAATAAACTCTGAGAGCAAGACCAAAACAAAATCTAAGCAAGTACAAGGCAATCTAACAAAATCCAAAAAGCGACAAGAAGATAAAAGATAGAACAAAGATGACCCTAAAATCCCTAGATTTCCTAGAAGGAGGTTGAAGAAGAGTGATGCCTTGTGCCAGAGAGATTATGATCTTCCTGGATGATAGAAAGGAGCCAAGGAGGAGGAGATCCCACCCATGTCCGGGGGAGTGAGTCAGTGAAGCATGCCTGAGCGACATGGTGAGCAGCTTAGTTACCCTGTCTCTCTGAACCCATGAGAACCCACAGTGAATGAAGCTTGCTGCCAGGGTAAGGATGTCCCTAGCTAACAAGTCAATCTCCACAATAGTCCTTTTGCCACATCATGCCTCTATCAAAGGTAATTAATCAGATTCAGAAACTACTTTATTCCAATTAAGGTTATATGGCATCAAAACTGCATCTCTCAAAGCGATCCCCTCTACAGCTAAAGGAGAAGGAGCAAGGATTTTCTTCACAAGTCCCGATAGCAAGGTTCCAGAATGATATCTAACCACTACTGCAATTGCCCCAGTTTTCCTAGTAGCAGACCAAGCAGCATCGGTGTTAAACTTCAGAACTTGAAGTGGGGGGTTCTTCCAGTTATGCCCAATACCTTCCCGGAGAGTGTTTGACGTCGAAGCCTGAGGTAAGGGTTTTGAAGCTTGTATATATAGTTTATTTTTAGGTCTCTTCGCGCCTCCTTTCTTTCCGAGTGTTTGAAATTCAAACTTTGTATATATAGTCGTACTCATGATCATCAATGGATTAAGCCTTTTCCTATCACTTCTATCTATTTCTCTATATAGGTATTTAATATTTAAAAAGAATATTTTGAGAAATAAAAAGGGTGTGTAGAATTAAAATGAGTTGTGTCAAAACCAACTCCCCATTCGTATTTGGTATTGCATTCGATAGTTGGATTGAGCTATAAGCTGAGCCCACACATTAAGAAATTTTTGGGGCTTTTAACAAAAAAAAGTGTTTGGGCTGCCCGCCCATGTGGGATTTTTAGGACTCGCGTCTCCTTTCTCTCTTCGTGAGGTGAATTGAGAATTTTGATTTTTAAAAGTTAATAATTGACCAAAAAAAAAGTTAATAATTATACAGTTATAGTATAAGGGAGCGTATCAAGTGAGAGGAGTTTTTATTGTGAGAGATGAGAGGGTTAAAATATAGCCATTGGATTAAATTCAATTAAATTAAATGGTTGAGATTAAATTAAGTAATAATGATTTGTTATCTTTGAATTAAATTAAAATAATGATTAAATTAAGTAATAATGATTTGTTATCTTTGATCCAGGATCCACTGTTATCTCTGATTAATCCTCCAAATCTAGTTAGTCCTAGAATTAAATATTAAATTTATCAAGCAAAAACAACATATAAATTTTTATAAATTATAGCCAAATGACCAAAATTCTTTATTTGATTTGAACTTTTTAATTCCCATTTTTATTTCCATTCTGAAATATAAAAAAAAATATCCTCTAATTTACCGAAAAAACCTACAACTTTTGCTTATATTTATCTCATAAAAATTAATATTTTAGTTTTTAAGAAATTATAAATATTAATACCTAAAATTAAATAAATATTCTATCTTAAAAAAATAAAATAAATATTTTAAATCATTTATATTTTATGAAATAAATAAGAAGATTAATAATATAATATGAAATTTAAATCGTGAAAAAACACTTTGTAACTACTGTAATAGTCTAATAGTAATTATATTAACTAAACCCTAAACCCTAAATTAATATAATTACTATTAATTTATTACCTTAGTTACAAAGTGTTTTTTCATGATTTAAATTTTATATTATATTATTAATCTTCTTATTTATTTCATAAAATATAAATGATTTAAAATATTTATTTATTTTTTAAGATAGAATATTTATTTAATTTTAGGTATTAATATTTATAATTTCTTAAAAATTAAAATATTAATTTTTATGAGATAAATATAAGAAAAAGTTATAGGTTTTTCTGGTAAATTAGATGACATTTTTTTATATTTCAGAATGGAAATAAAAATGGAAATTAAAAAGTTCAAATCAAATAAAGAATTTTGGTTATTTGGCTATAATTTATCAAAAATTATATGTTGTTTTTGCTTGATAAATTTAATATTTAAAATGTAAAAAAGGCTTTAATATTGATATAATAACTATAATTACTATTACTGTAATTATAAAGTATTTTTTTAGTTAAGTTAGTACTTTAGCATATTAAAAATTTTGTATTATATTAAATAGTTGAGATTAAATTAAATAATAATGATTTAATGTTGATGACAGTTTCTTCGAAAATTAAGGACTAACTAGATTTAGAGGATTAATTAGAGATAATAGTGGATCCTGGATCAAAGATAACAAATCATTATTACTTAATTTAATTATTATTTTAATTTAATTCAAAGATAACAAATTATTATTACTTAATTTAATCTCAACCATTTAATTTAATTTAATTTAATTTAATCCAATGGCTATATTTTAACCCTCCCATCTCTCATAGTAAAAACTCCCCTCACTTGATACGCTCCCTATAGTATAAATAATATTCACAGCTATTTAATCACATTTTTACCATCTTATCACATCATAATATTACTTTCTTTAAATTATACTATGATGTCACATAATGATAAAATATGATTGAATGTTTATTATGTAATACCTTGTTAGTGTGTAGTTATTTTTCTTTCAAATGATATTTTGGTAATAACAGATAAATTAAATCTTTATCAACCCTTTAACTCTTGATATTTAATTTAAGCTCTTACTCTGAATTGTGAGAATTTATCTCAATATTCTATTATTTTAGACATCTACTTTTTAATTATATTTTACAATTTTTAATTCCTGTTAAATTTTATTATTTAAATTCAATTCTTATTGATTGAATGTCAATGTAATATTTATGGCATATTCTAAGGATTTTTTGTCCGAAAGAAGAAAAATGAAAGGAGTGCTTATAACAGGTGTGTGGTGGTGGTGAGAGAGCGAGACTAATCTCTAATTTTTTATTTTTAAATCATATTCATTTAAATATTTAAGATAAGTTAAAGATTAAACATTATGACTATTTTTATTACCCAATCATATTTTTTAAATATATTTTATCACTATAACTTATGTTAATTTTTTTTTTTACTTTTTTGTTAACCCTTCAGTATTTTTTAATAATAGAAAAATAATAAACATATATACCATTTAATCCAATAGTTTAGTGAAATATGATTGAAAAATTGACATGATTGATTTAAAAGCTATGGTTATTATTTCATTCTTAATGATGTGAGTACAATTTTAAAGAGTTGGATTTTGATTGATTGAAGGCATATAATTTCTTTAGGAAGAAGATATTTGACACCTAAAAAACGGGATATAAGAGATATAGGACAATGATAAAAGATGAAATTAAATTAAAAAAATGTGATAATTATATAATTAAAAAAATAGAAAAAAGGTGTGAAAGATAAGAGTATAAGATATATGAGTGTGAAAAGAGTAAAACCCTTTTTTCTACAATTCCTTGTGGTGGTGTAGTAATACATTCATGTTAATAAGGGTATATACGAAAAATGATAATAAATACCTCGTTGAAATTATAAAGTATAATTTATAAAAAAAAACTTTTAAAAAATGTCTTATAAATAGGAACGGAAAAGAAGTAATTAAGTTAAATTTGATACAACTTATTAATCAAAAGTGTGAGAAACAGTTATTAAATATATGAGTTAAAGAATTAAATTTGACAAATTTTATAAGTATTTTCTATTCAGAAATTTGAGTAACATATAAAATGTTTAAATTTAAAAATGAAATATTGTTAAATTTTTTCAATGAGTTTATATGTAAAATTATATTCATATCATAAAACAAATTTTCGGACCAAAATACCTATATCACTAGGATATTAACCTGTTGCGTAATAGGCTGATAAGGGTATTTTTATTTGTTTAAAATTAGAATAATTTTATATAATTATTTAATTTTAAATTGTAATTGTAGATGATTACATTTTTACTATTAAAATATAATTGTTTGATAATAAGATAGAATTAAATAAATAAAAATCATAATGATAAGAATAAAGATTTATATCAAAAATAAGGATTGAAATAAAAATTATAGAATGAGATTTCGAATCTTGATAAATTTAAAAATTTTAGATTAACATTTATTAGAACTTAAAAATTTAAAAAGGAAACGATTGAACATGTGTATCAACCGGTAAGAGGTTGTTACAGCTCAACCAGTTATCTCAAATTTGAGTCCTGAGTATGTAGTTGTGTTAAATAGAGAAAGAGTTTTGCCGCCCATCGAGGTTTTATTCGGTTCGAATAGGATTGACTTTCATGGAGGGTACATGGGGTTTTGCACCAACAGAAATTCAAATAGGTAGAGAGACAATATATATCAAGGATTGAGAGTGAGAATTTCATCATCTAATAAGAGAAAAAAGATAATACTAAAAATTATTGAGAGAGTATGGTGATCAAATATCTCACTCTCTTACCCAACTAGGGTCGACCTAATGGTTAGAGGTTTCGGTAGTTTAACTAACTACCATGAGGTTTTAAATTCAAATCTCATTACTTTCCTTGTACACCAAAAAAAAATATTTCACTCTCCAAGATAAATTCTCAAAAATTATAATATAGAGATGATTAGGGTATACCATTATATGTTAAAAATATTCAATAATATTTAAATAAACAAAATGGTTGAAAATTGAAGTGATAATTATTATTTTAGCCATCCTTGATCCTTACAACCTGCGCATTTTTCGGGTTGATATCTAGTTAGTAGTACTATTTAAAATCCACCGAAATGATAAATTGGGGTTCTTCTGTTTGCTGCTGTGAAATTATTGTTTATTAAAGTCTTTTATCAAAATTATGGAGAGAAAAATTAATTTAAATATATTTTTCTCTTTTCCTGTTACTTAAAGCAATTTTCTCTTTCGACAAACACTTTATAAAATAAAATAATTAAAAAGTAACTTTTGTTTAATTATTGGCAGTAACAAGAGAAAGAAGCTCTGAGTTTTTATGTTTTATCAACACAAGTTGAAAGAAAAACTACAATGTGAAAGGATTTTCCCCCGGAAAGTGAGGGACGTTATGAACAGAAAACGAAAAAGATGTAAATCGATTTGTTCACCTTCCTCTGTTGTCTTAACAAGACAGTTAAGAATAAAAGATGCGAAAATTATAATGTGCCAACTCAAAATTGACATCTATTTCATACAACAAATGCAAATGCAGAGAATTGTTAACAAAAGCATGCTTATCCTTTATATTACAGATCTCTTGCATAAGACAGTAGAGGGTAATGTTTCCATCAAGCCAATACAAAATTAGGAAATAATATATAAATATATACATCGGCTTTCAACTTCATAGAGAATCTAGTACTCTGTGATCAATTTGGTGTAGCAAAAGCCTGCACTCAATGTGTGTCCCCAACCAAGCTACAGATAGTGTATCCAAAATTTCATCGTCAAGTAAGATATTCAGTCTGTGTTTCGTTTTTAGAATAATTATATTGTGAGACAATGCAAGAAAGAGAGAGATGGAGTTCGGTATTGCCCATGCACCTGCTTTTGTATTTTCATTTTGTTGATGTATAATCTAAATTTATAATATATAGAAGAAAATTTTAGGTGTTTTCAGGAGTAAACATTTTTCTTGCTAGCATGTGTATTACCTCAACTATGTGTGTGTGTAATGAGTACCTCTCACTTTAATTACACTTATAATCTTATTTAACTAAAGTGATATACATTTCAAAATATTTTTCTTGCCATCATGTGCATTACCTCAATTATCTAGTCATTACTATCATTTTCTTTAATTATATTTTTAATGTTATATACTTATACCTAAATAGATATACATACCACCGAACACGTGGATTAGCTGGTAAGGGATGTTCCAGCTTAACCAGTGGTCTCGAGTTCGAGCCACATGTGTTTGTCGCCCATAGAGGTCCTACCTGATTTTAACAAGATTGCCTTCCATGAAGGATACCTCTGTTCTTGAAAAAAAAATAAAAAAATATACATTTAACGTCTTGAGAGTGATTAGTCCTGTAGACTAGAGATAACCTTGGTTAAAAAAAAATAAAAATAGATATACATTTAACAGTAAAGAACAGAGGAAAAAGCTTTTACTCCTAAATCAGTGAAAAAATTGTCAATTTCTCTAGGACTAGAAAGTGTGTTTTCAATGGAGTTTAGGTTAGCTGGTAGCTATGCCTATATTACATGCATGCATATGCAGAACAAACAAGCATGACATAGCAAGCAAGCGATGATCCAGTACTTTCCAACTCAAATCCACGACTTCCCAACTCTCAGTGTTTGATTTGATAGTAACTTTGATTAGATTCAAGTACTAGATTATCCTTCCTTTCTGATCACTCTTAACCCACCATTTCTTATAATAATACCCTCTTCCACCTGCTCTCTCTGCAATCCTCCATAACCTTCTCTTTGTGCTGTGGCCTCAAACACCATGGTTGCAGGGGTAACAACTGGTTCTCACTCCCGAAATGGACTCCGTTTCTCACACTGTGACTCAGATGAGGTATTCAGCTTGCTTCTTCTCCTTACACCTTACTTTACTGGTTCAAATATAATTAATTGTTTTGTTACTTAACATGTTACTTTTGTTACTATAACATTAGGATTTACTTAACTTTGGAATATCAATCTTAGTGGATAAGTACTCAAATTAAAAGTAGTCTGAGGCAATTTTGTGTCCTTTACAGGAAAATGCAGACTACAATCAACAGCAGTGGCAACACAATGATCAAGCTTTCTCTTTGGCTGGAAGTGGTAAGAGTCTTTTTTCCTATTAATTTAATTTTGGAAAGTAAAACAAATAACAAATTCTTATGCCAAGTTGCTAATTATGTCCACCCCACCACAACAGTTTTCCCTGGCTTTCTGAATTCTGACCTTCCGTTAATTTTTAGCTATGAAGCACGAACACCTCTCTTTAGTGGCGTGTCCGGGTGTCCGACACGCATCAGTGTCGGACACTGGTGCGACACGCGTCAGACACCAGTCAGTAGGTGTCAGAATAAAAAAATATTTTTTTGGGGGCTTGGACATAATTCCAACACTGCTCGGACACCTTACCGACACTATTATACTTTTGTAAAATAAAACTAAATTGGTTAAAAAAAGTAAAAAAAACATTTCAGTTCTAACAACTTTATCCTTAGAAGATGAATGAACAAATCTTAATTTTTAAAATATCTAAGTGGTGTCCCCGTGTCCTATATTTTGGACATCACCCGTGTCCCGGTGTCCATGTCCGTGTCGGAGTCGGTGCTTCATAAATTTTTACACACTTTTATGAGTTGGTTTTTTGTTCCCTAGTTGTTAGTAATGATTTTGAAGGGGAGAAAGCATTCCACAACAATGCTCAGAAACAGAAAGAAAAAGAAAAGAGAAGTCTAATGAGCAATGAGCAAGGTGAAGATGACTACCTGTAAGTTTTCTTCTTTTAAATGCCTACTACATTAATGAATTGAAAAACCAATAATCTATATATATGAGACCCCTTTTCTTCTTGGAATTGTGACCTTGCAGTTTGGCTGAGGCAAGACAACCATTGTGGCGCAAAGTTCCAGTATCTTCAAGCCTAATCAATCCATACCGCATAGTCATAGTTATGCGTCTAGTTATTCTAGTTTTCTTCTTCCACTTCCGCATCTCAACACCAGTACATGATGCAATGGCCTTATGGATAATCTCTGTGGTCTGTGAAATATGGCTGGCTTTGTCTTGGATGGTGGACCAACTCCCCAAGTGGTTCCCCATGACTCGTGAAACTTCATTGGAGCGCTTGTCCATAAGGTTTGAACGTGAAGGGGAACCAAATCTTCTAGCCCCAGTTGATGTCTTTGTTACCACTGCAGACCCTTTTAAGGAACCACCTATTATAACAGCAAACACTGTTCTATCAGTCTTGTCTGTTGATTACCCTGTTGATAAGGTTAGCTGCTATGTCTCAGATGACAGTGCATCTATGCTTCTCTATGATACCTTGGCACTAACTGCTGAGTTTGCAAGAATATGGGTTCCTTTCTGTAAAAAGTATAGCATTGAACCAAGGGCTCCAGAGTCTTATTTCTCTCAGAAAGTTGATTACTTGAAAGATAAGGTGCACCCTACATTTGTAAGGGATCGCAGGGCCATGAAGGTGAAGAATATATATATAAGCCATTCTTTTTAAATTTTGATGTTGTTTTATTATCCATGTGAGACTTAAGGTGTTTTCCTTTACAATTTTGCAGAGAGAGTATGAAGAATTCAAGGTGAAAATTAATGTATTGGTTGCAAAGGCTCAGAAAAAACCAGAAGAGGGGTGGGTGATGCAAGATGGTAACCCATGGCCTGGGAATGAATCTGACAATCATCCAGGAATGATTCAGGTTTGCCAATTGCATAATCCAGTCATTTCTTGTTTTGAGTCACTGAAAAATGTGAATATTTAGGTACTCTTGAATCAAAATTCAGATTGAAAATTTGATATCTCTAAACTTTGGATAATGTCAATAAACTTGCCTTTATAGGTGTGTCTGGGAAGTGCTGGTGCACTGGACAATGAAGGCAAGGAACTCCCTCGGCTTGTGTATGTTTCACGGGAAAAACGTCCTGGCTATCAACACCACAGGAAAGCTGGTGCCATGAATGCTCTGGTAAGTAGCTTACACTTCAAGTATATAGCTTAATTCCAACTAGTTATAACAACAGGATATTATAAAAACTGTATATAACTCTTGCAATGTTTTATTTCCTCAAAAGGTTCGAGTTTCTGCTGTGCTTACAAATGCACCGTTTGTGTTGAATCTGGATTGTGACCAATACATCAATAATAGCAAGGCTTTTAGAGAGGCTATGTGCTTTTTAATGGACCCCCAACTTGGAAAGAAGCTCTGTTATGTCCAATTTCCAAGAAGGTTTGATGGCATTGATTCCAGTGATAGATATGCTAATCGCAATACTGTATTCTTTGATGTAAGGGATAAACAATCTTCTAAACTCCCATACAAGTTGCAATTTCATTAACTGGTATTTAACTCCTACCTTGAATTTTGCTTTGTTCATAGATCAACATGAAATGCCTTGATGGGATTCAAGGTCCAGTTTATGTTGGGACTGGATGTGTATTCAACAGGCAGGCATTATATGGCTATAAGCCACCATCTGAGAAAAGGCCAAAGATGAGCTGTTGCAGCTGGTCTTCATTCTGTTGCTGTTGTTCTGGTGACTCTCATTCCACTTTTGATGTTGAAGAGATTGATGAAGGATTTGATGAGCAAGAGGAATCATCCTTAATGTCCCTGAAAATTTTTGAGAAAAGATTTGGACAGTCACCGGTTTTCATTGCTTCTGCTTTGATGGAAGATGGTGGACTCCCAAAAGGCACCAATGCCAGATTACTGATGAAGGAAGCCATTCATGTTATAAGCTGTGGCTATGAAGAGAAAACTGAATGGGGCAAGGAGGTAATCCCAAGCTCCTTCCTTCTTGCATTGTGTACTTGGAATTTCATGGCTGTTAAGTGTTAACCAATCATGTTGACATATTCTTTCTTTGCAGATTGGGTGGCTTTATGGCTCAGTCACAGAAGACATCTTAACTGGGTTTAACATGCATTGTAGAGGATGGAAATCAGTGTACTGCATGCCTAAGAGAGCAGCTTTTAAAGGATCTGCTCCTATAAATCTATCAGACCGATTACACCAAGTTCTGAAATTGGCTTCAGGTTCTACTGAGATTTTCTTCAGTGGCTATTGCCCACTGTGGTATGGTTATAGCGGAAAACTGAAATGGCTACAGAGGTTGGCTTACACTAATGTCATCGTTTATCCATTCACTTCCATCCCTTTGCTCATATATTGTACAATTCCAGCGGTTTGTCTTCTGACCGGAAAGTTCATCATCCCCACTGTAAGTGCATGATAATAAGTTTTATTACATTTGATTAACTTGAATATAGTATGACTTTGGCTGCCTCGTTCACTATATATACAATGCATTGAATGATCACTTCTCTCAAGCCCCCATTCTTACATTGAGAATGTGAATGACTTTAAAAGGAATTCTTATATTTGGGCTAGTGAGAACAACCAGGGGGTTTTGAAGTAGGTTTGTTTATATTTTTTTGGGAAATTTGATCACAAGCCAATGATGATTTCTTGTTATTACTAGGATAATTCAATTTCTATAAGCTCTGATTCATTATTACTTCTAAAAGAAGGAAAAAGAAGGGAAAACTGTTATATTGATATTATATCCATGTCTTATAACCAAAGTTCTCTTTTGTGCAGCTGACAAACTTTGCTAGCATTTGGTTAATGGCTCTATTTATCTCCATCATCTTAACTTGTGTGCTAGAGCTTCGTTGGAGTGGGGTTAGCATTCAGGATTGGTGGCGCAATGAGCAATTTTGGATCATTGGAGGTGTTTCTGCACACCTTTTTGCTGTATTTCAAGGTCTCCTTAAAGTTGGTGGAGTAGACACTCATTTCACAGTGAGAGCAAAATCAGCAGATGACACTGTATTGGGACAACTCTATCTCTTCAAGTGGACTAATCTTCTAATCCCACCAACTAGTCTTGTAATCTTGAATATGGTGGGAATTGTGGCTGGACTCTCTGATGCCCTTAACAATGGCTATGTCTCATGGGGACCCTTGTTTGGGAAGCTTTTTTTCTCCATCTGGGTCATTGTGCACTTATATCCTTTCCTCAAAGGTCTAATGGGAAGGCAAAACAGAACTCCCACCATAGTAGTTCTCTGGTCAACACTCCTAGCGTTAATTTTCTCAATGATTTGGGTGCGAATTGATATTTTCTTGCCCAAACAAACAGGTCCAATACTAAAACAATGTGGGATAGAATGCTAAGGTGGTGGAGACAGGTTGGGGCAGTGTTCTTCCCATTTTATCTGATCTCAGTTCTTCCATTGGAGTATTTATCTTTATGAGAAAGTGAACAGTCTTATATAGCCTTAAAAGAACACTAGTGGTGTTACCAGTGTACATATGCACAGGTTGTATCTTTGATGGATGGATAGATTTATGGTGCAAGATTCATGTAGTAAAAAAACAAGATTGCTTTATAACCTGTGATATAACTTTTCTTGACATCATTGAAACACCATAAATGTACATCTCAAGAATTCCTATATTTTTTTTACGGTGTATTAAAGTTTTCCTATGAAGATTGAAACACTATAAATTTACATCTCAAGATTGCTTTATGATTTCCTATATTAAAGTTTCCATCTCATGACTTCAAGCATATTCTCTAATTCCTAATAGTGCACAGTATGAGATCTCCTTTGATTAATACTAGGCATCAAGTTATCTCTATATGATATCAAAGTCTACACTGTATCAAGATATCATTCTATTCAGCTTGATCACTAAGAATCATGTCACTCAAATCTGCCAGCTTGTTGCATTCTACAGTCTACACATAGTATCAATTAGCATTTAAATTGATCTAAATTCTGAGTATAATTTGTGCTGACTGATATCTTATTAGCAAATATATCATACTTAAGTATATTAGGGAGCAAGGGAGTTCAGCTAGAGTAAGAGACTGTTAGAATAGGAAGGTGCAAGCAAGATGAATGGAAGATACCATATAATTACCATTGTGAAACAGAAGGTAAAACATATTTATAGGAATGAATTTGCAATTAGTCCTGTCCAAAAAATAGTTGTGTAATGCTATATGAAAATTATTGAGCCTGCAAATAAAGATGAAATAGGCAATCCAGGATCCCCCACCAAAAGACTGCATGTAATAGTAAATATATAATTGTTATCACTATATCAGCTACACTTGAAGGCGGATAAAATTATTCAAGGGACACATATAGGTTGAACTATAAAGCCAAGTACAAAATTACAAGAGAAAAGTAAACATCACACTCTATCATGTTCATAAAAGAATAAAAAATTGCATTCCCAACACAATACACTCCCCCAAAACCACACCATTGCAAGCTTGCCTAAAATACATGAGGAACATAAGAAGCAGCTTCTGCAGCAGCACCTCTATTCAAAGCTTTCTCTAGCCTTGTCTCAAATGGTGTTGAGTGCCAATTCACTCTCTTATCCTGCACAACCATTTAAATCCAAATTAGAATTCACCCTCAGCTAAGGAGCAACAATTTCTTCTATAGTTCACTTCATCTTTACCTCTCTATACTTGCTTGTTGTGTTTGGAATTCCTTTAAAGGAAGAGGCTGAACCTGAATCCTGAGCAGAAGCTGAAGAATTCCAGTAGGTTCCAACAGTGCCTATAATGGGCATCTCATCTGGACTCCGACAAGGTGACTTCCTTGGTGATGAAGTAGCTGAAAATTGCTTGAGCTCTTCCACTGTTAATGCACCTAAAATAGGCCTATCTTCATGGCTTATCACAGAATTTGAACCTTGTGAGGTGCACCTGTCAGGAGTACCAGCATAAAAAGACACTGATCCAGCCTTGTTAACAGGTGTTGTAGTCTCAGATGAAGCCAACCAATTTGACAGGCTAGCATCAACTGGGATTTCCTGGTTCAACTTCTTTGATGGGTCAGTTTCTGAACTCAAGCTTAAATCCTGCGTGGAAGAAACATGATTCTCTTTCTGTGGCCTCAATGATGGTGGTGTCCTTTTAGCCTTAACAACTTTCCACTGAGTGAGGTTTTCAACCGGGTTCAGAACTGGATGAACATAAACACTTCTGTCCCTAGCATTGGGGTTGGACCCAATTGACTTCACATCCCTTTCATTGGTAGGAATTGGACACTCCACTTCCTCAGCAAACACATGATCAGCAGCAGTTGTTGCCCTTGAGTATGCTATTCCATCTTCTTCAAAGTCCTCACCCAATTCATTACATTCTTCTCTGATGTCATCATCCTCATCACTAAGATCACTTGCTCCATAATCAAGTTCTTCATCTTCATCATCACTGTCCCGGCAATTTTGGTACCTGTGATTTGGAGGGTAAGACCCCGTTGAAGTCACAGAACTATCTTCAGAAGAAGACGACTTTGATTGGCTTGGTTTTGCCAAAGCTTGCTCCTTTCCACCTTCTTCACTCTTCCTCAAACCCTCAACTTCATCCTGCAAAACAGGCTCGTAGGTTTTCACATTGGAATCAAAAGTTACTTTCTTTCTGGTGCTGCTGACCCTTAGTTGTTCCTCAGATTTATTATCCCTGCATCAATCAAAAAAGAAGAACAAAGATATCAGAATAAAAAACTTCCAAAAATAGAAAGTGTTGATGAATGAAGTTCTTCAAAGTCCCAAATGGGGGTTGCTGCTTACTCAAGTTGTAATGCAGGGCTAAGAGAGGTTTTGGCGTAATCCTGAACCGAAGAGACGCTAGGTTGCTCTGGCTTGCTACTACCATTTCTCTGCAACAGGGTTAAGTTAAAGGGAAAAAAACTTAGCTCTGTTTGGCTGCTGAGTAAAGTATAGAGATCACAGGCAAGAAAAGAAACGATTTTTATAAAGAAAAGAAACCAAAAATTGGAAATCTTGGCATTCTTGGAGTTGTTTTACATAACCAAACAAAAGGGGTCAAGAGAAGAGACTTACTTGAACCTTGCGCTTGTGCTTTCTGTTTTTGGAGGAACCAAAACAACCAAGAAAGCAACCCATGAAGGGGAAGGGGAAGGGGTTTCAGAGGAAGAAGGTTTGGGTGATGGGTATGTTGGAGATGAGTGGGGGTGGCATCTAATACATGTGTGTGGGGGGGAAAAAGAAAGAGGAAGAGGAAGAAGAAGAAGAGCGTGTGTTTAAGGTTGGTTGGTGTGTAGGGACAAAAACGGTCAACAAACCTGAAGGTCTCTTTCTTCCTTTTCCAAAATCCTTTAATAATATTTTATTTGAAAAAGTGGGAACTGACCGTTATAAACATGATGAGTGTGATTTACACCCTGTAAATTGCAGTTTCTTTCTTTCTTTTTATTAAGAAAAATTCTAACTTCTCTGAGGAGGAATTAATTAATTATTGTTCTGATCTCTAACGATTACATAGAAGAAACGGGCCCGACGAAGTTGTCATCTTGTCTTGTCCTGCGCCTTGCAAGTTCTACTCATCGGTTTTCCCAAATGCTGGTCGCTGAAAAAACTTTAACTTACTATTATCGAATAAATTTGAATTTTCCTCCTTAAATATAACTAGAAGAGTTTAAACTCCTTTTCTAATATCTTTTTCTTTAAAACAAAAAAAAGCTTATTAATTAAGTGAAATAGAGTGGAAATCTTGCAGTATTTCTCTCTATCATGTCCGATAGAAGAGAAATATAAGAAAAATAGAATAAAATATAGTGTAAAAATGGATTTCACTTTATTTCTTTTCTATTGAAGGAGAGAATTTTTTTTTATGAATCTCACACCTTTAAATTTCTCTCCTCTCATTTCTCTTGAATCAAACATTCTTTTCTACACTCAATTTTCTCTCCCTCCTTTCCATTTTCTCCTCTGCCAAACAAAGAGTTAATGATTTGATAATAAAATTACTCGCTTCGGACTCACAAACCATGAATTTATTGAATATATATTATCGATGTGGACAAGTTTTATTTAGAGAAAAGATATCATATTCATTTAAATAATATAATTATATATTATTGGATGTTTATGTAAAGTTTTTTTACACTTATAATATATAGTTATTACTACCTCCGTTCTTATTTGTAAGACCCTCCTTTAATTTGTTTCAAACATGTATATTAAGAAAACATGTTTTAATATATTGATTTTTAAAAATCTCTTCTAACTATTAAAATTACCTCTATTCAAAATTAAATTTCATTCAATTCCCCACATTGACTAACTCTTGAAAACTACAAAGGTTCATTAATTATGAAGGGTTAGGATGGAAAAAACTAATAAATGTTTCTAAAATTTTGTAAAATGTCTTATAAAAAGGATCGAAACAAAATTAGCAAGAGGATATTATAAAAAGAGCCGGGGGAAGTGCTTTTTTATAAATATATTCTTGTTCTTCATGATTTAATGTGTTAATGAGTTCAGTTTAATGCACTATTTTCTTTTAAAGATTAATAGGTGTGCATTATCGATAGATAAAAAAATTACACAATCATTTAAAATTATATTATCGCATCATTTGATGAATGACACCTCATTTATTATTAAATTTATTAAATGACCACATAATTGAACGAAAGTATAAACTCAATAAATCATTTTTCTAATAATAAAGGTGTTTATCATTTGGGATTAATATATAATCAACAATGCTATTGTACACAAAAATTTACAATAATATAAACACTCAAAAGTTTCTACAATCATTTGACACATTTTATTTTTCTTTATCATTTCTGTTGTTGTTACTCAGATATATTTGCAAAGAACACTTATTTAGAATTTAGAAAGAAGACAAATACTCACTTTATAGGCTCCTGAGTAAATTAATCTAAAGAAATAATTTTATTCTTGAAGAACATATTATATAAATACCTTTAAAAATTACTTATTGCAATATTTCTTTTGTAATAAACTGCATATAAAGATAATATTTACGATTACTTTTAAAGGGCATTTTTCAAAACGAATAGAATATAAACTAAACAATAAAATTTTAAAAAAGATATTCTACAGTGGGGTGAGAGAAGCTCGAACTCTCGACCTCAGGATAACTCAGAAGCTATGAGACCTACGCGCTAGCCAACTGCGCCACCACCCCGATGTTTAAAAGTGAACGAAATTTATTATTAATACAATAAACATTTGTTTAAGTTTAATCCACCGTTGTGTAGACGATATGGACCCAGACCCAGTGGGTACCCGCAAAAATTACCCACAATGGGTAGGGTAATTATCCATTAAATGAGTATGAGTGCGGGTATGGGTAATTGCCCGCACTTCTTAATGGGTACGGGTACTATGGTACCCTACCCTACCCATACCCGCACTTATATAATATATAATTAATGTAATTTATATACATATAATTAATTTAATATATATATATAATCCTAATTTAATTAATTTAAATGTTATAATTTTTTCCTACACACTAAAAATAGCAAAACATGAACTAATTTCCATTTTCCCTCCCATTATTTTAATCTCTCTTCTACTTCCAAATATGACAGTTGTTTTATAGGTTAAACATGGATGATCTATGGATTATTTTTCATTTACTTTTTAATTATTTTTTATTTTCTAATCAATTTATTTTCTTATAATTAATAAAAGTACGGGTAATGGGTACGGGTACGGGTACTTGAGTACCCAGCGAGTAAGGGTACGGGAATCACTACCCACGCGGGTATGGGTCCGGGTCCGGGTCCGGGTATTTTTTTAAAACGCGGGTATGGGGACGAGTACTATAGTACCCTACCCAAACCCTACCATTGCCATCCCTAGTTGATAACAACTAGCAAAATGTGTTAACCCCGTTGCACCAAATGGAAATAACCCCGCAAACTCATAATGCTCTGAGTCTTTATTTTGAAAGTATGAAAATGTAAGTATTGGAACTCTATTTTAAAAGCTCAAATAATTATCAGATTTTTTTATTCATCCCATAAAAACTCGCTACCCACACAAGACTGGCCGGAGAGAGTATCCCGAATTGTTTGCTCTAGTGTTGTTGTTTCATTGTGTTTTTTATAGATGTTGTTTCGTTGCCTTCATTGCAAACGTTAGATTCCAAATATATTAGATGGGGATAAAAAAAATAAACGGTAATTGTTATTAAAGTTTATTATTTGCATATTAATATTTTAAAATTATGTTAATCAGAAAAATAAGATATATATTTGAATAAATATTGTTATTTTTTTATTATTAAAAACAATATAAAAGTAACATAAAAAAGTCTGAATAGAAATATATAGTCTTGAAATATTCGACTTTTATTTATTTTTCAATAAATATTTGTCTACCACCTCGTTATCTAAATATTTTTATTAATATCTAAAATTTTGATATCTGAGAAATAAGATTAAGATTCTCTTTATATAATGTTAAATTTTTATCCATGCGTAGCAACATTTTGAAATGTGCTATGAACGCAATAGAATAAGGGCACACTTAATCTTCTTTAGGAGAAGAAATTTTATTTTTCAAGAAATATTTCATTCATTGGGCTTTTGTGGATTTCATTAATAATTTAATTCTCCTTAACACCATTCTCAACAGGAGCATGCAACTCTATTTTTATACTCCTTATGCATGTCTTGTGATAGTGATTATGATTGAGATAACTTATTCATACACCAAAAATCATACAACACACTTTTTTTTCTCTATATCTCTCTATCACATCATCCATCATATCTCACATTTCTTTCTCTTTTCTCTCTTTTATTTTTATCTCTCTCATTGTTGTATACTATGTTGTTGTACAAACAACATTTCTCATCATGATTTCATTATAATGATCAGACAATGCTCAAAGAGCCCTATAGGAATCACATTGATGCGAAGTGCATTGGATTATGTTGGGAAAATGCCAAAATAGATTTCTTTTCCTGCATGATTAAGAAATGCAATAAGAAAATAAAAAGGGTAGGTGGAGAAGAAATGAAACTAAGATTTTTAACATGAAAATGAAAATAAAAGGAAACACAAGAAAATGAGGTTGAAATATGTTTATAAATCTTTTTGTGAAAATGAAAATTGTTTTCACAAAACAAGTTAAGACACTGCAACTTAAGATGCCTAAGAGTTTAGATGATGTCTTTAGATCTTTTTTAAAAGGCTTCGTATTAAGATACTTTTGTAAAAGTTAAATCCAGAAATCACACTTAATTGTCAGTTAAAAATTAAATTAAGACAAATTATAAAAAGATTAGGGTAAAATAGATCACACAAAGAAGTCTATTCTGATTTACACTCATTGATAGAGAGCTATGTCTACTCGTAACTAAAACATGATTTACATTATAATAAGTATGGTACAAGTATTATTTTTCCATGCATCTAACCTCTTCAAACTCTAACTCTAAACAATAAGTATCAGTCTCACACCCAACCTATTTAAGCTCAAATTTTATGAGTTACAATAAATAAGATAAAAGGTTTCTGGTTACTCTCAACAATAAGTGTCTGTTCGATTTACTGTTGAGTAAAATTGATTCTAGAAATCAATGGTTGTAATTAGTGATGAACGTTTTACGAAATATATTAGACGGAAGTGATTTAAAATCAATTATGTGAAAATCATGGTTCTGTAACGTAGTAACAATAAAACAAATGAGGCTATCTATCAAAAAGATGTTAATTAATGAGGAACTTTCTAAAGTATAAAAGTAATAACTTGTGAATCGGTGCATAAGTTAACAGTGGCCACCAATTATAATAATTTTTTATTAGATGTTACAGATTTACAGCCCCAGTTTTCAGTTTTTAAAATTAAAAAACTTTCTTGTTTATTAGTTTTACAGTTTTCAATTTTAAAAACAATTTCTTGTTTTAAGTTTTTAAAACTTAAATTTGATTTTCTGATTATAGTTTTAGTTTTGAAAATTGAAAATTAGAAAACACACGGAGAAGAGGTAATTTGGCAATCTTTGTAATTAAACTGAACTTTTTTAGGGTTTCAACTTTTGTGAACTTGCTGTGCAATCTTCGCACTACTTCTTGCGTCTGGTTCCACTGTGGGCTTCTTCATCGCATAAACTCCGGCCACCCTGTCAACGCCGGAATCCACCGCGCCGATCACGTGGAGCGCTCTCCAGGACATCGCCTTCAACCTCTCATTCTCAATCGCAGGTTTCTCTCTCTTTCATCTTCTGTTCTTCGATTTCATTCTCTCCACTGACAGTGTTTTGTTATTTGATTATAATTTGTTGTGCTTTAGGCATGGGTGTCTTTGGTTCTAGTATTTTGGTTAGTCCTTTGTATTAGAGAAAGGAAATGGAGTTTATCTCCTTACAAGCTGGGATTTTTATCTCCCTGGACTCTGATAGCTTGAGGTGATTGACCTTTCTTTCATTTCTTTTTGTTCTATATTCTAATGTTCGGAAAAGAACATCATCTTGAAGCCACTGATTTGTATTCATAATTAGGAGAAAGGAGATGACCTATTTTATGAATAGCATGAGCAGCCACTGATCCCACATTATTCAATGACATGCAAATAAAGTCATTTGGAAAGAACAATTTGATATTCAGTGCAAGTAGTTCAGATTTGGAAATGATAAAAACAAAATGGTGATACTAAAAACAAGTAATCTGATATAAAAACAATTTGAAATGATGCATAGGAAAGAACATTTGTCCTTATCTAGTGATTTGGAAAGAACAATTTGATATTCAGTGCAATAAATATCAATTTTACGGTGATACTGTACTGATGATTGAGAGAACCAATGGTTAGTTATATATCTAATCTGATATTTAATGAGTTATTCTAAATATCTTTACTACCAAGTTGCCTGATTTAGTGATTTGGTTATGATTCTGGGAACCTTTTTGGGATGTGGCATATCTCAATCATTATTTTTCTGTTTCAACTCTAGAAAATGTATGTTTACTTGATACAGTGTGCGGTGTGCCTAATGTGGGTGAAGCTTTATGTGGTCCTGGGGATGAATCTGAATCACTTGTCTATAAGGGTACAAAGGGGATGAGAGTAAAAGCGTAAGAGATTAGTGAGACTTGAGAGTTGAATTTATGGCATTACCTTTAAAAATTATATATATAAGATATATCATTTTTAAAATCCTCTACAGTTGAAAATATTGGCCGGTCTTTGTGTCTTATGCTATGATTTTCACAAACTCAGTGACAGTAGTGGTTGTGTTGTTTGCTGCTATATTCATTGTGCCTGTTGGGGATAATGATGATGGCTCAGAAGTGATTATATTCATTGATTCATAGGGATATATACTAAGAATTTGTATGCACTCCGAATGTAAAAACAACTAATACCATGTGAATAAGAGTGATTAAGCCGTTGGTTGGTTCATGTGGTTTGGTGAGTAGAACTTAATTTTCCTAGCTCCCCTTGACTTCATCAATTCCCTGACCCTGTTTGCTTCATCCCATCTTCCAGCTTCTGCATACATATTTGAAAGGAGTATATAGTACCCGCAGTGTTGAGGTTTTAATTTAAACAAATGCTCAGCTGCCCAGCGCCCCAATTCTACATTACCATATTTCCGGCAAGCCCCAAATAGTGCACCCCATATGTTAGCATTAGGTACAGTAGATAGGCCTCTAATAAGGTCTGCAGCTTCTTCCATTTGACCAGCTCTTCCAAGGAGATCAACCATACAAGCATAGTGCATATTTGTTGGCTCAATATTAAGATCCTTCATCTTCTTGAAGTATTTCTTCCTTTTCTCAATTAGCCCTCCATGACTACATGCTGACAAAACAACAATAAATGAAACTGAATCATATTCTACACCATCTTCCCTCACTGCTTCAAAAAGGTTGATTGCAGTGTCCAATTCACCAAACATACCATAGCCTAAAATCATAGTATTCCAAGAGGCAACATCCTTGTCTTGTATATTGTCAAAGACCTTAGTAGCAAGATCCATTCGACCACACTTGGTATACAAATCCAAAAGGGAATTCGCAGCAAAAAGATGAGTGTGAAATAGCTTTCTTACCAGCAACCCATGGATCTCTTTTCCTTGCTTTATGGAAGATAGATTTGCACAAGCTGATATAACACCCATGAATGAAACAATATCTGGTCTTATGCCAGAGAGTCTCATTTCTGAAAACAAATTTAGAGACTCTGAGCAGTCACTTGTTTGAGAATAGCCTAATAGACAAATTAATGGAGTTTAAAGGTCAAATGGAGGAGGACCAAAATGAAGGGTACCTGTTGATAAAGCAAAAGTCAAGGAGGAGGTGGAAAAGGTTAAAAAGATGTAAGCAGAGAAAAAGATGGTAGCAAAACTAGGAAAAATGTTCTTCATTGGCCTACTGACCTATGGAATAGTTAATTGTATAATCCTTTAAGTGTATAATCCTCTTGATATTAATCCAGACTTATAGGGGTTTCAACATGGAAATGAGAGCATTATAGGGGTTAGCTTAATTTGATGTGGGGGTGATCCCCAACCCATGATTACCATAAATTAAAGGGCTTAGCTGAATGTATATGGTTTGCTTTTTTTTTTCTTTATTGACACTAATGATTAGCACAAAATATTAAAGCCTCAGTGAGTGGAGGATAACATGCTATGTTATCACTTCTGTTGCCGTTTTAGCCTTTAATAATTTAATGAAACAAAAAAAAGGAGAATTTAGCAACCACGTCTTTTAACAAGACAAAGTAAAATACATGTGGTTAAAGTTGAGGATGAGAGGTGCTAATTTATCTATTACCCTGGGTCAGCAGTTTTTTATTGCCTATGATTCAAGTTACTTATTCCTGATTACATGTGGTTTATGAGTATTTGTATTAATCAACTATGCTAATTACATATTTTGTTTTGGTCCTGATACATTTCTTCTAGCAAAAGTAATTTCCAATTGTTCCTACATTCAGGTTGATTGTGTTTTAGTTAGTTTGTGACTTTCTTTCAAATTTTATCGATAAAAACAACTCCATTCTGCTTTTGGAAAATCATGATACTTGATAAAACATAAACAATGAATTTCAAGATAAAGCTCTGAGGCAATTAAGAGAACAAGTGTTGTAAATAAATTGGAGGATTTCCTTCATTGCTTGTAGTTGTCAGATGGAGTTTGAACTTTGGAGTGCATTTATTGGTTCGACAGCCAAGCAGAACCATATGTCTTTTCCAAAGAGCTTACAGTTTTTGGCATTATGTTTCTTGCTATCGACTATGGATGGATTTTGTTTCATAGAATGTTCTCTTGTGATATTTGCCCATGTAATTTTATTTGTATGGTGATTAATTTTTGTTGTGACAGAATTGCTCTCAATATAATTAGAAATGGCACTTTGGGGTGGTCACTGCTAATTTATATATTTTCTTATAATTTCCTCACAGTATTTTCTTCTTCACTTAAATTGGTGAATGGAGTGTGGTGCATCATCATCTCGTTTACTTCTGCAGTTGACAATTTTTATCAACTATTAATACAACACATGGCAAAATTAGGGGAACTATAAGCAGTTTTGACAAAGAATGTCTCATCCACGAGTCCCTCAATGCATTAAAGAAGCCTTTATTCCTCCTGGAAACAGTCAATTACAGCCCAATAATAGGGGATCTAGGTTGAGGGTCTTACCATCTTCACACACACTTCTCTCACGGGGTGAAACTTTGGGAGCAGAGGTTAAGAAATGGAGGAATGTTAGGGCAGTGCAAGAGGGCATCGTGGATGATAAAAGCCAGGGCAGTGCAAGCGGGCTTCCTTCTAGAATTATGGAATAAAAAACATTTATACTTACTTGGATTATGGCATGATAGATTTTAGTTTACTTTAAGGGATATTAAAAAAGATGAATATTTTGTTGATGCACTAATATTACCTGCATTAGTATATGTAAGGGAAAGAAAATAGCGGAATTGAATATTTTGTTGATGCACTAATATTACCTGCACTAATATTACTACAGTTTATTGCTATACGGTATGACATTACGTTCTTTCTCTCTTGATTTATCCATGGCACGGAGATTAAGTTTACTTCTAGTCATGTGTAAGGGAAAGAAAATAGCGGAATTGAAAATCCGAAAAGGGGGAGAGTAGTAACTACCATACCGATTGCATTTTGAACTCTCTAGTAATTTAGACTTGTTTAACCCTAAGAAAAGGGACTTTTGCCACTTCCTGCGAGAATTAGAACCGATTTGAGGAAACATTTAGTTTCCGTTATGTGCATTTTCACTTTATCTCTTAATAATTCACACTAACTGCATTTGAGTGCTTCTCTAATCTGACATGAATGCCTTGAATATATATAATCAATGCAGAATCTAAACCTGATTTAAGGAGGTTGCAGGCTAGAATAAAAACGGTGATTTGGTAGTTTTTTCTCATGCACCTTACACCTTTTTAAAAAAAAAATTGTTAACATAACATGGAACTTAGAAGTTGTAAGTAAACATGTTAGAACACTCTGTTAAGGCTCTGGAATAAGACATCTCATGACTCATGGAGATTTTGTAGGAACTCAAACTTCTTATATGATCAGTTCATTGTTTTAATTATTAATTTTGTCAAACGGTAATTTGGTTTCTTATGTTTGTGAAGCTACAATCTCCTGAAGCTACAATCTCCTTAAAGTTGTAGGAAGTAGACATAAGATTATCATTTCGTGTTTAATTGATTTTTTTCTGTTTTGTTGTAGGTTCATTGGAAAGAATTTTTGAAATGGAGGACAAAGGAATTAAGCAAGAATCAAATGCTTCAGCAGCAGGGGTTTATGAGTTGCCTGGAGAACCTGCTGTTGTAATTAATGGGGTGCCTAACATACTCTCTGGTGGCAACACTACTCTTCGAAATGCTTCAAGCACCGCCGAAACACATGGGCCTTCAAGTTTGGGTGAGTGGTTAGAAGGGAGGGAAGTCCAGAAGTGGTTCATGGGAAGATATTACAAAGGCACGATAACTGAGTTTGACAAAGAATCTGGGTGGTACAGAGTTCTCTATGAAGATGGTGACTCAGAGGATCTTGATTGGAAGGAGTTGGAAGAAGTGCTTCTTCCTTTGGATGTTACAGTTCCGCTTAAGGCATTGGCGCAGGGGATTGTCAGGAAAAACAAGAAATCTGTGAAGAATATAGCTCGTTCCCAAAATCCCCAAGTCAAAAAAAGGTCAATGAAAGGAAAGTAGACCATACTCTTTCATAGCGAGAGGCTTTAGTTGAAAATTTAGTGGTTTGTAGATATCAAATACATAACATGTAATACCAGCTCCGGCACACCAAGAAATTAACCGACCTATAAATGTTTAGCTGAAAGAGCAATTAGGAAATTGGTGCTGATGGGAATAAAAAAATTTGTTGTAGTAATGGGGATTATTGTTGTTTTGTAGTTACTGAATTGGTCCCTTGGAAAGTTCAAAAGTTTGTTGTAACATGGTGATTGACATTATTTTGTTGCCTGTTGACTTACAATCTACAACGGCATCAACAAGATTTGCTATGATGCTCTGTCCAATGTAATTATAATTGCTAAGATATGAACAAATGTTGATATTTGAGCGGAAGCTTCTCTTAGGTATCTTTGTATGCAGGGTCGGTCTTATTAGGAATTTAGGATAAATGCCAACGAACAAGGGAATAAAAGATTTTACTCTATTTTTGTCCTCTTCAGATTTTTTACTTTAATGGTTTTTAAGGTTTCATGGATGGGTTGATTTATTTTAAGTAGTTCTTTAGTATTATTCAAGAAAAAAATTACAACTAATATGGTACAAATTTTGATTTTATACTTTCTCTTTCAGTAAAATCTAAATCTAAGTGTTTAGTTGTAATTTAATGTTTTGTTCTGTTATGTTTTAAAATGTACTAACATAAAATAATTTTTTTTATATTATATCTCGTTCTAATATGTTTATTATATGGTACAAAAGGTTGAAAAATAAGTCAAAGATATTTTTTGGTCAACAAGGAAAAAATACATGGTTGACTTGTATGGATATTTTTTGGTCAAAAACTCTTTTATTTCAGCAAGCTATCAAGTTACTGTGATCCCTTCTTATTGGTCATTAACATGAAGCTATGCTCTTACTATCGTGGTTGGTCGTGGTTGTTCTTGTAGCTAGGTCGTAGTTATTCTTCAATAGACATCCAAGAGCCCGTTTGTTTTAAATTCCAACAATACAAAATCATGGTTTTGCAGAATTAATTTTAAATCACTTCCGTCCAATGTACTTCTTAAATGTGCACATCTATCTCAACCATTCATTTCTATAATCAATTCTACTCAACTATAAATTAAATGGACCCCAGATTTTTTATGCTCCATTGGTCATTATTACCACTTTTTCTTTCACCGTTTCAACAAGCCATGTACTTGGAGTCCACCATTGTTTATCCATATTTTATAATTAGGATTTGGACCCGTCTCCCCTGGGTCACTTTTTCTTCAATAGTAAGGTGGTGGAGAACAATTGAATTAATTATACCAATTTCATGAAGATGGAACTTAAGCATTGGTAAAAAGATTGAGGGTCTTTTTGTTTATGGTCTGCTTAATAGATAATTTTTAAAAATAGTTTTGAAAAGTATGAGAGTTTTGTCAAGTCAATCCTTTTCAAAACAATCCATATTTTTAATATTAGTCAGTGTTCGGATGAAGTGACCATTAGCATAGTTAATGACGTGGAAGAGAACTTCCTCCTATTTCCTCCTTATTGGAACCCTAATATGTGATTGTTGAAGTTTAAATCCCCCTCCTACCAAAATGAAAGCGTCTCCGCATGAATATGAGCCTACCATGGACAATATAAGGCCTTTGAGGGAGAAGAAGACATTAGGGATGGAGTCATCCTCCTCTTCTTCATTCTTGCAACGAATAATGCATAGATGTGAGGAGGAAGTGATTCTACAAAGATCAAAGGCAACTGCAAAAAATTATGGAAAACCATTTTAGAGGTGAAGGACTTGGAATGTAACAATAGAAACTCTCTTTGTTATTATTTTCTAATTACCCCCAACCTCATTGGTTTGACTTGCACCTCATTATCCTCATCTAGAACCTTTAACTATTTTTTATGGTATGAGAATAAAGATGTTAATGGTGAAGGTTATGGAAGTCAAGAAGAGGAATCACTAAAAGAAGAAATTGGAGAATTAAGAAAAAAGGTGATGAAGCTACATTGCAAGCTAAAAGAATAGAGATTTAACGAGGAAATATGGTTAATTTCACGAGAGCTATTTAAAAAAATTTTGATTTTGCAATGACTATTTCTTGCTCGTCATCAACCATGCATATTAATAGTCACATCATCCAAACATTAGTTAGTACTAACAATGAGGACTATTCTAAAAAAAATTGCTATGACCAAAAACTAAAAAAAATTATTGGGATTAAAATCAAAAAGTGTGTATTTCATATTTGATGAAAAACATTTTTAACCCTTCGTTTTTTATTGGATAATAGGATGTACGGGAACTGGATGTAATTGTTTTTCATGTACACAACGTGCATGTCTATTCTAGTAATATATAATTTCTGAAGTGTGAGGTATTGCTAGCTTTAGCACTTAATCAAATCCATTTATCACATTAATCCATAATTTTTGCCATTTCATTTTTTTTTCTCGTGGAGTTGTCATTTTCTCACATATACTTATACGGTACCATTATTTTACCACTCAAATTAACTCACAATTATCAAAGCGGGTTGGTTCGAGTGGTAATTGCTCCACTCGACCAACCCCTTAAGGTTAAGCATATACCACTTGAATTAATCTCATTGGTCATCAATTAATTGATTTAATTAATTTAAATATTTTCAAAAATATATAAATAATTTTAAAGGAAAGAGAACTTGTTAAGAAATTTATAAGTAGAAACTTTTTAATGAAAATCATGATAATTATTGTATTTATAATATTAAATATTTCCTATTTCAATTTCATTAACCAACATGTTTATGGCATTTATCGTTTCTAAATTTTAAATCTTCCTACTTGTTTCTCATATAAATCTTCCTGATATTAAAATATGGGCCTTTTTAACTAGCGCTCTTAGGTAGAGCCGATAAAATGAACTGGTCCGACTAGGCCGGCCTATAAAATCCCATAAAATGTAGGTCTTGAACACTTATTTTAGAAGCCCCGAATAACTCCCGAGTTTTTTATTCCATCCCGATAAAGCCCATTACCCATATCGGATCAGGTTGGGTTGGGCTAGGTAGCTCGAATTACAAGATGTACTCTTAGGCACCCATTAAAATTAATAGGTAGAATTTTTTTAATTAAAATTCACCTTATTGATTGCATTTATAATATTAAATAAATGCTACAAATTTCAATAAAACCTTTAATTAATTGATTTCTTAATAAACGACTTTAAATATTCATTAACATTTTTCTGAATATATAAGTTTCAAAGTTTTCTTTATATTTTTAATATATTTATTACATTTAATTTTTCATTTAATATTTTTTCAATTAATAGTAGGAAAAATATTAGGATCATGAATTGAAGGATAGAATACTCCTAAAAAAAGTGAGGATGAGAAATTGAGAATACAAACTTGTTCTTTTTTATTATTATGATATTAAAATATTTTCTCTCATTATTCGTTTTTATTAATATGTTTCTTTATAAAAGAAATTTATTTATGAACTGCGAGTATTCTCAACGGGAGACAATCTTGATCCAACCATTTTATTTTTTTCTCCCAAAAATATCACACCATCCTTTTTTTTACTTTTTTTTATTTTTTTATCAAAACTTATATCTCCATTTATTTAGCTTCTATTGTAGTGTTTTTTAATAAATAACGTGTATCTTCCACAGGAGACAGTTTTAGTCCTGTCATTTTCTTTTTTCTTTTATTTTTTATCTCACTTTCATTTTCTTTTTTATTACAATATTAAAATAATTTCTCTTTTATTGTTTATATTAATATGTTTCTTTATAAAAAGAAATTTATTTATGAACTGCGAGTATTCTCAACGGGAGATAATCCTGATCCTACCATTTTATTTTTTCTCCCAAAACATCACATCATCCTTTTTACTTTCTTTATATTTTTTTATCAAAAACTATATCTCCATTTATTTAGCTTCTATTGTAGTGTTTTTTTTATGAATAACGAGTATCTTCCATGGGAGACATTCTTAATATTGTCGTTTTCTTTTTACTTTTATTTTTTTATCTCACTTTCATTTTCTTTTTTATTATGATATTAAATTATTTTCTCCCATTATTCATTTTTATTAATATGTTTGTTTATAAAAGAATTTTTTTATGAACTACGAGTATTCTCCACAGGAGACGGTCTTGTTCCTACCATTTTATTTTTTTCTCCCAAAAACATCACATCATCCTTTTTACATTTTTTTTATTTTTTTGTCAAAATTAGGGATGTCCATATCCAATCCAATCCAATGCAAACCACAAAAAATCAAACCGAAAACCGAAATCTAAAAAATGACAAACCGCAAAAAACCGAAATTTTTTATTGGATTGGATTGGTTTTTGGATCCTATGTTGAAAACCAATCCAATCCAATCCAAACCGAACTTATATATACATATATTATTACTTATAAAATAATCATATATTTATGCTTGTATACATATATATTGATAAAAATACTTTTACTAATATATTTTTTATGATTTTATTATCTAATATCATGTTAATATTTCTATAAACATGTCAATATAAAACTAGTTTTAAATTAGTTTTCATGTCTCATGTCATTCTTTTTATATAATTGTATATTAATTTTAATAAAAACAAGTTCCAATAAGAAAATGTTTACTATTACTTCATTTTTTTTAGGGAAAATTACACTCACCTCCCCTGAGGTTTGCCTAAATAACAAAGACCTCCCCTCTAGTTTTTGAAATGCACTCACCTCCCTTGCCTAAAGCAGAATGATAAAAAAACTCGTACTTGTGGATATTCGTAGATATACCAGCGATGAGTACCCACATATTTATTAAATGAGTGGAGACGAATATTATACTACTCATCCCGCGAGTACCCGTATACTCATTAAAATATATTTTCTATTATATGAAAATATTAAGATATTTTATTATTTCATGATGAGATAAAATTTAATTTTATTATTTTATAATAATATTTTTAATATATTAACTTGTAATAATATTATATAATGTTAATTTATATTATATAAAATCAATATAATATGATACCATAATATATTATATGTAATTTTTTCTTTTATTTTTCTATAAATTCTGAATTCTTAGATATTAATGGATACCCGTGAATACCCGTTACCCGCTTGGGTAGTTGTTAATTTTAGCAGGTATGGATACAGGTAGTGTATAATTCATTCCGCTCCGTTAATATCCCTAGATAATCCTCACGGTGTCAATGAGAAGGGAGGTTTCTGCATTTCAAAAACTAGAGGGGAGGTCTTTGTCATTTAGACAAACCTAAGGGGAGGTGAGTGCAATTTCCCCTTTTTTTTTATCAATTTTATCAAATATTTATTGTCACTTTAAAAAAACCAAAAAACGATCCAATTCAATCCAATTTAAATTGGATCGGATTTGAAAAAATATAAAAACCGATCGGATGATGAAATGCTAAAACCGCAGTGATCGGATTGGATGGTTTTTTTTTGCCTCAAAACCGATCCAAACCAAACCGCGAGCGCGCCTAATCAAAATTATATCTTCATTTATTTAACTTCTATTGTATTTTTTTTATGAATCATGGGTATCCTCCACGGGAGGCGGTCTTAATCCTGTCGTTTTCTTTTTTCTTTTATTTTTTATCACATTTTCATTTTTTTTATTATGATATTAAAATATTTTCTCACGTTATTTAGTTTGATTAACATGTTTCTTTATAAAAGAAACTTTTTACGAACTACGGGTATTCTCCATGGGAGATAGTCCTGTTCCTACCATTTTATTTTTCTCACACGTTAATTTTATTTTTTTATTATCCTTTTTACTTTCTTTTTTATTTTTTTTATCAAAATTATATCTCTATTTACTTAGTTTCTATTGTAGTGTTTTTTTATGAATCACGGGTATCCTCCACGAGAGACAGTTTTAATCCTGTCGTTTTCTTTTTTCTTTTATTTTGTTATCTCACTTTTGTTTTCTTTTTTTATTATGATATTAAAATATTTCTCTCATTATTCGTTTTTTATTAATATGTCTCATTATAAAAGAAATTTTTTATAAACTGCGGATATTCTCCACGAGAGACAGTTCTGTTCCTACAATTTTATTTTTTTCTCGGACATTAATTTTCTTTTTTCAATAATAATTATTATATTACATTTAATATACATCAACACATTTATTATATTTCATAATGTGTATTTTTATGTAATAAAAAATAAAAATGAACGATGACAAAAACTGTATCATCCTTTTTACTTTATTTTCATTTTTTTTATCAAAATCATATCTTCATTTATTTAGCTTCTATTGTAGTGTTTTGTCTCCTTTTATTTGTTTTTAATTCATCATTCACTTATAATATCATTCTTCTTCATTCTCATGTTAGTAAAGTGATCCTCGACGGGTGACAGTGTTAATCCCGCCGTTTTCTTTCCCTTTACAAACATCACATCATCCTTTTTACTTTTTTTTTATCAAAATTATATCTCAGTTTATTTAACTTTTACTGTAGTGTTTTTTATGAATCACGGGCATCCCCATGGGAGACAGTTTTAATGCTGTCGTTTTCTTTTTTCTTTTATTTTTTCTTACTTTCATTTTCTTTTTTTTCTTATGATATTAATACATTTTCTTTCGTTATTCGTTTTTATTAATATGTTTCATTATAAAAGAATTTTTTATGAACTGTAAATATTCTTCACGAGAGACAGTTCTGTTCCTACCATTTTATTTTTTCTCACACATTAATTTTATTATTATTATTATTATATTATATTTAATATAGATTAACATATTTATTATATTTCATAATATGTGTTTTTATGTAATAAGAAATTAGAAATGGATGATGATAATAATTGTATCAACTCACTTAAACAATAAATCATTTTTTTAAAAAACATTTGAGGGCAAAAGTACAAATAAAATAATATAAAGAATTTATGTTGCAAATTCAGAAATACAAATTCTTACCACCTTTACTTGTTGGCAATGTAATCTGAGCCGTTAAATAATATAATCTTAAATCTAACGGTAAAAAAGTTTGCCTTAGCCTTTACACCATCCAATGGGTGGTCTATACTAGACGCACCCTTACTATACAAATATGGTATGGACCCCAAAAAGAGTGTTCGCCGGTGGATCTTTACTATAATATGTATAAATTTAATATTAAATAATTTGATAATATATGTTATAAAATTAAATCAATTTTTATAGTAATAAAATTAGGGGTTTATAATGGATCGCCCAAATGACAAAAGAGTAATGTAATTTGTACATGTTGTACATGTACAACAAGGAGAGAGAAAGAGAAAAAAGAGAAAAAAAAAAGAGAGAAATGTGAGATGTGATAGGTGATAGAAAGAGATAGAGAGAAAAATGTGTTGTATGAGTTTATAGGTGGCAATTCTGGCTATCCGGTCCGACCCGACCCGTAATGATGCGGGTAGCGGGCTTTATCGGGCTGGGCTAAAAAGCCCGGAAGTTATTCGAGCTTCTAAAATAGATGCTCGAGCCCTACCCTTTGCGGGTAGCCCGGTTTTTTGGCGGGTTTTGCGGACTACCCGGCCATTTTGTGGTTTTTTGCAGGTAACGGGTTTTATCGGGTTGGGCTAAAAAGCCCTGAAGTTATTCGGACTTCTAAAATAGGTACCCGAAGCCCTATATTTTTACGGGCCAGCCCGGTCGGGCTAGCCCATTTTGCCGGCTCTATATGAGTTGTTGTATGTTTTTATGTTGTATGAATTTAATATCTCACGACAAAAATCCACCGTAAAATGATCCGGGCTTTGTTAATATGAATTGCTTGACATAGATGTTAAGAATAGCATGAACAAATATGCATAAGTTATGAAAGTAGGAATGTCACATGCTTGCAAATTGAGTGGCTAGATGATGTCTATTGCTCATGCATTGAAGTCTAAAATAAGACTTTCTCTTTCGAAGAGCATTACAAGAACTCACTCTCGGATTTTCATTGTTGGAGATGAACTTGGTTGCCTGCTCTAACTCCTAACAAGTTCCTTTTTTTATATCTAGGAATTAAATAGTAGATATTTATTATCCCCATATTGTGCAATCTCCCATTTTTTTAAGAAGAATGTGATATTATCAAGAGTCAAGTATGGATTCCAATACTTTGTACTACGTTCCTATTTAATTGTCCATTTTTTCAGAAAAAAAAATTGATCCTATTTAAATGTCCATTTACAAACCCAATGCAGTCGTAAATACATTTTTCTCCATTCTACTTAATAAATGACTCACTATTAAAAATTAATGAGACCTAATAATACTAAGAGAGAAAAATGGTAAAATAGAAAGTTTATGATTGCATTTCTTAATCTGTGTTTTTTATCTAAATGGACAGTTAAATAGGAACGAGATAGTAATGTTCTCTATCTTTTATTTCCCATACATTTGAATTGTCTACATGATCTTGATTATGGGGTCCCATAAATTATGGAGGGACTCCCAACAGGCTAGTGCCTAGTGTCTCATATCAATGTTATTAGATTAGGTAGGTGGGACGTCCTTTCAAAGGCCTCAAATAGACATTAAACCAAAGTACAAAACTAAAATTATGTAGGTATATAATTAATATATGTAAATACTGATCACTCATCTGATTTTGATTTAGTTTCCTCAGAATTCTGTCCTACCTCACCCATGGAAGATGTTGGGGTCAATTCATCATTTTCTGCATCTACTGCCTTTTCAAAATCAGTATTCTCTAGTTGCATAGTATTGATAGTAGGTTTTCTCAAATTTGAAGTATCTGTATCAACATAATCTCTCTTCTCTGATGATCCCTCTACAGGGCTAAATGCTATGTCTAATGAAGTTGTTTCCGCATCAATAGCTTCTGACTCATCTTGGGCAACCTCAGCTTCCTTGACATCCACTGCATCTACAATATTATCTGAAGAATTCATATCTTCCTCAGAAAAATTACATTCACATGCGGATTGATTGATCTGGTTCTCTTGTTCATGTAATTCCTCTTTGATGGTAACTACAGGCTCCTTTGGATGTAAACTTGTTTTCTCAATCTCCAACAGCTTTTGAATCGTTTTAGTAGCAGCATCTATAGCCCAATCATCATTATCTACATCTCTGAAAAAGAACACAAGAACACCGTTAGGAGAAATTCCTTTATTAACCAATATGTTCTTTCAAAATCATGACAACTTCTTCAGTATTGCTTATTAGTTACTACAGAGAAGATTGGAAGAATTTCAGAATATATGATTATGAGGGAGGTTATTTATTAAGAACTGCAGACAAGAGAACCAAAAGAGAGGAAAAAAAATGAAACGAATAAACAAATTTGGCTTTGGAAAAACCACGATTTGTTGCAAATGTAATCATGAAAGGAAATAGGGAGACTTCCATTTAAGGACGCCAAGAAATTGCTGCTTTGAAGAGTTATTCACCCATTTTCACATAAAGCTATGTATGTATTCATTGATCATGAAATATGTAGCTTGAGATTGTGATCAGGTTGTTTTGAGTTTGCAGAACTATGAATAAAAAAGATCTCTGAATTTCTCAAACACTAGAAATGAGAAAGCATTACTTGAAAGGGTCGAGTCCGGCTGAACTAAAGGTTGATTTCATGAGAGTGAGAAGGAGCAAAGGATCATTGGAGAAGTATCCTCCATACATTCCAATTTCCACTAGGAATTGCACATCCAAAATAAACTGCTCAAGGAACAAAGAAAATGGATGAGAATTACTTTAGAATGGTAAAACTCGTGATAATAGTTGCCTTAATATGATATAGTCATTCAATTAAGTTTTTCAACAAACCTCGTGTTTGCCAACAACATACACAGTCTTATAAATGGATTTGAACTTAGTTTAGTTAATATGGTAGTGTCGTGATGGGATGCACTTTGACACAATGCCAACTGGAGATGATGGAAGAAACGGACATATCTACTAAACCAGAAAGATTAAAATTCAAAAGAGTATATTGTATATCTGAGGCCATTTGGTTTTAAAATTTTAAGTGAACTTTGAGGATAGATGGAAATATCGATGTGTTACATCAGGGATAATAGAGATTTAGAATAAAGTTCCCACTCCAAATCCTACTCAAAAAAATATTAGCAATAACCTTCAGACCCCAAGAAGAAGTATCTTCCAGAAATGTTTGTAACTTTTGGGGACAGGACATGGACACTAACGTGGAAATAATCAGCCTTATGAGAGCTAACCCACTATTTTTGGGAGGATTCTACAGCCAAAGGGAATAGCAGCAATATAATTACTATAACTATCGCACACAATTTTGGGGGGGAAAACTATTTGACTAGCATATATTGGTAAGAATTATGCACATTTTATGAATATTGGCACCAACATGGCAAGCATGTGAAAATGTGAATAAACAAATGGAAAAGATAGCTACATAAATTTGGCTGCATATTGTATAATGGCTGAAATGACGCTTTCTCTCTCAACAATCTATTGACCCAAACAGAGGGGAAAGAGATGAGAAACCTGTTTGGCCTCATGAGTTTGTAAGCTCATATGCTCTTCTGTAGTTTCACGGATCTCTTTGTTCTTGGAAACCCAAATAAACATAGACTCCATGAGCTCTCTTAGTAATCCCATCAACCAATTCACTTCAAACTCATTTTCTTCATCAAGTTTTTTTATTTTCCTCAGTTCTAGAAACAAAACCTGTGCAAGACAGTGACAAAATTTAGAGCAAATAAAAAATCTAACATAACCATATCGTGATGCAAAAACAGCTAACAACTGTTTGTCCAAAGCTATTTGCACCATTTTTCGAGTTACAGTAGCTTCCCAGTGACAATTTCGAAAATTTTAAAAGGAGGTTTTTTAAGTGCTGCAAAGTAAGATAGAACTTGGTTATATATAAAAAAAATACTCAATTACTCATTGTCTTAATCTCTTGCATTCATATTTCATAATAATCAATAGTCCTTAGGGAGTTATCTGTGAAAATAATACCTGAAAGATACCAGAGGGCATTGGATTGTTGATAGTGTTAGCATCAAACTGGTCATCATAGTGAACAGCTGAAAATATTTCATGGCTATGGTAAGTAGACGATAGAATTAATTGCTGGCAGAACACATTTCTCAACTTATTGGAGCCCTCTTCAATAAACAACAGGAAATCATCAAGTTCTTGCTGCTGATGAACAATTGAATGGTTCTCCTTTACTAGTGAATCCATGTGATTATTGTTGCTAAAGATACCTTTGACCATGGTAGAGAGAAACTGCACTAACGTTGACAGATTGGCCAAAATAGAAACCTGTTGTGGCAGTGACTCAGCTAACTTTATTCTTGAACTACCTGGCTCAGTTGCACTTGTTTCATAAGTAAGGACTCTTTCAAGTATGGTAGTATACTCAGTGAAGAGGTTCATGAGTCCACCAATGACTAAACTTCCCATTTGAAGGGCAACTAAAGGAGACATATCTTCTACAATGGCCTGATTAGAGTCACTGAAACATGTTAATATACATACATAATAACAAATAAAAAACTCTCCTATTTTTTCCTCAATTTACAGGCCAAAAATATATGGTGATGGAACAGACCTGCAATAGTGTGAGAACCTTCCGGCCACTGGTAGTTAGCAAGCAGTATCCGGGTTGTTCCCCAACAGCAAAAGTTGAACTTGAAGATCCAGCTTCACCAAACACTCCAGACACAAGGTATTTCTCTAAAATCCAAGGATCACTTGCTGAGAAGATAGCAATCACTTTCTTAAAATGGTTTATATGTGTATTCAAAACCTCCTCCATGCAGGGGCAGAGATATTCTACCAAGTATGGCCGCAACACTAAGTTCTGATTTTCTAACAAAGAACAATACAACACTGCAAACTTCACAGCTTTTATGGCAGAGGACAGCCCGGCACTCATTGTTGAGTTGCATTTGACATATTTGTCCAAACAAGTAACAAATGATTTTGTTTCTTCACATGCCCACAACATAAGTTCTGAGGCATAAATAGAAGTTTCTCCAAATAACATGACAAAGTTCCTTGCCGCTTGTGAAATCATAGAAAACACAAACCTTGCAAGTTCCCTGATATATATCTCATCCAATGATGATTTTGACCACTGCAGATTATTTGTTCCAGTTACAATACGCAAATGGTAATATTCAAGCAACAGGTGAATAGCAAGTTGACTATCCCCAAGGCTGCATAGTGCAGCTAGTACCCTTTGTAGTTCTGGTCCTGCTGTTCTTCTATTCTCAGCTATCTGTGTCAACTGTTGGATAAGCATGGACTTTTTCTCAGAAATCATAGAATTATATAACATTATCTCATTCTCACAATTTGAATTGTCTTCCAGTTGAATGCTATGATAATGTGCATCTGCAGATTCTAGAAGGTGCAGGGCTTCATCTATCATGTTTTCTGAAATGAAAATATCCAACTTGTCTGAAACATCATTAATATGAGCTTCCAACTCACTAGGGGGAGATGGTACATCATGTATATGATCTCTAATGTTGAGTCTAAGCTCAATATGTTGGGATATATGCGATCTATAAGATCCCTTACAAGCCTTTTATGGGATAAGAGATGGTTTTCTAGTTGCACAAGCTCATTTTCCACTCCTGTCACTTCCTCTAGTATTCTACACATATGATAAATTAACATGAAAGAACAATATATTATATATGCATAAAGAATATAAAAAATTGAGTTGAGCATGATATTTAATTATAATTATACCTAAGGAAAGATGAAGAATTAGCAAAGATGTTTCTCTGTAAATCTTGATTTGCTGCTTCCTTGAGCTCCCGAAGTTCATCACACAGATGTTTGATGCCCTATCAATAAATGAAACAGCAATGAATAAAATGAAGAGAGAGAGAGAGAGAGAGAGATTTAAGGGTTGGGAATTGAAAGTATATATACCCTTCCGGTCATGGATTCAATATCAAGCTTAGCATCTGGATCACTGACAGAGAGTGAAACGACGTCGGAGCTTGGGTCTGATGAGTGCATCGAGTTTTGACTTTGAGATTCGGGGAGGTGAGTGATCTCTGAAGCGGAACTTGGATGAAGATTCCATTTGCATGGTGAGAAAGAGAAACAAAAAGGCAATAATTTGGTGCTAAAATGAAAGTGAAGCAAGAAATAATAATCCATTAATAGTATTTGTTGTGGTTTGAGGTAGCTTTGGTATTTCCGTAGGGGCTTCGTCGTTAGTCGCAGAGCAGAACAATGGCAAATTAAACTTGTTTAAATTCTGAGTTCATTGTTATCATCACCAACTGTGTTTCGTTTTAATTTTAATCGAAATTGTGTTTGCCTATCTAGCTAGTTCTGTCTCTCTTTTTGTCCGCATTTTGTGTTTATTCATACTCATGGGCTTGCATAATGATATAGGAGCATGACATTTTTTTCTCTATTGAGCAACTTGATGAAATGTTCCAAGGTGCTTGCTCAACATGGGGGACACTGGAGGTCTATGCAAAGGGTGCATGACATGAGGGCATTCCAAGTAATTTTTTTTCCTAATAGGAGCAGTTTGGTATCTTCTCCTAACCACCATATTGGAAGCATTTTTTAATGAGAAATTTTATGGTACTCCAAAGAAGATTTTGGTTTCTTCATTATCCAATAAATTTTTCTTAACTTTTTAAAACGGTCTTAATATTTTTAGGATTTAGGGATAATATTTTAATTATTAGGATTTATATTTTTAATTTTTATAAAAAACTTTTTAACTCTCTATAATCATTATTCTATATTTTTTTATTATATTTTCTTATTTTTCACATTCTCATTTACAATATATGTGTGCTCATTTAAAATCCATTTAATGCTTCCCTTCAATTCAAGAAAAAAAGGTATAAAATTTCTATCTCGTTGGAGGGTACCACGTTGGAGGGTACCACACTAGTGTGATCCTTTTTTAATAGAAAAAATAGGTAAAAAATGTGTTGTATTAGTTAATCTAGTTTTTTTTATGTTTGAATTTGATATCTATTTATCAAATATCATGTGTCCCGTGTCTTTGTATTATGAAAATTACCTGGAAGTATTCTCTATATTTTCTCTTTTTTATTTCTTAAATCTTTAATGGCTATCCTAGCAGGAATAATAATAGCCATAAATTAAGTTAGTTAGGTAAAGCCTTTCCTTTTGTGTTATATTCCAATATAATTTATCAGAGTCACTCGTTGACTTATTGTGCATCTCATATTTGAGTTGTCTAAGTTCCTTTTTCTCAAAATATATTTCTCTTTTGAAAGTGTAGTTTTCTTTAATGGAAATAAAGAAAGAGACACTAGACCTAACCGGTTAAAAGTAGATAATTATGTTCAATAATCAAATAACCTAGTGCTAATTCAGCACCACATTCACGCCAAGCGCGTAAGATAATGTCAACCATCGTAATCTAAACACCCTGCATGACCTTAAAATATCCTACTCCAAAAGTACTTGAGAATCATCTCCTCTTGAAAAAAATAAAATAATCCCACATATGGCTATGTCCAAATGAATCTGAACCTGATATGATATAGCATGCAAATGGTCGTGGCGAGAGGGACATCTTCACAAACCTTATTACTCTGGACGCCAGTGATGTTTGAATTGAAGTTTTTGAAAGAAAATAAAAAAAAAAAAAAAGAACATTTCAAGAAAATTTCTTTACTCTAGTACTACTTTTTATCCTTGTATAAGATCATTTTTAACAAATGTAAAATAATTAAGAAATTTGATTAAATTATTTAATAATAATTAAATTTATTAATAATTTATATTATTGTTGTTTTTAAAAAGACATGTTAAGTAATCAAGGATGTTTTTATAAAAAAATAATTAATACAATGGATAACTTGAAAGAAATCTTATAAGAAGATCAAGATAATTTATCCTATAAAAAAGAATCAGAGGTAATAATATTTAAAAATAAAAAATATATATTATCAGAAAAATTTAATATCCTAATCCTTTATTTATTTCTACATATATTATATATTCTCTTAATTTGAAAAAGAAATTTATTCCTTTTTTCCGCTAAAACTCTCCATCCAAAAATATCAGTCATATTGCATGTTTAGCCACTGAAAATTCCTTGCTTGATTCTGCCACTAGACCAACCAACAACCCCTTAGGTTTATAGATTTAGTCATCTGAAAGGTTTCAACAGGTGCAGATTCTTCAAGAAAGTTTGCTGCTTGAAAACATTCTGCAGCTTCAACTAATGATGATACTGTACCCTCAGCCTTGTGAAGAAGGCCAAGATTATACCAAGCAGAAGCATTCAATCTGTCATGCCTTAGTGCATCCATCAGTAAGCTTCTGACTGCAGGGTTTGATTGATCACTGCATCGTCTAAGAACTAAGCAGTGGAGATTAAGCTCAGTACATGGCTAGGGTCAATGTCCAAAGCATCACGGAAAGCTTTTAGAGCCTCTTTGTAAAGGCCCTTTGCTTCATACATTGTACCTGTGAAAGTTAACAAATGAAACAATCCATTATATACTGAAAATAACAAACTTTCATCTAAATATCATGCTACATTATGTTTTCATCTCTGATTCTGTTTTATTTTGTACCTTGTCACAGATATTGAAAATCATGAAACTTAGAGGAAAATTATGTATATTTACCTAGTGCATGACATCTAGAAGCAGAGTATGGTTTAATGGCCTTCGATTTTAGAAGACACACCTCTGCATCATGCCACTGCAAAAGACTGATGTACACATAAGCAAGATCATGCCATATTTCCACTTCAAAGTTCCTAGCACAATCTCTATTATCCTGTCACAAATAGTATGAGAAAAAGGGTGAGCAGCGAGCAGCAATTTGTCTTATTGCATAGGTTAAACTAAAAAAAAATTAAGTAACAAGAAAAGAAAAAATTAGAAGATAGAAAAAATAGGAAGAAAATATATCCAAATTCAATAGTGTTATCTTGGAGTAAGAGTTAATTTTTCAATTTTCAAATACAAGCAGACATTTTCAATTCAACCTCATTGACAATTGCATAAGCCTTACATGAACCACATTAACTTCAATTCATTCACCAAAAAAGCTTTAACATTTAAAATGAGCAGCATACAGGTACTATCAACAAAACAATTATTATTACTAACTTAATAAAGCCACCCCCAAATAGATTCAAACTAAGAAGCACATTCTTTGACCAAATAGTTTGGCAGATCTGTGGAGGACCATAAACATAAATACAATCAACGTTCAACAAAATCATTATGCCTGATTTCTTTAAGGACATGCTAAAGTATGTATATTTCAACCATACTAAACTTCACAACAAAGGCATACTCACTCTCAAACATATGAATCCAGCAATAGTGTGCCTTAAACGGTACCACACTTTAAAAAGCTTCAATATCATCATCAACACATCCAATTATCCAAAATTTATAACTCCATGCATTTTTTTTTCTTTTTCATGAAACGCCTCCATGTCCAACCAAATAAAATAATAAACATGTTTTCAGTACTGTCACTGTTACTGTTCCTATCCATATTGTCAATTTCTCATGTACAGACCGGCAGAACACTTCCCCTTATCATAACTACAAACTCATGATCATATAATTTCTGCAAAAAGCATATAAACTCTACAAGTTCATGAGAGACTACATCCATCAAATTGTAACAGTAGTGGTCACAACTCACAAGAATAATGAATGACCTATGATTCAGAAATATTCAATTAGCACAAGTTATTACAACAACAAACCTTATATAGCTTCTTCCAAGAACCATAACCTTTACTCTGAATTTGAAGAACAGCCAGAAGTTGAGTATATGTCTCAATGGCACTCCTTAACTGGCCCTGCGCAATTTGAAGTTTAGCTTTTGTTCGCAACAAATCAACCTGATCCCATTTCCCAGTCTGATCCAAAGCAGCATTGATAATAGATTCGGCATCCAAAAACCGTTTTTGAGCAGATAATATCCGGGCTACCAATAACCACCCTTTTACGTTAGAACCACCTTCCAGTTTTAGAGAGCACTTTGCATAATAAAGTGCAGCATCCAACTTCCTTTGTTCTGCATATTCTAAACTAAGATGGTATAGTACAAGGGGCTCTCTCATCTTGGTCATTCTGCCAGCAGTTTCCAGGGAATGCAGTGCCTCAGATTGTCTCTTAGACCTCTCAGAATCAGAAATGGCCAATTTTGAGTTTGTTGAAAATGAAACACCTAGAAAGAAATTGGCGAGATTTTCTAACTGATTACATCTTCCATCCAAGCTCTTAAGTGCTCTCTGAGCAAAGCTTGCCCCTTCTCCTGCTAGACTAGAGTTCTCACAACAAATCTTAGAAGCCATTAACAAACCTGGAACATGTTTTGGGTCCTCTCTATTTCTCAACAATTTTTTTAGAAGATTCAGTGCTACCAAGTCCTTACCTGCTCCATAATAACAAAGAGCTAGAGCATGGTACCTATCTCTTCGATGGATGGTCCCAGGGAGCAATTCTTCCAATTGATTGGCTAAAGCTGTCAAATCTCCTGAAACAGACAGGGCAAATGAAAGGTGGTCTAGAATTGAAGGATCCCACTCAATTCTATTAAGAGTGACTTTTCTTAGCAAAATCATCAAAAGAAGTATAGCCTCTTCTGTGTTGTTTCTTGGTACAAATGAGCCATCCATTTGGGAACGGAGATCAGGGGGTGTTGCTTCCCCTCCATTATATAGAAGAAAAACAACAAACTCTTTCTGGATCCTTGCTATAGTCTCTGCATCAAGATTCCATTGATGGAGGAGTGCTCGCCGGTAAGACAAAGTAGCTTCACGTGGACAATCAGCAAGTTTCCATAATTCTGGAAGCAGCTCAACTGCCTTGCTCAGGGTCTCCTGCAATTTACATTCAGCACCAAAGTTATCAGGCAAGCCTTCGGGCAATGAAGATTCCACTATGTCCAGAATAACTTTGCAAGATTGGGCAGCTTCTGCAAGAATGATTGGAAAGATACATCAGATTACACTTTGACTTATGTCTCATTGTGATTGAAACCAATACCAACTAGTGATACTTTGCATAGCAGATGACTGACAATGCAACTGCATCCTCTTTTGGCTTGAGCATTGAAACCCATGTCAAAACATTGTCATAACCATGTAATATAATAATTATCTATGGGGACGGAAATAATTAGCATTCAAAAGAATCACATAATTAAAAGAAGACACATAGCAGTTGAAATCAAATACGGTTACCAGATATTAATCACTAGAATATAGCGTCACAGCTAAAACAAGTACCATTGGGCAGATTGAAAGGAAAATATGCAGTCATAATCCACAAGTTCCTTGAAATAAAAAACAAAGAGCAAATCTATGAATCAAATTTACCTTTAAAACCTTCCAAGAACCTGCAAAGATTTTGCTTTTAGGAAGACTGATTCCAACAGTAAACCAACAGCATGTATAGATATTTGGGGTTCGGCATGATTATGAGAATATTTCTTATGGCGTTCTCTGTTTCTGGAAAGGGCAATTTTGATCTTAGGAGTCACAACACCTATATCTATTCCCTCAAAGACATGTAAAGCAGCTACTATGTTTCCTTTCTGATATTCATATCTTCCTAGCAAAGCTCTAGCTTCCTGCAGATTACAGACATATTTTTCATTAAATAAGAATAGTACTTATAATCACTAATTTAAAACAAGAAAAGACACACACACACACATGATATACTGAGAGAGAAAGAGTTACAGACTTTACTAACTCAATTTAAACTCTAAAATAAGTCTACAAAAAATTGCATTGAATAGGAAACATCAAATTCAATAAATGGATCATCAAACAACTACATGCCTTGTCATTGTCAGATAGAATTATAGAAACCAATGCCTTGGTCATATATTTTTAAGATCAAGGATTCTGTCATACAACAACACATAGAAAGACCTGAAAGTAGTTGATAATACAACCATGAATAAACCAACCAAGAAGAAACCATTAGACAAGCACGAAGTTATTTAGTGCAAGAAAGGAATAGTTACTTCTTTGGTATTTACACTAGCATATGTAAATGCACTGTGGCCTAGAGTAAATAACACAGTGTAGAGCATATCTGATTGTTCAGTACAGCAGCAAACATAAAATGTAAGGTATTTTGGTGAAACCAACCTCATAGTTCAAGACACCACTCTCGCGTAGAGATGATTCAGCTTCTTCTATATTGCCAGTATCCGGCTTCTTATCAACTTGTCCGGCTAGGCAAGAATGTCCACTTGCGGAAAGGTCCTTGATTACAAGAGATTCAGATGAAGGAAACACTTCATCTACTCCTCCCAAAGGCTCCCCTGAGCGTAGACACTTCATGATCCTCCTGCAAACTCTTCCTGATTTCACCTCTCCTCCTATGTCTAATCCTGCTCTCCATACTGTTTCTCCTGACTCAAAATTCTGCCCAGAGAAAATGTTAAACCAATTTCACACATCAAAATTCAAAACACAGACATCACAAAAAACAACAATTTCAGAACTTTCAGCTCTCTGTTCATGCATGTAGATTAAGCAAAAATCAAGACAATCACAGGTTTGGAATTTCCAAATTCAGTGGAATTGAAATTCCAGAACAGGAAAGCAAACATGACACAAAATTACAAAGTAATTGGAAACAGACAAGCATAACTCTTTTAGTCAACAGCCGCAAACCCCAACACTAAAAAGTGAAATCCGAATCAAACCCATTTTCTTCATTCTGTTTTATTCACGCAAACCCCATTATAATTTCTAAAACAACATATCAAACAGAGGTGAAGAAAATGATAAGAAAACCAACTTCACAGAATTGAAAAAACCTACCCACAATGACTCAGCAAGTAAAATTCAGGGGTAATTATAAAGTGAAACAACTAGTGAATTCAGCTGAGGAAACGATTTGAACTTCAAACCGTGGAAACTAGTAGAAAAATTGAACTCTTCAACAGCCCAAATACAAAGAAAAAAAATGTACAAAAAAATAAAGACAAAAAAAACTCTCACCCTTTGAATTTCCCGAAAGGAAAGCAGAGCATACAAACAGCAACACCCATTACTGAATTTGAGCAATCAAATCAAAGCCACGTTGAATCAACGAAAGCAAAAGAACAGAACCTTTCCTAATTTACTTTTCTACAGCTTCTTTATTTAATTTTCCCCCCTTTTTCCTTGTGTTTAGATGAACTGAAATTGGTGCTGAAATTGAACAGAACGGTGATGCGAATTGAAGTAGAAGCGTAAGTGACAAGATCTTAAAGCAATAGCATAAGCATAAAGCATGGGAAGGGATGAGGGGTTGGGTTTGGTTTGGTTTAATGATGTTAATTTTTTGTTTTGTCTGTTGTGGGATCGTGATAATTAGTGGTGGTAGGGGGAGGTAATTAGGTGCCACGTGGGATAAGTTTCAACGTTGTTGGTGTGTGTGTTGGCTGTCATTTAAACGGTCATTAACTACATTGTCACACCTTCATGTATCACACACTCCACGCCTTCCATTCCATCTACTACTACTTCATAGTAGCCCCCGCAAATTTAATGTGCAATTCCATTTTTTGTTTGCCATATAAACCCCACCACATTATATTAATAATTGATAATTAGGGTGATACATTTTGAATGATCAATTTCTTTAATGATGAAATTGTCTCTTTTTCTTTAAATTTTATATTTTATATTAGGTTAAATTAATATTTTCTTTAAATAAGTATATTTTGAGTTTCTTTAATTTTTACCTTAATTTTTTCAATCAATATTAAATATAATGAAAACATTATAAATTACCTATAAAATAAATTTTTATTAAACTTGGATATTTCATAAAATTAAAAATGCTGTATTCTATAATATTAATTTAAATTTTTATTTAAGAACCTAATCTCATTTTATCACTTTATTTATGATTTTTTAGCTTAAATTTTTTATCTATGTACCTTTAAAAATATGTTTTATACGTGAAGTTATATATAATAATATATTATCATTTTCTTCTTAATAATATCCCAAAATTTAAAATATTACATGTATTGCAAGGATTTCTAAATGTGATATATTTATTAGTTATATGAACTATTTTTATTTGACCATTTTTATATTACAATTTCATGATTTTATTTAATTTATATATTTTCAATTCAATTTTATCCTACTTAATTAGACCCGTCTTAATTCGACTCATATACCACCAAGTTTTTTCATATTTATATATGAATGAGTTCATGTCTATAGATTATACACTATCAAAAATTAAGATTGAATGTGAGACAAATAAAATACATTCTAACCGATCCAACCAACACCCTAATAATATTTTGTAGGCTTAAATGGCCTTTTGGTTCCCCTATTACAGCTTATCTGCGATTTTGATCCCCTTAATTTTTTTTTTCACAATTTTGATCCTATGAAGTTTGTTGTACTCTTCCATTTTTTAAGTTAATTGAGTCTCCATCTATTTGTAAGCAGTGTGTTCTGTTCACGATATAACTTACTTTCAAAAAGATTAAACACCTCGAGACTCAATTGACTTTCAAGACGAAAGAGTATAACAAACTACGGAGACCAAAATCGTGAAAAAATTTAGGGATGTCAAAATCGTGAAAAAAATATTATGAAAACCAAAATATTGAATAGGTTATAATTGGGGAACAAAAGTGCAATCAAGCCGTAAATGCGGTACCCTGATTGAAGAATAAGTATTGACTTTGTTTATTGCCTTAAAATGTCTTCTTTTCCATTTGTGTTTGACAAAACATATTGGAATTAAAAAAAATTTAATACACTATGAATGTTTGCATTTTTTATTTGAAAATGATATATTTACATTACATCTAGCTAGGCATAAATATATAAATTATAATATATGAGTTTAATATATGTGTGTGTGAATAAATGTATTTTAACTTTTTTAATTAAAATATATTATTATATATTCTTATTTTTATACTTTACATCATTTATGTAACAAAATAATATAATATATTTGGTTTCTTACTTGAAAACAAGGAAAAAAAAACTTACATTTTCAGCGGTTTATAACGCACTATAATAATTAATAATTGAACATATATATTTTGACCAAAAAATAAATGGGAATTTGGCAGTGGAAGACTGGGAAAGTAACGTGCTTGTACTGGCAAAACGACAACTACCATTACTATATATGTGTGGATTTATTAAAAATGGCACGTTTGACATCCTGGATGTGATAAAACGTACATCACATTCATGCCACGTAAAAAATGAAAAATCGTCTTATTTTTTAATCTGGTCAGAAGCATCTATTATTTTTAATTATCAATTTAGTGTTATAAAGTAGTTGGCACGTGAGAAAAGTGAGTTAAAATAAAATATTTATAAGAGTGTGTTTGTTTTCTCATCTAAAATTATTTTTAGAAAGTGATCAACTTGGAAATATATATCGCTTCCAAACTTGGTACAATTAAAAAAATACTTTTACATATTATTGATTTCTAGAAAATTTGAAATATCCATATTTTAAATCTTATTTTCATGATAATAGATGAGAATAAAAGTTATTTTTTCATACTATTTTTCATTCTTAAAAATATCATTAAATGACCAAACATGCATGTTTATGAATTTATGTTTATGAATTTAGAGAGAATAATATTCCTAGGATTAGGAACATCGATCATCCCAGGAGCAAGGGCGCCATAGCTAGAAATTTTTATAGTTAGCTAGGATCGGTATAAAGTAATAAAAGATTACAATACAAAATATTAGATATATTTTAAATACAAATATTCTTTAAATAAAGTTCTTCATTAATTTTTTTATAGTACCAAATAAATATATTAAGTTGAACTTTTCAATAAGATTTCTATAAGAAAGTCATCTTTCACTTTATTACAAAACCAGATTTTACAATTTTACTTAAAAAAAATATAGTGTGGTATAATTTCATGATCAAATTAAATAAATTACAAATAAAGGTATTTAAATATCGTAAACTATAAGATTTTCTTCACTGCTAATTTTTTTCGTACTTTTGAGTTTTTTTTTTTACTTTTTCCATGCTTTCCATCATTCCATGTGATATCTCTATTTTTCTATAAATTTATACGTTCAATCAAATTTTATATTTAATTTTGAATAACTCATATCTTCTCGAAACTATTCTTTCCTTCTTCGGTTAGTCCTTAAGGGTGTGTTTGTGAGTTTGAAAGAAGGGGAAAGGAAGGGAAAAGAAAGGATTAGAATGGGAAGGAAGGAGAGGAGAAAACTTTGTAATCCAATTACACTCACAAACATAAGGGAGGAAAGGATTTCCTGTAAATTTTTTCGTTCCCTCCATTTCCCTTCATTTCCTAACTCGCAAACACACCCTAATTAAATAAAAAATATACAAAAAGTAGTCCTCAAATTTTTCTCTATTCTTCAAGTTGTTAATCTTTCACATGTTAATTAGTCCTTAAACACCATAGTTTGAGACTAATGTGAAGGATCAAAAAAATGTTCAAAGACTTTTTCATGAATATTTTTATTTGAATACTAAATTGAAGAGAAGAATAGTTTGAGGATGATGTTGAGAATTTATTCATTTAATTTTAGATATTTTATATCTTCTAATTAAGAAAAATAATCAATATAAAGATATCTTCTAATTAAGAAAAATAATTAATATAAAGATAACAAATAAAGAAAAAATTAAAACTGGTTTTTTAAAAAAAATATAAAGATAATACATAGTAAGTAAATTAATCATAAAAAAATTATATGATCGATCTACAAAATATTGGGATCCAAATCAATAATTGATAAGTTATTTTATATGAAACCTACATAATTAATAAAAAAATTAAAAGACTGTGGCTCTTGCCAACCCTCCTTTAACTTGGCCTATGCCAAGAAATACAATATTACACCTTGAAATAAACATACTCTAAAATCATTTATAATAATTTAAACTTAAAAACTCATTAGTTAATATCAAATCAAAATACGTACCTTAAGGACAATTATAATGAAGTGGTATTTTTAATTAAGATTAAATATTATATTTTTTAATAAAAACTTTAATTTTCATTTTCAATTACAAAGCTCATAGGGGAGAAAAGAGGGTAATTACCATAGTCTTGAAAACCAGACCGGACCGGCCGGTCCGACCGGAAAATCGGTGAACCGGTCCCGTGTTCGGTCCAAATAAACCAGTGAACTGTTTTGCAAAAAAACCGGTAAACCGGTCAAAACCGGTAAAAAATCGGTTGAACCAGTCTTTCATAAAAAAAAACTATTTTTTTATTTTTATTTAATTTAAAATATTTTTAAGATAAATAAAAACATATGGCTGAGAATTACACATAGATATTTATTATTTTATCAATTATTTTTATTTTTTTGTTTTATAAACCTTATAATAAGGTTGTTTAAATAAGTTTATAACTTCACATATCTTAATTTCTTATAATTTTGTGTTATTTTATTAATTAAAATATTATATAATATTTAAAATATATATTTAATTAATACCGGTTCGACCACGGTTCAACTGCGGTTCAGATTGAACCATTAAACCGTGAACCAGTGCCTTCACCGGTTCAATTACCGGTTCGGTTTTTAAAACATTGGTAATTACATCGACGCGAGCACATATAAAAAAAAATGTATAATTTTACAAGTTTATTCACTTCTAAAACACGTGATGATATGAATGGGTTATATATAGCACTCAGCAGCAATTTTATAAATATATATGTTGCTGCATCTCTAATTTAATTCCAGTCAAGTTTTGCAAGTTTAATTTTGGTTGTTTTTGTTTTGTATCGAGCAAGTTAATTAATATTCTCTGCATAATAATAATAATAATAATAATAATAATAATAATAATAATAATAATAATAATTATTATTATTATTATTATTATTATTCAATCGAATTAATATATAAACATAGAACACAACAGAGCTTCAAACTTCCTGGTCCAGCACCAACTATATACGGAGAACATACCAGTTGATTAATTAAGTTCTCTTAGAGGTTTCGATATACATTAGCAGTAGCTAATATAACAATTACACCCCAAAATAAAATACCAGTCATATGTGCACTAGTCATTGGATCAATATGAATGTATAGACAGTTTTAGATAACGATCGAATACATATCATAACTCAATTTTTTTTAACAAAAGTTTGACTTGTTACGTAACTTCGATATGTTACACCCAAAAATTTTCAGTAGATCATGAATGGCGGAACAAAGTTCATACGCCATAAGACCACGACGATTCCGACGAAAGGTTTAAATTAATGACATGTTGGATGCCATGATTTAAATTAAATTAATCTCGTGCACCTTAAATTAACAATAATAACAATATATACAACACCAGCACTTTATATGCAAACCACACAAATGTTAACATGTTGCCATATACATATGAATATAGTACATACATTCATCCTAAAAAGCATAACCAGATACGATCGTGACCAAATGGCCAACAACCTTTGAGCAAATTGGTTGCTACTTATTACGGAACTCCACATTAAGAATTATTTATTGTCCTAAAATTTAAAAAGGATTCAAATTCAAACAGTTGAGAAATTTTTGACATTGACACAATATTCATGAATTTATAACTCTTCTAAAATAAGATATTTCCTTTAAAAAGAGACAAATCATAATTATTAAATAAAAATTCAATGGTTGAAATGTAAGGAATTTTATAATTTATTATAAATATACACGCATACATGTGTTAGGCAAAATAACATATCCAAGTTCATAAAGTACTAGGCTGCAAATACTCAACTTATTGTATTAATATGTAATAATTACAAGATAGAAAACAAAATTAGTATAATAAAAATTTTAAGAAAAATAAAATTAACTTTTCCTCTCAGTTCCAAATCAAAATTGAAGCATGGAGATTTTAATATATTCTAACATGTCTGGATTACAGACCTATATATTTTACACCTTTAAAACCCCAGTTTAGAGTTTGTAAATTGAGTTTTGTCTACACAATATATTTGGAAAAAGTATAATTAGAATGTGTTTAAATATTATTTTAGATCTCTGTAATTAGAATGTGTTTATATATTTTTCATTAAATCAAACCATAATTCACAGATTATAATTTAAGTAAAAGAACAAAGAAAATAATAATCGTGTCTCACATGTGCATTGCATTTGCATAATTCCCATGTCGCATACCAAATATGTAAATGTAATCAGTCCGAGACAGTTATTGGGGTGCGGTGTAGCAATTATTGGGCCACGCCACGCCCTATACCAAAGTAGAGTACCCTGAACTTCCCCATTGAAGATTTTTTTTTATGTTAACCACAAGTATCCCCTATTACCAGGAGCAATCCTGTTCGGGACTTAATCACAGTTAAGGTTATTCGGCTTAGTCACAGTTAAAGCTCTTCACCCCTCCCGAAGAGTGTGTTTAGTGGGGATCGAACCTGGGAGCTCTTCCCATATTTCGGGGCTTAATCACAGTTATTGGGCTTACTCATATTCATAAACTAATTCGATTGATCATAGATTATACATGACCAAAAAAAATCATAGATTATAATTCACCATTTCCCATATTTAAAATTTGCATGACGGCCCCTTTACCTTTTTAAGAGAAAAACTAACACTATTTTAGTGTTGATAAATTGAACTGTTTCGATCGGACCGGCCCAAAAAAACGTAAGGCTGGACCGCTCGGATCTTTATTTTGGACCGCTCGGATCTTTATTCTACCAAAAAAAAGACAACTCAAACTTTTTAATTCAATATGTAAAAATCCGTTAGTCACACTAGACCAAGTTGAGTCGGGTAGTCCGAATTCTTATCTCCAAACGTTTTGGTGTTATTTATTTAATTGATACTAAATGTTTTATATTGCTTCAATCAACCGTCATTTGTCTTTATCTTTTAATAAAAGAAGAAAAAAAGGGTGTTTCAATTTGACGGGAACACTCACACAAATCATGTATCCAAACCTAATTTTTAAGTTGTGCTGTATCAACTTAGTTTTTGCCTAAGGAACTGGTTATTGATTATTGAAGGACTAAAACCCAAACAACATGATTATTCAATCAATCTAAGAACAAAAAGTTGTTACTTAAAGCTTGTCATCCCCTCAAAATTAGGGGCTGTGATACATCCCAATTGGTGAGAATTGGCTCCTCATCTCTGACTACTTACTGCAGATTACAGAGCAAACTCAAATGGGTAATACTGTAATAGACCCGTATCAGCATAATGAGACCCTTTTATCATGATTTGCACCACACTTCTCTCATCACCATTTAAGAAAATTTCTATAGCATAATAGTTGAGCACTTGGAGTTCGCCATTTCCAAGACTCATACGTATCAGATAAAGATTTCCAGCTTTGAAATTCCCAACACAGAAAAGCCAACACTTTATAAGGAATTAATGAATAGCCCCATTACATTAAAAACTTTTAAACAACCAACTTTTTACGACTATTAATTAAATGTCTTTATAATTGTGGGCAAAACCATTGAAGGGAACCACAATTTTTCAACGAAATAGAAATAAAATACGCATGCTCCTACTATTCACGCATCAGATTCTGATTCTGTTTATGCAAGAATGAATCTTGCAGCTTCAGTTATTATCATCAATAACCGCTAACAATAACAGATAAACAGTCCTAATCTAAAAAATGAGTGACACAATTATCTGGACAGAGAAAAAGAAAAACCCAATTTTATTTCCGGCTGTAAATTCATTAATCAATTAACAGATCGTTTCACAATTAAATGGCACATAATTATACAGGCAAGCTTCAATTTTTTTTCTTTAAAAATGTGGCACTATCGTTAAACACAGTCTAATCACACTTTGACTTATGATATAATCAAATGAGGGATAAAACACACACAAGCACAAATAAATTAACAAGAAGCCAGTAAGATAAACAACTAGAGAGTATTAAAACAGAGGAAATTAAACGAATCAAATAAAAGGATTGAAAATTATAGAAACGAAAAGCATGTATTTTGCATGTGAATGGATACATCATGAGGGATGACATACAAGTTGCATGCATTCAGAAAAAGAAATTTTGCTAATTTTCTGTCTCAGATTTCAAAAGAAAAAAAAGATCGGAGGAGAAATTTTGCTAATTTTCTCTCCCTCGGGTTCGCTCTGTCTTGAACGGAACAAAACGGGAGAGAGCGAATGGGATTATCCCACGTGTCCTCTAGGACTATCCCTGTTTGTCTGTTAGATCACAAGTGTAAGAAACGGGCGAGTTGAGTGGGGTTCACAACACCGGGGAGGTGGGTCCCACCACCTTTCAACAAGCCCGCCACTTCCGCGTACCTTTCCCGCTCCTCCTCCGCTCTCCGGCACGGCGCCGCTGTCGCCATCGCTTCCCCTTCCTCGCCGCCGCCGTCCTCCTCCATCGGCTTCGCTTTCATTCCCTGTGGGGCCCATGGCTGGCCCAAGAGGGTCCCCTTGGTGAGGTACTCGTGGGCCAGGTAGCCCGCTAGCAACTGATTGGACGGCATCGGCTCTAAGCCTTTGTTGGTGGTGGTTATCGGCTCTGAGCCGAGCCGAGGAATCGGCTTATCCGGTTTGAGTATTTTGGGGGTTGTTGCGGGTATGGGCTTGGGCCTGTCAAATGGGTCATCTCTCTCTTTGCGCTTATTGGTTGTGCTACTAGGTGTCAACACACGACGAGGGGGTAGACGCATCGTTTTGGTATTCATAGCTCTCTATCTGCATGCCACGTCACTACCAAACACACCCTCAAATAAAATTTCAAAACAAAATAAATGCCTTTTTTGAAATAATAAAAAAAGAAACAAACCAACAGGAATTATCTCGTCTTCGGGAAATGAGGGTTACGTGAAAAAGTGGGAAGATATAACGGGTAAATTCAAAAAAAATAAAAGGGCAAAATAGTAAATTCACGGTAAACAGATGGGGCACGCTCTGGGGTGAAGAGGATGTGATTAGAAACGAGAGAGATGAGAGAGAAATTGTGGCCGGAATCTGGCAAATTTTGAAGATTTAAGAAAAAGATAGATGAGATAGAGAGAGACGCAAAGAGAGAGAAAGAGAGAATGGGGAGGTAGAGAGAAAATGTGAGACTGACAGGGTAGAGAGGAGAAATGCGCAACGGGTCAGGGGCCACGATATTTATAGTGGTGGTTCTGCTTATTTGCCCTTGTGAACTTGCGTATATTACGTGAATGCCAATGGGTGGTTGAAATGACTTAATTACCCCGCTCATTTTATTATGTGCGGAGACATACTTCGACCCTTTCCCTTGCCAATTACGCGCAATAATCAGAATGGATTTGCATATCATAAACATTTTTTCGTGTTTAGCCATAATAAGTCTGAATTTGGCTTGTAATTAGTGATCTAAACCTATTTAACTGTTTAGTCCAATAAACAGAGAGTTTGGCTCGTGTTTGTTGAAATTTAACGAAAATTTAATATATTCATTCTAAGTACGTGATAAATTTATTTTTTTTTAAATGTTCAATTTAAATGCTTATCCAAACGTAGCTAGCACGTTGGATTTATGATTATAAATAAATTATAAAGTTTTCCTTCAGTTTGTTGGAGGGTAAATACTAAATAGAGAGGAAAAAATAAAGTGTGGGAAATTTAAAGGTGTGGGTCATACCTAAAAATATTTTTCTCCTCAATAAAGGAGAAATGAAGTGAAAATTCACTCTTACATTCTTTTATTTCTTTCCTACCAAATAAGATGAGAGAAAAATAAAATATATTTTTATTCTATTTCTCTCTCATTTCTCTCATATCAAATAATCTAAATTTTTTCACTATTTCTCACTTATTTCTTTTCACTCTATTTCTCTCTTTTTATTTTTTTTCACTCTATTTCTTTTTACTCTACCAAACACATTCTTTAAAATTTATTTTAAGCATCATCTGTATTTTTTTATTTCGTGATATATTAGTAAAAAGGCTTAAAATTAAGTTAGACTTTTTTTTGGCTAAGCATAAAATTAAGCTACACTTATGTCTTTCATAGAGTGATTTTAATAGTCAATCATTTAAATAATTTGATAATATATAATTAAATGGATTATCAATATTAACATGTTGTCACATATATTAGTTTTTTGTTTTTATTTTTTCTGGCCCGTTAGGCCCATTCCATTCAACTAAAAAAACTAATATACTAACCCACGTAATATGCAGATAAATATTTTTATTTAATTAAAATCAAGGTTAAATATGATTTTTAGTCTCGAAAATATAGTCGAGATTTATTTTAGTCTCTATAATTTAAAAATAGTGAATTTGGTCCATCAAAAGGTGAAAATACCTCTTTACGGTCCTTATTGATAAAAAAACCATAGTAAAATCTGTAGGAGAATTGTATGATATTAAAAACTAATTGTCCGTTTGGTTCACACAATTGAGTATAATTGATTCTAGAATCAATTGTTGAAAATAAGTGATACACGCTTTATGAAGCGTGTTGGACAGAAGTGATTTAAAATTAATTCTGTCAAATTGATTTTGCATTATTACTAACCGATAACCAAACAAGCTATAAAATTAGTGTATTTTCAATTATTGAGTGATTAAATCACCGATTTTGAATTGTAGGGATTAAAACCAAAGTTTGACTATATTACTGAGAATGAGATTGAAAACATATTTAACCATTAAAATTAATTTTATAATTAATTAATAATTTTAAATTTTAAAACATAAAAATTAGAATAATTTTGGATAAATATTCAATTTACATTATTATTAATAAAGATAAGAATAAGGATATATACTAAAAAAAGATTGAAATAGCTGGGAAATGATAGAATAAAGTTTTGAAGCATAATAAAATTCAAAAATTTAGGATTAACATTTATTAGCATTTAAAATTCAAATATGGAAAGAGAAAAAATTAGTATTAAGGAATGAGAGAGAGAATCTCACCATCAAAAGTAGTGTGTGAAATTGATCATCAATGAGAAAATAAGAGAGAATGCTAAAAATCGTAAAGAAAGAGAGCAGGGTGCATGAGTGAATCATTCTCTAAGGTAATGTTTCAAAATTATAAAATAGAGAGTTAATATGTCACATCATGTATTATTTGATTATTATCAATAAATTTTTTTATGAAAATATGGATGAAAAGTATATAATAAAAACTAAATTGGTGTATTTCTAATTATTGAGGGACAAAAACCATTGATTTTAAAATATAAGAACTAAAAACGAACATCGACTATATTTCAGGGACCAACTCAAAAAAATATTTATTTTTAAATAATTAATATTTTTAAATACACATTCAATGATAAATAAATATATTAAAGTGTAAAACATAATTGAATCTAAAATGTATTTAAATTTGATATGCAAATATTATAGTTTAATTAGTTTAAATTGGGAACTCAATAAATCAACGAGGGTTGGTTCAAGTGGTACATGTTTGATTTCCCCTTAAGCAAGGTCTCGGGTTCGAGTCTTGTGGATGGAAAAAATCTCCGCTGGGAGAGCTGACCCACCATGATGTGGATGTTCCCGGCTCGAATTGGATTGCCTCCTATGGAGGATACCTGTGGTTTAAAATATATATTAAATGATAGTATTTACTTTGAATTTGAACGAGTAATTTTAATCATATTATTCAACCGGTGATATTTCATATAATTTTATGATTATTACATTTTTTATATAGTTTAATTTTTAGAAAATTAACCAATTATCATATTATTAAGATTTATAAAGTCAAATATTATTTTTATAATCATAAATTGAAAAATTGTATATTGTTAAACGGTAGTGATAAGAACTTGAATTTGAATAAAAAAATTGGAATCGATTCATGATTAGAACCACACCTATTTTAATTTTGAAATATTAGCATTTTGAAGAAATTGATAGGGGATTCAAGATATCATGTAAAGGAGAGGTGTGAAAGAATGGATTACAACGATAAGTTGTATAAATATTTGTAAGAATTATCTTGACTTAAGATCAAATTTTAGAAAAAAAATATTTAGTTGTGGAATCAATTTTAAATAAAAATTACCTAAACCAGTTAAGAATTGGCAAAATAATAAATCTGCTCCTGAATCCACTTTTATATCTGAAAATATACTAAGTTTTAACGTTGCTCTCATACTCACCGGAAGATGAACGGAATTTCCATATTAATTCACATGGCTTTTTTTAAATCTAAAAAGTAAAAAGAAATAAAAAAAAACTTGAAAAGTTTCCTTCTAATTATAAAAGGTTTGAATTCCTCGTCATCTAATACTATCAATTTGACATTAATCCCTTTTTGTCTTGGAGTTTCTCATTTAAAATTTAAAATATATTAATTAAGAAACACATTTATAATTTTCATATAATGTTCTCATTATTTTGTGAATATTTTTATTTAACTTTAGAAGATCCATCCTTTATACTTAAGTTTTTTTAGTTATACTTTATACTTGATCTTTTGAGTCCTTTAGCCATGAAATCTATTCTATTTTGACATTGGTTAATTGCCCTTTGATTCATAAATTGTGGGACCATTTATGAATCAAAGGGCACTTAACCATAATTGATTTCAAATCATTTTCATCTAACATGTTTCGTAAATTTTGTATTATTTATCTTCTACCATTAATTCTATAAGTCTATCAAAATCAATTTTGTCTAATTGTAAACCAAACAGACCCTGAATCTTTAAATACAAAGTCTTTTAAAGAACAATGTGTGGTTTTTTTAAATATTTTTATTTTAAATTAATTTAAGGGTTAAATTTATTTTTTGTCCCTCAAGTTCGACCCGAATTTATTTTTTAGTCCATAAGCTTTAAAATCATTGGTTTGGGCCCCTGTTCTGAAATTACGTAACCGTAGTCCCTCCTCTTATCACTATTAACTTTGACGCTGACGTGACAAACGAATTTCTGTGTTAGTTTGTCCAGTCAGTTTTCATGACCATGAGGTGACAATTGAATTACATCTAAGCTGATAGTCAAATTTTATTTAGGATTTTCTTAAATTTAACTTCACATTTTTCATTAACAGGGAAAACCAACAAAAATGATTGGATGAGCTAAGGTGTGATCAAATTGTCATATAATGGTCATTGAATTTGACTGAAAAAGCTGACATAGAAATTTTTTTCTCACGTCAACGTCAAAAGTTAATAGTGTTAAGGGGAGGGATTAAAGTTACGTAATTTCAAAACATGGGAGACTAAAGTTACGTGATTTCAGAACATGAGGGACTCAAACCAATGATTTTAAAGTTTAGAGACTAAAACCAAATTCGAGTCAAATTTCAGGGGCTAAAAACTATTTAACACTTAATTTAAACTGATTTGGCAAGTTCATTTTATAATTTTAAACATTCTCTCTCTTAAGTATTTTTCATATGAAATTATATTTATATTTTTAAAAATATAAAATCTATAGTCACAAAGTACTTATCACAAAATTAGGGTTAAGAAGATATGAAGATATTTTTTAAGAAAATTAATCTATATTCTATTTATATTTTATTCATGAAACTTAAATTAGGGTTGAGGATAAGAATAAAAATGGAAAAATTTTATTAAATAATATTTGTTATTTTTTTATATTTATGATGTAAATAATATTTTCTTTTTTAATAATTTTTTTATGTTTTTTTGTAGTACTATCCCTAATTCTAATGATTCATGTCATCAAAGAAAACGTAAGAGATGAAAGATAAAAGTAATTATATTAAATGTAGGATTATGTGTGTTTTAAAAGTTTGTTAAATATTGATGTTTTCTGGCAAAATAGTATGTATTTAGGGACTGTTTGTTTTAAGCTCTTTTTCAAAATTGTGTTTGTGTAAAAGTAATAACTGATTTTCTGTTGAGCAAACATACATTTGAAACTTTTCAACCGTAAAACAAACAGATTATCCGATTTACTCGTCTCGGCATCTGAGTTGTCCGATCTTCATCGGACGACTACCATTTGATGAATGCGGTGAATGCGTGAATTTGTGAATGCAGGGAATCCGGATCCCATACTCGTTAGCCCCTCACAAAATTTTAAAACACATTTAGTCCTGCATTTTTTTTTTGTATGTGTAAATCACAAGTATTATTCACGAGAGGATCCTATATTTAATATAAATACGGTTTTATTTCACCTCTCTTAATGATGTATATTCTAAAGCTAATAAGTGTGTAAACCACTTATGGGTGTCTGGAAGCGCTTATTTTATAATGTAAATACTTATATACATTTCTGGATAAACTTATGAAAATATCTTATGACCCGTTTATAAGCTATTTTCAGCTCATTTCATTAAGCTTCTCAAAGTACCTCATTTCCCTATTGGTCCTCACCCACTTTGGTTTTCAGTTTTTGGTTTTGAGTTGTAAAAAATTGATTGAAAATTTTTAAAAACCAAAAACTGAAAACTCGCAACCACCCCGAACGGCCCCTGGGCCTGTTTGGTTTGCATTTTCATTTCCTGTTTCCATTTTCTGTTTCCAGTTTTCTTAAATTTTACAAAGGAAAAACTGGAAATGCTGGAAACCAAAATTTGCTGTTTTCAGCATTTCCAGTTTTTCCATTGTAAAATTTCTAAAAACAGGAAACAGAATGAAAACAGAAAATGAAAACAGAAAACGTTTCCTCAAACCAAACAGGCCCTTAGTTTGCATTTTCATTTCCTGTTTCCATTTTCTGTTTCCTGTTTTCTGAAATTGTACAAAGGAAAAACTGGAAATGCTGGAAACAAAAATTTGCTGTTTTCAGCATTTCCAGTTTTTCCTTTGTAAAATTTCAGAAAACAGGAAACAGAATGAAAACAGAAAACGTTTCCTCAAATCAAACAGGCCCTTAGGTGCCGTTTGGTGTGGTTTTCAGTTTTCAGTTTTCAGTTCTGAAAATTTTAAAAATCAAAACCAGTCTTCATTTTCAGTTTTATGGTTTCTAGTACTTTCAGTTTTTAATTTCGATTTTCAGTTCTATGCATTATAGGAATAATTTTTCCATAAATAATATGAAAAAATTATTACATGACCACTAATAATTTTCAATAAATCATGTGAAAAAATTATTGTATCCTCATGTCCGTGTCATATTATATCCATGTCTGAATTCACATTCTTGCTTCCTAGATCCAAACTAGCAGGAGGAACAAAAAAATTATAAAATAATACACAGACAGAGTGAAACGAGAGATATTGACAATGGTGCTTACAAGGAAACTCAAACGTGGAAGATGAGTTCCATATAAAGAGGGGTATGTTCAATGTATTTCAATTCAAGCGATAGCATTGCAACCAAGGCCAACCTGAATTTCTTCAAAATTCAAGCATCTGTGAGTTCAAAACTTTCCCAAATTCCACACGCATAAGAAGATAAGTAAATATAGCAGAAAAAAGCTCGACATTCAAAGCTAAAGATAACACAATCTGAATGATACACATCAACAATAACACAATCTGCAACAACCACATCACAGAACAAAGTTCAACGACATGATACATAGCACAGTAAATTAACATTAATTCCTTGCTACAAAGGCATTCCCAAAATCTCCAACCCTTTGTTCCCCACCCCCGCTGCATCGTGCAGCTCCTTCCGCATGCCTTCTGCACCTTCTGTGTCCCGGCCATGGCCGCTCCTTCCCATCTGGCCGCAACTCCATCATCTTCCTTTTTTTTCCTTTCCCAGAACCCCTCACCGACTATGGCTATTTACCCCAAAACACAAATCGTAGAAAGGAAAAAAAAATAAAGGAAAAAATGAAAGAAAAAAATACTCACCGTGGCTTCGTCGAACAGAGAGTGAGAAGTTGGTTCAGATATGGGAAGCTTGGAAGAAGGGAAGATTGAGAGAGTTAGGTAGAAGGAAGTGTCAGTGCAAAGAGCAAAAAGAATGAAAATGAAGACATAAAACTTTTTTTTTTTAAAATAAGGTGATTTAGTTTTGAAACTTGTGTAAAAATCATTTCAACCCCTTTTTATCCAAACATGTTTTATTTTTAAATTTGTATTATAGAACCAAAAATCGGAATCTGACAACCACCTCAAATGACACCTTAAATGTTTATGACACAAGCTAGCAAGTGATTAGCACTAATTAAATAAGCACTTAATTAAGCTATTTTCCTAAACACAACATTAGCTGCCACGTGGCATGATTAAGTTCCCCTTAGGTGCTCATTTCTTTCACAATCCTCTCCCCTCTTTATTTTTCCCTTTATGTGAGGATCCAAAGGGTGTTTTTCTCCTTACAATAATTTTATTGTTATTTTGTTTTTGTTTTTCGGTGTTTTGCCCTGTTTAATATTAAAAAACACACTATTTTCCACTAATTGTAAAAAAGTTTTTAATCAGAAAATATGTTATATTTTCAAAAATTAAAACATGTTTAACTTTAAATTTAATATCAACATTAGTTTTTTCATCTTTTATGTCATTAGTTGATACAATGTTTTATTTGGACCCTCTCCATTATTTCCAACAAAACTTAGTTATGAAAAATTATGAATCACAATGTAATAAAGTAAAATCCATAGTTAATTCCTAGTTATTCCGTAGCTAAAGTTTACTAGAGAGGCAAAATGGCTAGAGAGGATGCTTAGAGTACAATGTGTGTAATGTGGAGATTAATAATGACTAACTTTTTTCCTAAAAGAATAATAATTTTCATTCATATTTTAATTTTTTTATTAAGACCCTATAATTCCACTTCTTAAAATTCATTGTGAGATTTGAATTTTAAGTCTCAAATTAATTTTTTAGAATTTAAATTCTTCTAACCGTTTTATTCGAAGAAAGCCCTTTATAAACAATTTTTAAATTTTAGAATAAAATTAAGTAATGAAAATTAAAAAAAAAAGTGAAAACTAGTCCTAAAAAGTTCAGAGTAATGATATATAGACATCCCAAGTTTTCACACATGTATTCAACACCTCTCATTTCTCTATATCTTTTTTCTCATCACATCATATTTACCATTTATTTTTCTTCTCTTCCTATATCTCATTACTTGTAATGATTCATATCTTTTCCAATGGTGTAATTGTATCAAACGACTTTAACTACTAAATAGCTATGAAAATATTTGTTAGCTAATTTGATAGTTGTTTCATAGCTATGACGTAAATAACTTATGATGAGTAAACTAGTAGATCAGTTACTGACTTTTAGCTTATTATGATAGTTGTTCATAGCTATGACGTAACTAACTTATGATGAGTAAACTAGCACATCATAACTTATGATGTAACTAAATAGCTATGAAAATATTCGGTGTAGGGATTGTCTCCCGCCTCTGCAGCAGACATTAGCTACCGAATAGCTATGGATTAGCTATGAATTTTAATTGTGTAGTTATTTCGTAGTTATTCCACAGTTGATTTCTGATGCAGATGCGGGAGACGATCCATATCCAAATATTTGTTAGCTAGTCTTAACTAATAAGTAGCACTGCGAAAAAGGATGAGTTAAAATTATGAGTAAACTAGCAGATCGGTCACTAACTTTTAGAGCACTATACACATTAGTTCTTGATTTTTAACAAACCTCCTTTTAGTTCTTGATTTTACTTTCCATCTAACACTTTAGTCCAAAATCATAACTTCGATTAAGTCAGTGTTGATGCGTCACGTTAAGTGACACATAGACTACCTAACAGGACATAAAATGATGTCCATTTTCCCATTTTTTAAAATTTGAAACACCTAGTCTCAATGGTCGCTTCTTCTTCTTCTTCCCTTTTCTCGTTCTTCATTTATCTTCTTCAACGCCACTTTTTAAGTGATTTCCAGGGCTAGGCGTCTCACACTTTAAAAAAATGAGTAAATTGACGTCATTTTTATCCTACTAGGTAGCCCACGTGTGACTTAATATAACACATCAACACCAACTTAACTGCCACTAAAATTTGGACAAAAGTGTTGGATGGAAATTAAGGACCTGTTTGGTTTACATTTTCATTTCCTGTTTCCATTTCCTGTTTTCATTCTATTTCCTATTTTCTGAAATTTTATAAAGGAAAAACTGGAAATGCTGGAAACAGCAAATTTTTGTTTCCAGCATTTCCTGTTTTTCCTTTATAAAATTTCAGAAAATAGGAAACAGAAAATGTAAACAGGAAATTAAAATGCAAACCAAACAGGCCCTAACGTCACAGACTAAAAGAAGATTTATTAAAAGTCATGTACTAAAGTGAATGGTGCCCTAAAAGTCAGGGACCAACCTGCTAGTTTTATCTTAAAAATATCACCCAAAAGTTTGTCCTATTCTACCCGATTAAATTAAAAATAGATGGGAAAAAAATTATGTATTAATTAAAAACAAACCACAATACCTCTAAATATTGGCGTGATAGTGGGAGAAAGTGTTTTAGACATTAAACACATTTTCTCCCTCTCCTCCGTGTGTTTTCTTTTCATACAAATGGTGAAAAAATTACAACACAAGTACTTTTATCATAGTTATAAAAATCAGACCAGACTAACTTGTTTGACCAGAAATCGACACAATATTCGGTTCAAATCATCCAAAAATTTGGTTGGTTTCAGAATCGACGAGAAATGGTCAAACATATTAAGAACCGATGAAAATCGATAAAAAAACGATGTCAGAAAATCGATTGATCCGACCAATTTTTTAATATCCAATTTTTAGTTAGTTATTTTTATTTTTATTTAATCTAACATATTTTTGAGATAAATAACTACAAACTTGTAAGGATACACATAATTTTTTGTTTTTGGTCAATTATTATTAATTTTATCTTACATATAATTAGGTCTTTAATATTTTATTATCTTATATATATTTATTTCATAATAGTTTTATGTTATTTTATTACTTAAAATATTATATAATATTAAAATATTTATTTAATTACTCCTAGTTCAATCATGATTAACCATGAAATTTTGAACCAATGCCTCCAATGATTCAATTATCGTTCCATTTTTAAAATCACTTAATTTTATAACTTTTTATAATCTTTTGTATACCACATCAATTACCTTATTTTATACTCCTTTCTTATTTCTCTCCATGTTTCTTTTAATTATAAAATATGTTATATAAGTACAATTTATCAAATTTTTAAAATGGATATCCCACGGAGTTTTTCTTCCAAATATAGAAAATCTCATTGTATTATATTTTTTTAGCAACCATGTTAGAAATGGTTGCATTGAAAAATTCAAACTTAAATTTAATCAATTTCAACGTCAAAACAAACGCATACTACATATAAATCAAATTATAAATATAGATCTAGTTCAATGTTATTAAGAGTAGTCTTAATTAGATTCATATTTTTAACGTAATTTTGAATAAAATCATTCTAACTCACTCTCATTTTCTGAATTTTTGTTAAGCAAAGAAGCTTAATTAATTTTCTGAATGATTTTATATTCTCATCCACTCTAATTAATAATTATTGACACGGTAAGTAATTACGTACTTGATGGAAAAAGTTACAGGGACATATTTTAAAAATAAAAAAAAATAGTTAAGGTGTAACATTAATTAACAAAATGATTATAGACACAAATTGTAATCTAAAATTTCTGGATAATGCATTTTTTTAGTGAATCTCAAGAGCTAAGTGGAAACCTAACTGCCAGTATTTGCCTAAATTAGATGCATATTTAAATAAATGCTCAAAGTAATAAAGAAACTTCGACCAAAAAAAAAGTAATAAAGAAACATAAAGAGATAAAAATAATAAAAATTTCTTGTGCTTATGACCTGTCACGTCATATTTATCATCTTGGGGAAACCAGATTTCCCATCCACAAGAGGTTTATTATTTCTTTGTTAGCGTGAAATAAAGAGATGTATTTAAGAGTAAATCAGTTAGGTGTCCTTATCAACGCATTGAGAGAGGCACCCTTAGCCTTGGGCCTTCGCGGAAAAAGAAACAAGAACCACAGCCATAGGCCCCATAACACTGGTGACAAATCATGTCAACTTCTAGTCTCATTAAAAAATAAGATAAAATAGCGATGATGTTCCACTTTCAGCTCTAATTCTCAATCAGTTACAACTTATAACAGTTTTATTTTTCCATGCTGATATATATTCACTAATTTTTCTTTGTCTTTTATTGAGAATTCCCACATACGTGGTTGTAATTTTACCCTCGGGCTGGGGATGGTGGTTAGGTTAAGCCCTTCTAAGAGTTGGTGATTAGGTTAAGTCTTTCTAAGAGTGACAATTCCAATATTCGAACTCCTGACCTTACAGGTAAAGTCCGTCTGGGGGTCACAGTCCACTTCTACTGCGATCAACCATTGTTTGGTTGATATTCAGTAATTTATATTTTACACGACTCGGGTGAAAAATATTTCAAATTTTGTAATTTTCGGTATAACGTTGGCACAATTTCATGAAGTAGTTTGGGTAAAATTTTGAACTGTTTTTCGAATAAATTAAGCATAATTTTTGTTATATGAATGATTTTTTTTAATATGTTTAGATTACATTAAAATTACATTACAAAACTGATAATAACCATATTATGAGTACCCCTTGTACTCCCATTTAATTTAATTATTTTTATTTAACAAAAAAACTCATATTATAATAAATGTTCTATTTTTTTAACTACTTATAATTATTATTAAGCAAAGTGAATACTTTTAAAATTTTATATAGTAATACACGGTTTTAAATCATTCAAATCTTTCACCACAAATAATACTTTATAGGATATTAAAAATAAATTTATTTTGTTGTAAATCTTATAGTACAATAGAAATCTCCTACATAGTAGTTTTATAATTCAATCATATATTTACTTAGATACTTAATAAAAAAATCAAATATAAAATACACAATCATCAATCATATTATAATCCATATCGATTTAAAATTAAGTTTAATTTAGTAAATTAACTTAACATACATTAATTTTATGTTTCAGTTTACTTGGCAACCTTAATTAACAATACTATATATATAAAGAGAGTAGGGGAGTTTTGGTTTTATATCATGATTTACTGATTTACGGTTCCTACTAACCAATAACCACCTAATAAAAATAATAACTGCCTAAAAAATGTAGAAAGATGAAGAAGAGACTTTAGAATAGAAGAATGGGGAAAGACAAAAATGGATCATGAAAATAAAAAATGCGGAAAGACAAGTACGACAATGCTCTTGCCCGTTTTTCCGCTAGTAGTTTTTAAATATAGTTTATTAAATTAATTAATATTGTACTCATCAATCAAATATCAATCAAATTCAAAATCAATTAATTGGTTTGTAATTCTAAGATTAGTAATTAGCTTGGTAGGTATTTTTGAGTATTGGTGTTATGACTCCTTTTCCTTTTTCATTTCATAGGTTGTTGTCAATCATAACTTTGTTTTCTATAATTAATTAATTATGGTATAATTTGTACTGGGTTAGAGTACCCCTTTTACTCTCTTTTATTAATTTCACTTTGTTTAGCAAAAAAAGAGTTATTTCAAATTTCAACAACCAATTTGAAAATTTTAAATTAATAAATGAATAATTTAATATATTATAATTATAATAATATAATCATGTGATTCAAAATTAGCAAATTTAAATCAAATAAAAAATTTAGTTTTGAATTCAAACAAATTATAAAAATTAAATTCACATAAGTATGGAGATAATCAACATTGTAATCGAGTGTAGAGTACTAAATGTGGAGACAATTTCAATTAAGATATAATGAATATTTTAATCAAGGGTAGAGTCCTAAACGTGGAATTAATTTCAATGAAGATGTAATTAACAATGAATCAATCAATAAATATTTGTTATTTTAAATTTATTCAAATTTATTGAAAAATAATCTTTTTTTTGGTGACTAAGGAAACAAAGACAAGACAGGAAAAACAGAAAAAAGAAACAACTAAATGGGCACTAAAGCGATTCTAAATCACGAGCTAAAGAGGGAAGCACTTCAGAGGGAGGAAAATGCCAAGTTCGCCAAGTCCAAGAATGATGAGAACTTAGGGACGCCAAAGTATTCGCATCAGTATTAGACTCACGAGCAATGTGAAGCACATCCACATCCTAATCACGATTCAGCAAGGAACGTACTTGAAGCACCACCATGGCACGTGGATGAAAGCTGAAGTCAGATGTACCAAACACCAAATTAACAACTTCCAAAGCATCACTCTCACGCACAAATTAAGTTATTAAGATTAAAGCTCCAAGCCATTTCAAGACCATTACGAAGGGCAAGTAATTCAGAAAGATGAGCGCTTCCATGCCCTTCATTTGAAGAGAAACCCATACACCAATCACCTTGTGAGTTTCGGAGTAAACCACCAGTGCCCATATCTCCATTTGCAGAACATCTCCCATCAACATTTAACTTGTATGAACCCACTGGAGGGGGGACCAATGACCACCGAATAACATATCAACTTGAGCATAAATCCTATGGAAATCAGCCTCCAGCATTCTAATCCACGCCATCACTTGGTCAACAGCGAAAGTTTGTGCTCAAGATGTAGCCGTTACGCTTACGCTACTTCCAAATCCACCAGACAGTAATAACAAAAAGGAAACAATTTTCATGTTGGAGCACGTTACTAATCCAAAGATACGAATATGAAGCATTAAAGTTTGAACAGTCATGAAATCTGAGAAAAGACCAAATTGCTCTAGCATGAGTACAATATGAGCACAATCTCTAAGGCAGTTAGTTATACTTTCATCTGCATTAAAACAACGAGTACATGCAGCAGAACTTGCCATGTTCTTCCTGAAATGCAGCTGGTTAGTTGGGAGAACACCTCTAAGAGCTAACTAGAAGAACAATTTGATCTTTTCCGAGATGGACATCTTCCAAAGTTTCTTCCACTTATTAACATACAACAAGGAATTTTGGTCACCAGACAGCCATTTATAAGCCGAAGCTAAGGAATACACACTGTTTCCACTTCCCATCCAACACCAAGTATCAGAAATGGAAGGAGAAATATGGGGTGGAACATTTAGGATGAGATCAATGTTATCCGTGGAGAGGGGGGTCTCAACCACATTCAGATTCCAGTTGTTACGATTAATGATGTCTCTTAAAAAAGATGGATATCCAGACTGTGAATAAAGTCCAGAGAGCTAGCTAGAGGGCCAATTCCTAACCAGTCATCAAACCGAAAAGAAGAATCACCTGATCCAATTTTAAAAGTAAAGACCATCTCTTAGTGTCTGTATGACTCCCACTATGCCTCTCCATGTATAAGAGGCACCAGGACCAATAGAGGCAATGAACATAGTCTGATCATGTAAGTATTTATGTTGGAGGATCTAGACCCAGAAGCAAGTGGTACCATTGATCATTCGCCACATGAGTTTCCCTAAGCCACTCTTAACCCGAGACTACCATGTTGCTTGGATTTAGTAATATTATCCCAATCCACTAGACGCCAAGCACGAGTCTAATCCGTTTTGGAGGACCAAAAAAAATGTCTTGTAACCTTATCAATCTTCAAGCAGATATTCATTGGAAATCTACGGACTTGCATAGAGTACACATGGATGGATGCTAGCACTGATTTGGCTAGACAAAGACGACCGACCCTATTAAGAAGGGAAGACTTCCAGGAGGCTAACCTCCCATTTATACTATCTAACACCTTATGAAATTGTTGCTTTGTGACACGATCTTTCAAAAGAGGGACTCCCAAATAAGAACCAGGATCAGTGACCATACATATGGAAGTACGCCTAACAAAACCTTGCTTAATGACATAAGGGACCCCTGAAGAACACATAGCCTTAAACTTATCGAAGTTAATCCTAAGACTTGGTTCTTGACAAAACTCTTGCAAAGTATTTGATATAAGATCAATTTGTTGAGACATAGCTTTGCAAAAAAAGAAGAATATCGTCAGCAAAAAGAAGATGAGAAATGTATGGTCCACCAGTGGAAACTTGAAACTGGCCGCCAAGTACCACTACCCACTCTTTTCTGAATTAATGGAGACAACTTTTCCATGTCTAGAACAAAGAGATAGGGGATATAGGGTCCCCTATTGAAGACCTCTAGAGGGGGCAAATTGATTCAACTTTGATCCATTGAAAATTCATACAAGATTTATGTTGAAACATGACATATTCAAATTAAAATTAATCAACAAAATTTATCTATAGCTAATTAATTTTAATAAATCTTTAATTATATGTTTAATAAAAAATCAAATATCAACATACACAATCAAAGGCGTAGCCAAGAATTTATTTCTGGGGGATCGAAATAGAATAATAAAAATATTAAATAATTTTAAATAAGAATGATAAATTTTATCTAAATGAAACTCTTTGTTCTTTTATAATATTAATTTTTTCTATTAATGTGTGTCAATATTGATCTTTTCAATTATTTCTCTCTCAATATCTAGTATTATCTACCGATGAGTGGAAATGTCATTACTTTCCCACTTTGAACTAACCATTGATAAAGCTAAGATAGATTGGATACTTTCCCCAAATTAGGATCCCGAGAAACATGAAAATTATAATGCCGTAGTTCAAATGATTAACACTCTCTTGTTTTGAAAAGTCTTCTGCATAAAATTTCTCAACAATTTTCTTCAATATCAAATGACTTGAAAGAGTCTTTGGGATCTAAAGTTAAACTGAGTATAAGAAGTTCATTTGCCTTTTCAATAGATCTTCTATTTATTTCAGATATTTGCAAATCAAATCTTTAGTTTTTGTTATCATGTAATTCTAAAAAAATCAAAATCAAACAATTTTTTTAATGTTATATTGTGTTACCTAACAATATTTTCTCTCTTATTTCCTATTTTCCTGAATGCTCGTATGTTTCCTTTTTATCATTTTATTTTTTATAGACTAAATATAATCAAATCTTATCTTTAATTTTAAATATCTCTTATCATCTCTAAATAAAAAAATAATTAAGATACAAAATTGAAATAATAAAAAGTTAAAATCAAGCTTATTTTTTTAAAAAAATAAAGATAAATATCAAAATAGTCCTAAAGAAGTACTTAATACTACTGAATCTACAAAATATTTGGGGGTCAAAGTAATAGTTCATGAAATATATTATACAAGACCTATATAGTTAATAAAAAATTTGAAAAATTTTGGGAGGGGTAAGGCCGTGGCCTCTGCAAGCCCCTGGCCACACTAGTGTACGCAATCATCAAACATGTTAAAATTTGGATTAATTAAAAATAAATTTAATTTTTTGAATTTAAATTAATTTTATGTTATGATTTTCTAAGTAACATTATTTATAATTGTCAAATATAATGTACCAAATTAATTAATATTACATTCATCAATCGTATATCAATTAATTTCGAAATGTTTAAAATTAATTTTGAATTCAACCAAACAAATTAAAAGTTTTAATATATCATAATTATGTAATAATGTGATTTAAAACTAACAAATTTAAACAAATAAAAATAATTTAAATTTATAAAAATTATTAAAATTTAGTTCAACTAAACGTGGAAATAATTTCAAAGAAGATAGAATCAACATTAAAGTTAAGAATGTAAATATTCAATGAATCAATCAATAAATATTTATTATTATTAATTTAATTTAATATTTAATGAAAATTAATCTAAATTGATAGAAATTCAAACAAAATTTATATTTTGAAATTTACATGACATATTCATATTGAAATTAAATCAATAAAATTTATATATATTTAATTAAATTAATATAATAGTTCATCATACATTTAATTACATATTAAATATAAAAATAAATATTAGATTAAAAAATCATTTAAATATTGGATTTTTTTAAGTAAAATTGAATTGAAAGGGTGTACATGAAGTACTCCAACCCGTAATACATTTTAATACAGAGTATCAAAATTGAATTAAATTAACATTACAATCTTAAATCTTAATAATAGTTTTTAAATAGAGTTTAATATATGTACACTGTCAGTGTAATAAAGAAGTTTTACACCGACGTTCAATGATGTGTTGTCACATCATTTATTGAATTTAATAACACATGAGATATCTTATTCATTAAATGATGTGGCGTGACATAATTGGATATTTGTGTAAATTTTTTTTACACTACAGTGTATACTAATTAAATCCTATTTTAAATAACTTTTCTATCAAATTTACATGTATTCAAGCGATACCAATAAATTAGGAAAAAAAAATCCTCATATATCGCATGGTTATATGTAGTTATATACTAGTAAATATAAATATGATATGTGAAAATTTTTAAAAATCGAAGTAATCTAACCCAAATAAATATAATCAGTTTAAATTTTATTTTAACCAAATTCAAATCTGAAATCAAACCAACCCTTTAAATTAATATAGCTAAAACGAGCATAGGAAATAAAGCGAGGAATATGATACTGGGAATTTCGTGTGGAAAAAACAAAAGTAGAAAGTAAGGGCCCTGTAGCAGATTAGGACTTGGGAGTGGCCCGAAAGCAACGAAACGACCCTTCGTACACGCACAATACAAAAAATACATTACAAAGTGCTCTCCTTCGTGGCTCCTCTTCCTTCCCATCCAATCGCACCTGGGAAGCCTGTTCATCTCAATCTCAACTGGTTTTTGCGTCACTTGGGTTATTTGTCTCTTATTTCTCCTTAATTATAACCTTCCACGTTTTCTTAATTAGTTTGTTTCATTTATATCAAAACATCCAACTAACACTACGAGTTGGATTTGCATTAGGATTATGTAAATTAAATCTCCGTTCAAAAACACATACACTTCGGCCTTGACTTGAATTTATGTTTATAATATGATTTTGATAGAAATAAAGCCATCATATTAATTATATTCCAAAACATTGAAGGTCCATTTCAGTCAGATTTGGTTGGATCTGTTGAGATATGTAAGAATTTATACATTTTTCTAGCGTGTGTGGTTTTCATGTGATTGGATCCGGACCTGAATCCATATATTTGTGATATGATTTTAATCAAAACCAAATATAAACTTCATTTGGATTCTTTGACACTACTTCACTTGCATGCACATCTTTCTCTGTATGACCAAGACTTCCGGGAACTGAGTTTTCCAGTATTTTTTTTAAGAGAAGGCAAGTCTATGATAAATTAACCTTTATTGTTTGAACATTTTTTTTGGTCGAATTATTGTTTGAACATTGAAACGCAGACATTTTCGCTTACCTAGTTCAATGCTGCCTACTGGTTCGGAATTCCACGTGTACCACGTTTTAAAATTTTATGGGTCACGAGTAGTATTTAATATATTAATAATTTAAGATATTATTTTTTTAACAGAATTTCTTAAAATGATATTTTATCCTATGACGCACGTTATATAGTTTTAAAAAATTAAGAATTTAATGAATATTTATTGTCGGTTAAAAATGTTTACATTATTATTCAATGATTTATTGTATATCATTTATATACTATTTGGTGTTGGATTAGATAGAATTGGAGTAAGAGGAAAGGAGGCAAATATCCCTAATAGGAGCATTTATCCTCCCTTGGTCCTTTTCAATATTGGGGAAATTTGGAGAGAATGGATGCAGAGTTTAAAATTAATTAATTAAACATCATTCAGCATATAGATCAGTTATTGAGGGGCTATTCCAGTTTAATTAGTAGTCTTGAATTCGAGCTCTAAGTTGTATTTATAAGTATGCAGTTGTGTTAAATATTTGGAGAGAAAACTTTGCTGTACATATAGGTCCTACCCAACTCGGACAGATTGCATCGCTATCAAAAAGTCAACTAATTAAATTGATTTGAATATCTCTAAACTCATATTTATAAATTGAGTGCTGCAAAAATAAAAAATAAAAAAATAAATTTTTTTATTAAAACTAAAATAATAGTGTAATAACTAAAATAAATAATATAATAGGAAATCATAAGTGTAAAAAATATTTAAAATGATAAAAATGGAAAAGAAAAGGTAAAAAAGAAACCATATCAAAGTATTAAGACTAAAAATGAAAGGAAAAAAATGTACAAGGTATAGGCTATATAGTAACTTATAACTATAAGGTAACTCAATAAATTTATTTATTAAATACATTCGTTTTGGTCAAACAAACTTGTAACTTTAACTAACCAAGGAGGATTGGATCAAGTGGTACATGTTTAATTCTCATAAAGCAATTTAAGTTTTGTGGATGAAAAAAATCCCGATGGGAGAGTTAGCCCCACTATCCGGACCGTATCTAGGAATTTTGGGGGCCTTAGGCAAAAAATTAAGATACGGGCCCATTTTAATATAGACTAGTAATTTTTATGTTATTTTTCTGGCTTTTTGAGCTATAAAATTATTTATTAAAGTTTTATAATCAAATAATTCTAACATCTCAGTCTCAATAGATAATATAACTAACTCATTCAATCTATCTTGTAGCATAGTTGATCTTAAATATGATTTAATCAATTCTAATTTTGAAAAACTTTTTTCAGCGATCGTGACAGTTACAGGTAATGTTAATAATATTCTATAAGCAATGTATGTATTTGGAAAAGAACCTAATCTTTTATATAGTTCAATATTTTTAATGGTGTGTTTAATTTCATTTGTTAGAATTTCTTTCAATATCTTTAATTCTGTAAACAAATCAAGACCATCAATATCAAAATGGTCCCTCAAAATTCAAAATCTTTTCAAGATTGATACAATATTTTTTTCAATTCACTTTCCCCTAAAGTTTTAAATTTATTTGAATCAAATAAAAACCAAACATGTTTTTATATTCTAAAAATTGTTCAAATCGACTCTCAATAGAAGAAATAGACTGATCTAATATATACAAAAAATAAGCAATGCGAAAAGAATCTTTAGCAAAATGAACTATCTCATCATTATCAATGTCATCAAAATGTTTAATTTTTTCCTATGAATCTTATGTTTTTCATTGAACTTGGGCTCTATATCCATTTCAATAGCCATTTCTTTGGTGGATTCTAATGTAGATGCAAAACCATTTTCTCTATAATTTTTAAATAAGTTATAAGGCCTCTTAAGTGATCTATAGCAACATCTATATGCATATCTTTAGATTGCATGATCTTACTTATGGAATTAACCGCAAAAAGTATATCATACCAAATATTCATTCCCAATAAATTCAAAATTCTTCATCTCATAAGTCGCTAAACATATGACTTCACTTTTTATCTTAGGATCTTCATTAGTTTTCGATAATTGGACAAGTGCATCCCTTATTTTTGGTGCATTAATGTGGTAACTATACAAGTAGCGAATAAATCATAGGCTCGACAATACTATGATACAAGGAAACCACGGTTAAGTGTTGAGTGACTTTTCATTTACAAAAACTAATAAATGGGTTGTGGACTTTTAAGTAGTTTAAATGATAAAAAAAAAGATACAAAAAATGTAAGATATGCGTCTTATAAAATATGGGCCCTATCTCAGACATTTAACTTTTTAAAAAATAATTTATATCAATAATACTACTATTTAAAAAATTGGGGGCCTTATAAATTTGGGGGGCTCTAGGCAGTGACCTTAATTGCCTTATTGAATATCCAGTCTTGCCCACTATGTTGTGGACGTTCTTGGTTCGAATAGAATTGGCTCCATCCGGGAGAGGATAGTTGTGTTTTTAAACAAAAAAATACTTTTAAGTTAGTTAAATAAATTAATTATAAATTAACTTAAAAATGAAATCTAAAGAGACTCACTAACTAGCTAAAATAGAGGTAGAAATAAAGTAGATAATTCTTTTATTTTTGCATAGTTTTAATAATTAGCATATTCAACGTGATCCTCGCGACCTTGTCTCTCATTACTCATTATGTCCTCATCTCCGGTTTATCTTCTCTCCTTGTCCTACAAATAATACTTGGTCATTATTGCAAGGACCCTAAAGAATATACTATTTAGATGAGGGAGTTTTAAGGAAAAAAGAAGAGATGGTCCATTTTCTATTTTAAGTAGATTTTTTTGCATTTGAAAAAAATACAAAGAAAAATTATCAACAGAATATTTTAATGATTTCTGCTTCATTTTTTATAAATTTTTTTGAACTTTTCTAAATTTTAAAATAAAAACTTGACCCATCAATTAATTTTTCTCTCCAAATGCCCCTTCATTCATTCATACATAGATAAACGTGGCCCAAAAAGATACGTAATTCATTTTCAATTACTTCTTTTTTAATAATGTAATTCTATCCATCATTTGGCTTACCTATTCAAGTATTCATCCTTTTTTAATACTACGTTTTTAGCATGTTTTTACAAAGTTTAATCCAAATTATTGCAAAATTTCTTTGATATTCACAACTATGTGGCTTTGTAGTTTTCTTAATTATCTATACACATGTATTTTTTATGAGATGTATAAGTCTGTTCAATTAGGGAACATAACATTTGCATCATATGTGGTTAACCCTCCTAAACCTCTTGCATAAATATGAATTATGAACTAACCCTGGTTGATCTCTGTAGTTGAATTACCTAGTTACATTTTTTAATGAAAGAAATAAAATAAGACATTAATCATGTAACTTGTTAACATTTCTTATTCATTTCACTATCATTTCATTTTCATAACTATCAAAATCTAAAATAAAAATAATATTCTACTATTTCTTTTATTTTCCAAATTCTTCCATTCAAACAAATCTAAAGCTCTCAATTATCTGTTTCTGGGAATAGGATGGCGCGCGCGGCGGCGGCTAGTCCTAGTGGAATAGAGAGGAATAGTTAATGGAATCAGAATTGAACGTATTCTCAAATCTCAACTCTCAGTCAAACTTTTATTATTCTAGATTTCGTTTTCTGCTTCACCGAAAATAAAAGCATATTCATGAAAGAAAGTAATTGAATTAATGCAACATTTTTTTTTTGGCTATTACTGAGATAATTCAAGTACAATCAAACACGTTTTTGTTGATGCAGAAAGGCACTGGGTAGCTACTAGCTAAAGCAATTCAAGTGTAGAGAAAGCATTTCTGTGCTAATTAAAATTGTTTAGAATTTGGAAGAGTTATAGAGAAAGCAATTGAAGTATAGTGAATTGCCTCCTTAGAAAAAGCCTTTCTTCATCCATTCAAATTCTGGTCTGGTTAGAGGCTGCTGAGCATACTAATACTGTGCAAAACTTATATCCGGCTCTATAACGTTTATTGAATTCACGTTTGAATAATATGATTTTGAATTAAACCAAACACACATTAATATTATATTATCTATAATCAAAGGGATATAGACATTCATATTGAGAAAGACCAGTCATGAGCCTTAAATCAGAGTGTCCCTAAGTCCTTGTTTGGTTGCATTAGAAATAGGGTGGAAGAGAAGTGAGATGAGTGGAAGTGGAGGGAATAGACTCATTTCCCCTTGTTTGGTGGCGTTGTGGAAATGTGGAAAAATGCACTTTTTTCGGTGGGTCCCACCCGGAGTTTTATTTTCTCTTCAAAACTGCAGAGAAAGGCAGAGAAAGGAGGAGAGAAAGGCACGGATGGGCTGGGGCCCACACCAACCCCGGGCACAGGGCGCGGCGAGGGCGCACTGAGGGCACGCACACCAAATCAACCGCCGTGCAACAGGAGCGGCGTAGGTCGCACTGCATGGCACGTCACACCAAACAACCCTTCTTTCTCCTCTATGGCACCTCTATTTCACCTCCATTCTCTTCTTCCCACTTCTCTTCTATTCATTCTTTTCTCTCCATTTCTCTACTCCCACCAAACAAAGCATATAATAGTGGTTTTACCGGGGGGAGGAAACGAGAATTAATATTTACTGATATTTGTTTTTCAGGCATTTATAAAAAATGTGGTTTTGTTTGGTAGGTACCACAGCATGCACACATGTCATTGTCACATTTCTTTGCTCATAATAACTATGTCTTTGCATAACTCTGAATGGTAGATCGTTATATATATGTATAGATGAACAAATTTGTATGACATTGACGAGCCGCCCTAGTGATATATAATATATATGAATAATGATAATGCTTATAGCCTTTTGTTTCTGTACTGGAACCGTATTAATTAATTTCCTAGTTTTTGTTGATCAAACTAAGTAGTTGGAAATTGGAATAATTGGTTGGGTTGACTTGAAATTTGGTTGACCACGAGTTTTGCCCATGCGACCCGCAGTTGTGCTTCCTCCAGAAAAAGGGACTAGATGATATACTTCTGATATTATCTCCTTTTGAAAATAAAAAGTATTATTAATTAGCAAATATTTGGTTTTGTTTAAAATCTATACCATCTTTTCAATTAAAAACTCACTTTAAAACTTTTGATTATAAGCATCTTTTACAGGTACCATGATTATAAACTCTTGGCCTGAACTTTTTAGTGTCAACTTCTGGCTTTGTGCAACTTCCTAGCAGAGGTTCTGTTCCAGTTATGTTATTTTGTTCAACAGTGGAATTACCTGCATTGGCTTGAGCAGAATCAAATTCAGAGAAAGATATATAATAGAAGGATAACTCTTAAGTATCTCTATAAGATTATACGATTCTATATATGTTTGATTTTTGATAGTGCAGTGTGGAATTAATATGTAAGTTCATTCATCATGTCTTAGTTCTTTTCTTTTTTTTTATTGTTTTAGTTTTTACCCCAACCTTTTGATCCTCAATCCTCATTCTCTGTCCTCACTGTCTGTTGCGAGCAATGCGACAAGGCAAAATAGATACTTGAAAGCGGTACGACTAATAAAACATGCGACACATTTTTATTTATTTTCGTGTGACATAAAATTTTACGGGTTGATGATCGAGATCGGCATTAGGCTCATACTGACCTGGGCCTTCAGGCCTTGGGGCCGCAACTTGTTTTTTTGTTCTTTTTTAATCATAATCCAAAGTCCAAACATTTGTGAGAAATAGACATCATTTGTGAGAAATAAACATTTGTTTTTATTTCGACCAAAAAAAAAAGGAAGGTTGTGACTTTTTCGACCAAAAAAAAGAAGGAAGGTTGTGGCTCATTGACCAAAAGAGAGGAAGGTTGTGGCCCAATGTTGTTATTGTGATTATGATATATGATTTTTCATTTTTCTTTTATATATAGAGAAAGAAAATTCATACAACACAAAAATACAATAACTTATACAACACATTTTTTCATTCTATCTCTCTCCATCATATCACCTATCACATCCCACATTTCTCTCTCTTCCCTTTTTTTCTATCTATATCTCTCATTGTTGTATAGTGTTGTGTTGTACAAATAACACAACTCTTATATATATGGTCTCATCAAGAACTTTGTGTAATTTTGACAAAAAAAATAAACTTTGTGTAATATGCAGTATTTGTTCCCAATTCTTCTATAGATGCATCTTTTTCGTGTATATATATTATTACTACCAATACTAAAATCCATATCTTAAATGGGATGAAAATCTTCTGTCTTATCTTCCTATCCCATGTCCCTGTCCCACCAATCATATATTGACACCTCATTAAAAATTCCAAGTCATAATTTATTTAATTTTAACGGTGTTCAACAATAACCTCCTCCCATGTTGCCTATTGTTCTATTCCATTATCCTTCTTCCCACTGTGCGATTATTTTTTTTCCAAATTCTTATTTTTCTTCACCATATGTCTCTCTCTTTAAGCGTGTTCTCTGTTTGTTGAGTTTATGGTGAATAATCTTGGTAGCTATAATAACGTGACAGTTTTTTCTTTCTAAATAGTGTAGAAAGTTACTTACAGTGGATGAAAACTAAAAAATAGTTTTTAATTATTTTTATTGGCCCTTAATTTTTTCCATGGAAGAAATGTTTCTGATAATTCAAGGAGAAGACGACAAGCAATTAATGGTGTTATATGTGTTTGCCATTAGCATCTAAAACGAAAAGGTGTAAGCGTAAAAAGGAGTATCAAGATAAAGAAAACAAATGAGACTTGTTCTTCCTTTCAATATCCTGTAGTAATTCTTCAACTTTTTTTTACCTTAGAATATATCATAAAAAGCCAAGATCCTCCTCAGTTCTCATCAAAGGTATCAGACTGTATTGCAGAGGGAGGCCATGCCTGAAAATTATGAGGCCATTTTTCTCCCCAATTGACACCAATAAGAATTTGTGAACTGCTATTGTGCTTGAGCTTGATCAGCCCGCGAGCCTGTTTGACTTGGATTGTGCAATTCACCATGATTGTTGGGCGCCGCCACCATAGGAGGAAGAAGGGGATTGTATGAAATTAGAGTGTGAATTTAGGTAACGGTGGGAGAAGATTGATATTACGTCGTTAAAATCAATGGAGTCTGACTTGGATTTTAAATGATGTGTCCATTTACTATTGGTGTGAGACAGGAAATGAGATATGAACATGAGACAGGAGATTTTGATCCCTTAAAATGGTCTTAAATTTATTGAAAGATCATCTGTAATAGTGTTTTTTAGTAATCTTTTGCCACGATAATGATGATTTTAGATTTTTGAAATCTAATTTAGTGGTATTATATGAATAAAATATATTTATAAGTCCTGTGTTATGATTTGTATAATTAATTTTTTTTTAACATTAACATTTTCATAAGTTAAGCCATAATTAATACAAACAAACATAACCAATACCTTTAAGTAGTGTACTAGTACGTTTCTAATGATATTCAACATTAATATATGTTTAGACATTTCTATTCATTTTTATTTTTAAAACTTAAGGACTATTTCGTTTAAGAAGCCTTTTAATTTTAAATATTTATAAAATGAGGAAAATAGTAATTTTTTTAAGTACAAAACAAAATAAAAATTTCTTATAGTAAAGACGTCCCGAAAAACTTCTCTTTATGTTTTAAAAATGCTTTTTTTTTTCAAATAATTAAAGGTATAAATAATATCTAATTTTATTTAATTGTATTTCATTTTATTTTGCAATCATGTTATATTATTTTCATAAAGTTTAAATGTTATATTATATATTTTATTTTATTTTTTTGTGTGTTTGTTTTCAGAAGAGAAATCCTAGGGTCTGGGGTTGGCGTCGGAGCACACACTGTTTGAAGTTTGAACGAGCGCAGTGGCAGAGAGGCACTCTTCTCTGGGATCCATTCTATCTGAAATTGATCGTTTGAGTCTCCGATTTTCAAATCCATAACATAACAACAACAATGGTGAGGGGATTGCTCAACAAGCTCGTCTCGCGCTCCCTTTCCGTCGCCGGCAAATGGCAGAACCAACAGCTCCGCCGCCTTCAACATCCACGAGTACCAGGTCTCTCTCCTCTCCTTCTCTCTCTCTCTCTACGATGTTCATCGTTATCGATATGACCACAAATCAAATTCAACCATCGCCGAATCTGTTCTTTTCATTTTAGATTCCTCTCGTCTCTCCGTACATGACTTTTATTTTTTAAAAAATAATAATATAAATCGTGTTTGTAGATGATGATATTGTAGTTCTTTTCCTTGAATATATAAGATTTGTGAAATCGTGGATGTTTATTTAAACTTTTTGGTTGATGGATTGATCGAGCGTCGCTAATAACGAACAACACCTGAATTTCCATGAAATCAGGGGGCTGAATTGATGAGCAAATACGGAGTCAACGTTCCGAGAGGTGTAGCCGTTTCCTCCGTTTGAAGAAACCCAAAAGGCCCTCAAGGACGTATTCACTAATGAAAATGAGGGTAATCCATAGAAGTCAATTTTAAAATTGAGAAGTGCATTGTGCTTTCATTGTTTCCCTGTATAAACAAAGTGAAATCTAAGTTTTGTAATTTCCCCCTCCAGAAAACGTTCCTAAATGTCTCTGTTAGTATAGAATTTTGCCTGTGATGACAAGCAGTGTGACTGGGATTATTGTGCAGGTGGTGGTTAAGAGTCAAATTTTAGCTGGTGGACGAGGCTTGGGAACTTTTAAAAGTGGCCTTCAGGGAGGAGTGCACATCGTTAAGAAGGATCAGGTTGAAGACATAGCTGGTAATGCTTGTCCCTCCGTTATGCCTCAATTGGAAATTACCTTGTTCTCATTTTATATCCTTGGCCTTCCATACAAGTTCTCTATCAATACATATCCTACTATTATATATTAGTTTATTCAAATTGAATTCATAGAGGATATAATACTCGATAATCTAAATTTCATTGACATTTTTGCTCGTGTGCTATTATTGTTTGATTGTTTTCATTGTCATGGTTAATTTAATATCATTATTATTTCAGGGAAAATGCTTGGGCAAATACTAGTTTACCAAACAGACTGGTCCTCAGGGAAAAGTTGTTAGCAAGGTTTGAAATTATTCAATCATTGTATCAGAAATATGCTAGCATTTTCAGTATTCATGTATATCCCAGCAATCTTCATCTCTAGAACTGAAAATCAACTTTCACAGATAAGTTTTGGTGATGCAATTCAATGCGAAATTTGCTCCTTTCTGAGCCCCTAGTGGGTCTTTTTCCCCTAGGTGGGGTCCGCTATATGGATCATTTGATGCCATAATATTTTGTAATATGTTAACTCAAAGATAAACCATTACTTCTTAATAGTTTGGCCTATAGTTAAACATTAAACATATGTGTAATATGTATGTTTGGAGGAAAAATTGGTGATTGCGATCAATACTTCAAAGTTTAGTTATTTTTCTGGATTGATCCAGCTGGTTAGACTAGTAAATTGGCCACCAAGGCAATCTGGTTTTATGTGGATTGATTTCAGCACATGAACTGGTGAACCAATGTGGATCAAGTCGTTGCACTGGTCAGCTGGACATTTTTTTTCTTCCCAAAAAATTTCTATCAATTGTTATCTAGGTTATAAATTTATAACCACTAATACTGTTTGGTATGCTAGTCAATTGTTATATCTTCATATACTTCGATTGGATTCTAACCACTTGTTAGATTGATAATGGAAGTAGGTTTCATGTCAATTGGATATCACAAGTACTTTATGTAATTGCTCATAGTTTCTCAGTTTTTCAAAACTGTATACCCAGTGGCAGATGCTACATTGTCTTTTTTTGAGTATCAATCATTCTATTAATTTATGAGAAACACTTTTTCCCATGAAGGAGTTTTTCATGGAAATATAAGTCATTTTCATTTTTTTATTTTTAACAATTCCCACTGATTCAGCAAAATTTGCCACGTTATTGGTAGTATCATATTCGTGCCAATTTCTTCATGAGCAATAGCAAAGCTGTTCATTTATATAGAATTATATATGTAAGGGAGATATGTTGCTGCTGGGTGAGTTGATTGTTTGACATCCAATTGTCTATTTTATACAGGTTTATTTGTGTCAAAAGCTGTCACTTGTGAATGAGATGTACTTTGCTATAACTCTTGATCGTAAGACTGCTGGTCCAGTAAGTTTCCTATTTCATGTTATCCTTGATTTGCTTTACATTCTGAGTTAAATTCTTATAACTTCTATATCATGTTTAATGTATGACCCCCTCTCCCTCCCTCTAATTTTAATTTCTCTTAATTTAACCAATAAACATTTTATGTTGCTTATACAATTCTTTTCTTTTTTAATGGTTTTTTCTTTTGCAGCTTATTATTGCTTGTAGAAAGGGAGGAACCAGCATCGAAGACCTCGCAGAGAAATTTCCAGATATGATTGTAAAGGTTTGTTATTCTTGGCATTTCTCATGATGCTTAAAATTTCCCCTCCGAGTAGTATTCTTGCAAGATACACCTGATGCACTCCTTCTTTCTAGTAGGTACCTGTTGATGTTTTCGAAGGAATTACTGATGAAGATGCTGCAAAGGTTGTTGATGGTTTGGCTCCCAAAGGGGCTGATAGAAATAAATCAATTGAGCAAGTGAAGAATTTGTATAAACTTTTTGTTGATTCTGACTGCACTCTTTTGGAAGTAAGCATATGCAAGTAATAGGTGTGTGCACTTTCTACATATTTATTTATGAAGAATTTCTATAATGACAGTTGATTATCTTGAACAGATCAATCCCCTAGCAGAGACAGCAGATAACCAATTGGTCGCTGCTGATGCTAAGTTGAATTTTGACGATAATGCTGCATATCGTCAAAAAGAGATCTTTGCTCTTCGTGATACAACACAAGAGGATCCTCGAGAGGTTAGCTCACAATTATTATTATTGTGTTTTGAATTACATGGGAATTGAACATGTGATAACTAAACCCACCCAATCTTTACCATTTGAGCCAGGGGTGTATGGGGCTTGGGTTCTACTTCTACCAATTAGGCCTGGTGTTTTGGGTTGGGTTCAAGACAAATTTTGGGTAAGCCCAATTTGGCACCATGCCACACAATATTGTAAAACACTTTTTTGACAATTAATGATAAGCAATAAAAATTCTTGACTTAATACCTTTTGCTTAACATGATAATATGTTTATATTGATCTACTTTGTTTCATAACATATATTGTATAACATCCATTAATTTTAGTTTCCTACTTCTAAAATAGACTTAACTATGCAATATGCATATTGATTGAATTTGTATGTTGGGTTGGCTTCTAAAATTGGCCTGACCAAAATATTGATAGCATGTTTGGATGGGTGATGCTCCTAAAATCACGTTTGAAGATGTAAATGTGGTTTGGAATCCGTGCCTACATGTTTGACAATTCTATAATAAAAATTGACTGTTTATAAACTCACATTTGAGCCAACATGATAAATTGTAGCTTTTGCATTGAGTTAAAAATTTTATAACGAGTTTGACTACTAACTTTTAAGAGAAAAGTTTCCAAACATATATCACTTTACTTCAAACTCAGTTTTGATCACAATTAATTCTACAAAATCGAGTCGATACAAAATTATATTTACAGACGCCCTCCCATGCACTGAGTTGGGTTCATATTATGTTAAACCCAATTCCAGCCCATCCCATGTACACCCCTCATCTGGCTTAAATGGGATGGCTACTTACATAGCATTCTTTCATTGTACTTTGATGCTTTTGATATGTTTTGAGCTTGTGGTTATGATATAATTATGGGCTGATTTGAACAGGTGGCTGCTGCAAAGGCAGATTTAAATTATATTGGGTTAGATGGAGAAATTGGTTGCATGGTGAATGGGGCAGGGTTAGCAATGGCTACAATGGATATAATTAAATTACATGGTGGTACTCCCGCCAATTTTCTGGATGTAGGTGGGAATGCCTCTGAAAACCAGGTAATGTTTAAACATATGATTGCTCCCCTTATGAGTTTTGTCTTAGTTGCACTATTATGATTAAGATAATTGCTCTTATTCCTTCTTTATCAGATTTATTTGTAATGTGCTGGTGTATTAACCCAGACTTTACTCCAAAAATATGGTATTTGAAAAGCATCGTTTAGTTGTTGCTAGATGTTAACTTAAATGATCTCCATCTTATGGCGTTTTTGTACATATTTATTGCAATTATGTAAACCAGGTGGTTGAGGCATTTAAAATATTGACTGCTGATGACAAGTGAAGGCAATTTTGGTTAACATTTTTGGTGGTATAATGAAGTGTGATGTTATAGCAAGTGGAATCGTGAATGCTGCAAAACAGGTTAGTCTCGTTATCTTATACCAAAAAAATGTTATGCCCCTAAAAACAAATTTATCCATTGTTCCTACAGGTAGAGAATAAAGAGGGGAGGGGGTATTCTTTTTGCAAATTAAACCTTTTTTTAATTTATCCTTATTAGCAGTTTTAGATAATGGTTTTATTTGGCACTATTTGATATTGAAAGACTAACATGAAGGCAAGAAAATGTAAATTCTTTATATTTGATGCCTTATAAGATTTATTTAGATATAAAGAAAGTGTAAGACATATAGAACTAGTATTATTGTTCTCATCCTCTCTTTTTTTTTTGATTTTTTAATTGAAAAAGAATAGGGGTTGAACACAACATCTGTTTTATCCTGAACTTATAATAACATTAACTTTTCTTGCCGTTACTTTCAAGGTTGCACTAAAAGTACCAGTAATAGTTCGTCTTGAAGGCACCAATGTTGATCAAGGAAAAAGAATTTTGAAGGTAAATGATAGATTTATTAGTATAAATAGAACTTATTCGTTTAAAAAAGGAAGCACAGATGTTTTCAAATGCTTACTATGCTTATGATCATCAATGGTTCAACAGGAAAGTGGTATGGCATTAATAACGGCTGAAGATTTGGATGATGCAGCTCAAAAAGCTGTGAAAGCAGCTTACAAATGAAGGGTTACTTTTGTTCAGATTTAAAAATCAGTTTAATTACAACATTATTTTTTTGTGTTAAAACTTATTGACGAAAAGGAATTGATGCAAGAAATCTTCTTATTGAAGCTGCAGTGGTTATCAAAGCATTTCCAATAAGCCAACGCTTTACAAATTGTAGTTCAATTGGGTTGATGCACGGGGTTGCTATTTGGCTTCTCTCTTACACTTCAAGATATCTGTCCCTTTCTATTTATTCCTGGTTGAGTTCTCTTTAATCTTATGCGAATAACATGGAAATACTTGCCTTTCTGTTGGACATGGTCCACTAAGTGGCCATATTACGCATTAATATTGAGGATTTTCAGTTTTGAATGTTTAATTGGTAGTCCAAAATCAAGTATTCATCTTGCATTCTATTTTTCTTTACTTTTTAAGTAAGAGCCATGTTATTATAGACTAGAAGTACACAAGGATACCCAGGGGCCCCTCAAAAATAGAGTTCACAGAGACATCATTACTATGTTTTATTTAAGGATAGACTAGACTTTAATATTAAATGTAATTTTGTAGGGATTCTATCATTTTAGATGTTTTCTAGATGCATAATTAGGAGGGAACAAACATGAAACATGTCTTTAAAGTGGATATTCGGTTTTATGCAGTAATTTTCCCACATTATTCTAACTTCTCCTTATAAAAAAGAAAGCAATTAAAGCCCAACATACTTATTTCATATATTAAACAAATAGAAAGAACCTAATCAGTGGCTTTTTCTAAGGTGCTCCAGTGGCCATTAGATATTTATAGAATTCATCATCTAGTGTTTTAAATTCATATCTAACAGAGAAAATATAATTGTGTACAATTATTTGTTACTCTGTCGAAACCAAAGAAGTCGAAGAAATCAGGCTAGCAATTAAAGGCTTGTCAGAAATTGCGGGGCGCTTTCAAAGATGAAGTTTCTCTGGTTGTTTTCATCCATTAGCAACATTCCAATATTCCATAGAGAAAGAGCCTTTAAAGTGGGCACCCGAGAGTAACTGCTTTGAGACTTAGAGGAGTCACTCCAAGATCTGAGTTGCTTTCATGGGTTCAAAGTAGTGTTTTTTTTTAAACCATATATATCTTCTATGGGAGACAATTCTACTTAAACCTGAGATCTTGCTTAAGTAGAATCAAACTTGTATGGATGGACCACTTAAAATAATCCCGTTGGTAGATTCAAAGTAGTGTAGGTTGCAAAAACTTTACCAATTTAGGATAAGTCGTTGATATGACATGAAAACTTTAAGATGGAGTTGTTATCCACATCTATAAAGTCGAGTAGAAATTACGAATTGTGATTAAAAGTACGACGACTTGGTTATTTATCTTTTCTTGAAATAAATCTTTTCTTGAAACAAATAAAAAAGTCATAACTGTAGCATGGGAAACACGTTTTGTAATTTGTGTTCTTTGATATTGGGCCAAGAAGTTGTCCCTCCTAAGTACAACTTGGTGTTTATCTTTCCTTCCACAGTCCACACATATCATTTTGACCAAACAAAAGGTCCACATATATCATAATAATTTCTAATAAATGTATGATTTAGGACTCTTATATTCATTATTGTATTTTTATAAAAGATTAAATCAACATTTAATTATTTTTATATGTTAATTTAATTTTGAAGTTACTCATTTATGTTAACTGTTCTAATAATTTGAAAATTTCTTACACGAGTTTTATTCTTATGAAATATAATGATAATATTGCAAGGGGTATTTAAACTTATGAACATAGTTTTTGGTGCTTTAAAATAAGAAGTTGCTTTCCTTTGATGAAAATATAACAACTTTCACAAACCACTCCATGTTTGTTCCATCAATCCTATACACATAAATATACACAATTCGAAATAGAGATGGAAAAACGGGCTACTTGGCTCGATACGAGTCATAGGCTATAGCGAGCCGAGCTAAAAAACCAGATTTCATTTCGACTCTTAAAATGATGTCAAACCCCTTAAAGTTTGATTTTGCAAGTCTTTATGGGCTAAGCCCGCTTTTAGACTTGATCAGGTCAGACTAAAATAGCCTAAATTCAATTTGGGCTCAAAATTAATGCACTAGCCCTACATTTTGGTAGGAGGGTTCAGGCCGACCTGATAAGCCAATCAATTTTATCAACTCTAGCTCAAACAACGACTAACTATTTATTTTAAAAATTTCTAAGTATTATTTTTAGGTGGATTTAAAAACAAAAGAAAACCAAATCATGGAAACTTTTTCATATTAGTCATAAACACCATTGATATTCACAACTTGCATTGGGCCAGAATAAATTAGCCTAAATTCAATTCGGGCTCAAAATTTAAAGCCCTAGCCCTACGTTTCAGCAAAAGGATTCAGGCCGACACGATAAGCCCAATCAATTTTACCAACTCTAGCTTAAAGCACGACTAACTATTTTTTTATTTTAAAAATTTATAAATATTATTTTTAGGTGGATTTAAAACAAAAGAAAAACCAAATCATGGAAAACTTTTCATATTAGTCATAAACACCATTAATATTCACAACTTGCACAAAAGCCAAATTTCTAAGTCATTTCTTTAAACACATTACTTTTTTCAGTGAAGAAAAGATAAAACCAAGTCAATATTTTAAAGTTGTCTTTTTTTTTTAAAAAAAAGATCTCAAACTTTTAAACTATGACTTATTTTATATAATATGCCACGACTTCTATATTTCACATTGAACTCATCCAACATGGTGAACCTATATTCAAAAAATTAGTTGAACATATATATAGATTGTACGAATTTTAGTCTCTTGTATCTCTTATTAAGTCTCTGTTTGGTTAAGATTTTGGATTCTCCAGAATCAATTCTGTAGAATTGATTTTAAATCACTTCCGTCCAATGTGTTTCGTAAAGCGTGCACACTCATTTTCAACCATTGATTTCTATAATCAATTCTACTCAATTGTAAACCAAACGGACCATAACTAGTTGCTCTATGTTAGTAATTTTGTTTCCAAACTTGCACTATTCTGGTAATTTTAAAAGTAAACTGCACCATTATGATAAAAAGCCACAATACCGCATCCATCAATGATTTAACTACTACAATAGGGTGCTAAATAACACCTATTATAATACAAACAACTAATTGAGTTATGGCTTATATAAGTTGTTTAATCCTTATTGTGGCGTCAATTTTTCATACATTATGCACATAAAATTTGATTTCTATATGTGATATGATATGCATTTGAAATTGGAATATATGTAATTGATGACGTAAGACTGTTCAAGGATAATTGTACACTGGGAATAGAACCATTCCAATTATTTTCCTTCCAGGAAATTAGGAATGAGTAACACCCAAACACCTAATTTGTCTACTCATGAGGACTTAATTCATCATTGAAATGACCTGTTAAAGACTTCCTAAATTTAGCACCTTGAAAAATGATACCTTTTTCTTTATATTACTTCTCATTGTCACACCTGAAATTTCGATCATCTTATGGTTTTAATCGACAAAGAAAACAACAAAAAAACAATTGCCATCGAATCAATGAAATTAAAGATGGGGCATGCTTTAAACAGAATTTGTTTGTTACATTCATCCCTTTTCTCATCATTGCCACCTTCATAACACATTTGTCAAAAACTGCCTTAAGTTTTTGAACCATTATTTTTCTCTTTCTTCAAATGAAAAAAGAAGTAGAAAACCATATCTACAGGTCCTAAGGAAAAAACAAACACACACACAAACATGTACACACCTCTAATCCTCCATCAACGTGTTCTCTCTGAAACATTGCTTCAATGCAAAGATACATATATTGTTGAGTGTTGACCTTTTAGGAATAAATTCAATAGGAGGAAATTCATTAAAGAAAATTCTTTCCTTGTTCTCTTGTAAATATCAAAGTCAATGTTGGATTTTCATGCTCTAGGTTTTATTATAGGCTATCAAAGTGCAGGTTTATAAATTGTTTAAAAAGAATTCCAAGGCATCATAGTTGTTGAATATGTCTGGCAACAAGGTGAAGGGTCTTCTTAAAGGCCTTAGATACATATCTCAGATATTTGGTAAGTAAACATTCCCCTCATGTAATTAGCTATTGCATTTCTAATGTGTTATTGTTTGCATTGATTAATTTTCTCATTATATTCTTTCTTCAAGTTAATTAAACAAGATGTCACTTTGCAGAAAATGAAAAAGAACAAGAAATACAGATTGGATTTCCCACGGATGTAAAGCATGTGGCCCATATAGGATGGGATGGTCCATCTGTAAACTCTCCTAGTTGGGTAATGCTCATTCTTGTAGAATCTAGTTATAAAATTAAGGGAAATGTTAACAATCATTATTTTAATAGCATTGTTTAAAGAATCAAAAGTAGTGAAAAGTTTTATTGAAAAGATATAACATTTAATGTTACTAATACTTTCAATATCATGATTATCAATTAAAACTTTATATTTAATTTATTGTTTCCTCCACCAATGCAAATGTATTTCCTCTGGTGCTTATTATTATAAGACACATTTAACTGAATTATAGAGGCCAATAAAAATAGTTTTTTGGTTTTAAACTATAGGTATCCCCTATTACTAGGGGCAATCCTATTCGGGGCTTAGTCACAGTTAAGGTTCTTTACCCCTCCCGAAAAATGTGGTTAGTGGGGCAATAAAAATAGTTATAATAGTTGCTTTGGTTAGTTTTATAAAAAACAATATAATATCTCAATGTTACCCTCATTTAATATTATCAATACATTCCCACTAAATAATTATAACATTACAATTTAATAATGGTGACATTAAAGTATGAACTTTATTTTAATTCTCACTAACAATATTAAACTATCTCCTAATTTTTTATCTTGCCATGTGTGCAAGAATGCATATGATCCCTCGTTATTTAACCAATTAATAGAGAGAGTGGAAGACTTTAATGCCTATTAAAAAGGACTAACAAAACCTTCTATATGTGCCTTATAATAAGGACTAAATGGGGTATTGATTAGCATGGTCATAAAATTATTTACCTAAAATAAATACTTTTGTGTTTATGCTTATGTTGATTTTCCTTCACAAAAGAAAGCCTTTGGGGGCTTGATGTGATTGTTTTTCAGATGAACGAATTTAAAACTACTCCAGGATTTGCATCAGCACCCATAAATCTTACTGGGGATGTTCAGAATAAAGGACAAGATAATTCAGTCAAATGGACCTCTGAAGGTACATATTATTTTTTTCATTGTACATGTTCTTAATGTGCTAAGTCACTTATACCCTCCATTATTTGGAATGTTTATACTAACTAGATCATGTCATAAGGGAGAAACATAAAAGCAACAATAGTGAGACTTACTATTATTTATGAGAAATGTTGTTTGTACAACAACATGATGTACAACAATGAGAGATATAGAGATAAAAGAGGGAAAAGAGAGAGAAACGTGAGATGTGATGGATGATGTGATAGAGAGATATAGAGAGAAAAAATGTGTTGTATAAATTGTTGTATAGTTTTTGGTGTATGAATAAATTATCTCATTATTTATCTAGAGTTCATTAATTTTGCCTCTCTCTCTCTCTCTCTCATGACATTAACTTGTTAGTAGGTAATAAGAAAGAATCCATATATAAAAAATGTCTACATTCTATAAAGAATGAAATACAAGTTAAGAACAAAAAAATAATGGCATTGATTGATTTTTTTGGTGGTTATATGTGTTTACACATAGATTCAAGGAGAAGAAGTTCGAGGAATGTGAATTCTCAGGGTCAAGGGAGGGATTTGCCTGAGTTGCCCAAAGCTTCTAGAAGGCAAGCAATGAGTAACAACATAGATTCTCCCACAAGAGAAAAGTCAGATAAGTCAAGGCAATCAAGGAAGTCATCTAATAGAAATTCACAACTCAAGGATTCATCAGATGGATCAAAATCGAACCATCAACTTATGTCCATAGAAGGAGATGGGGTTCCAGAAATTCCCAAAAAGACTCGTCGAAAGAAGTCCAAAGATAATTCTAATGGTGGTGGGTCTTCCAAATTAAGATCTAAAGCCCAACCCGCAGAGACCAATTTGGATTTTGGAGAAAATGAGCACTGTGAAAGAGGAATGAGTGGGATATCTTGAGAATTTGGTGTACTTTTATGTTGTTAGTTAGAGCGTTGCATAGATAATTCTTGAAACTAGAAAAAACACTTTCCTAATTCTACCTTTCTTTTTCCTCCCAATTTTAAATTTCTCCGTGCTTTTCTTGATTTAATTCATCATGTTTTTTTTATAGAAAGTCTTGTATTATTTACCACTGTTATTGATATGTAATTACTAATTAGAGTAACTTGTTTATTATAGTTTTCAATATTTTGTTTAACATAATTAATTACAAGTTTTTCATTTTAATAGAAGGATTCTACATATGTATTAATAAATTCTCCCCCTCCCACACGAGTATATAAAGAATAGTTTTTTATTTATACTTAAATGTTTTAAATGTGATTTTGATGAAAATCAAACACACACGAATTATGTGTTTGATTTACACCGGATCCATGTTTTCGGGCAAACGCTACTGAGAGTAATTTATTCCCAAATCCACGTTTGAAACGTGGATTTAGGGTAGAACAAACACACCAAAAGTCCCGACTACAAATTGGATTTATCACATCTATGTTCTATCTAAAGAATCTTATACCTTAATTATAAGTTATGCATAATTGACTGATTAAAATACTTGTAATCATTTTCTTCCTTTTTTCTTCTTTTATCACTTAAAAAGATGCTTGTATTTTATTTTATTATCCACCCTTTTCTTTTAAGTTCACTTCAATATACAAGTATTTGGTTGACAATTTAGCATGTTTGGCTTAGCATTTAAATATGATAAACTCACGTTTCTAGTATTAGAAATAGTTGCGTTGAGAAATTTAATCTTAGTGTGTGTTTGGTTTAGCGTTCAGATTGACCAAACTCAAGTTTGGATTCTAGAACGAACTATTTATGACATTTGAAACGTGAGTTTACCACGTTTAACGCTAAACCAAACACTCTTGAATTTGACGAGTTTTAACTCTAAAGCAAACACACAATAAAATTTGACATTTATTTATATATGTTGCGAGTTTCCATTTTCTGTGTTGGGTAAAGAATCCATGGCATTGAAATGAAAGAAAACGTAGGAGTTTGAGGCATCATGAGGAGTGAAGTGTCGTTAATTATGGGATAGAAGGGAATAATATGCTTTGTTAGCATGCCTATGTTATGTCAATTATCAATGGATTCTATTGTGATTTGAGCAGACTATGTCCGTAGCTTAGCCATCTATCCCAAAGCCATCATTGTACGAATATGATGTTGCACCTGTCAGTGTCACTACGAAGAATTACATAAAAAAGCTTGCTGCTCCAATGTTCAGAATCAATTACTCTGCAGTACCAATTACCCTTCTTCACCTCTGCTTCTTCCTCCCTCAATAATATATGGAATCAACCCACACATTTTCTTTCTTCCTATGACCTAACCCTCGGATCATTAGTGAAGTTAGATAAAATTTACAAAGCAAAGCAAATTTAACATATGCACAGCCCCATCCTTCAAAGAATAACATAATAGTACTTACATATACATTTTTCAGTTTCAAGCATAAACTTGAGCTTGGAAAGAGATTATCATAATATACTCATGAAATGAAACCTTAAATAGTCAGCAAGAAGTAAAATATGACCAACGAAATTATAACATATATACTTGAGTTTTGAGTAAAAAAAAATAATTAACATTTTCCCCTTACTCTAAACATTTCTGCACTACCATCACTATCACTTCAAATTTACACTTGATGAAAATCCTTTCCTAGTCAGAGTTGCTCTCTCTGTTTACTGGTCAAAAAGAGAACTTGCTCTCTCCTTCAGTGTAAAAGACAAAACTATTCTCCACCATCAAAATCCCGTGAAGGCAAACAACAACCCCAGAGACATGACCAAGACCAACGTAAGAGGATCAAAAAGCATCAAAGAAATCCCATTGATAAGGACAGCATCAGGAACATCTGTTTTCTTGCAGGGCTTGAGTTGACCCAAGATCATGCCTCCATTTTCACCACACCCAAATTGGTTATCCATACAGAGTCCTCTGTTCCCTGCCAACTTTAGCTTCTGTCCAAATTTAGCTAAGAATGGGATCCTACCACTCAAATTGTTGTTCTCCAAGTTGATCTCATCAGCAAACTCCAGAAGACCAAACTCCTCAGGCAAAGGCCCTTCAAGTTTATTGTTATCAAGCCCAAGATAAGACAAATTCTTGAGATAAACCCCCATTGAGGCTGGGATATTCCCAACCAAACCCATCTCTGAAAATCCAATTTTTATAACACCCCCAAGATTTTCCCATATTTCTGGAATCTTCCCAGAAAGTGAATTCCCACTCAGATACACTTCCTTCAACCTGGGAATCTCTCCCAGAAACAAAGGGACACCAAAATTACCAAAAAGGTTGAAGCTTAAGTCCAAAAACTCCAGACTTTGCAAGTGCCTCAAACTCTCTGGGATCTTACAGCCAAACCCATTGTAGCTCAAGTCAAGCTTCAAAACCTCAGTGAGATTCCCAAGCGATTCAGCAACACACCCTTCGAACTTGTTATGACTAAGATCAAGAACCTTCAGTTTCTTCAGCAATCCCAAACTCGCCGGAACCTCGCCGCCGAGCTGGTTTCTGGAAAGAGTAACCTCTTCCAAGTTAACTAAACCACCAATCTGCATCGGAACTTCACCGGAAAACCCATTTCCGATCAAGACGAGCCTCCTTAGAGCGGTGAGATTACGGAGAAAGGGAGTGAGAGGCGTAATAAAAGATGGGTTGTCGATGAAAACAAGCTCCTCAAGAGTGGGAGGGAAAGGGGGAAGAGAAAGGGGTGTTTGTGTTTGTGATTGGTTGAAGCATTTGTAGAAGAAGAGTTTGCGAAGGTAGTTGAAAGAGGTGAAGAGAAGAGGGTTAAGGGTGGCATTAGAGGAGCAAGGTGGGTTGGGGGTTTCGTCAGAAACGTAGCCGAAGCTGAGTTCAACGATGTGCGCTTTTTCTGTGGTGGAAGAAGAAGGGTCAGGGTAGTCACAAACGACGCCGTGTGGGGCGGAGAGGCAGAGGTCATCGGGGAAGATTGTGCGCCAGGGAATGGAAGGGTTGAGGGAGTGAAGCACCTCGTAAACTGCTTCCTGTTCGGTGGGGTCAAGGGGAGGTTGTTGCTGAGAAAGGGAGAGGAAGAAGAACGTCGAGAACAGTGTGGCTGCTACAGCAAGTGTTGACAACACACCCATTGGTTATGGTATGGGACAAGACAAGGAAAAGGAAAAGGAAAGGAATGTTATGTTTTGAGTTGTTGAGGTTTGTTACTTGTTGGTGGTATTATATGGGTTGGTTGATGGAATGGATGTTGAGTGGGGAATTGGGACAAAGACTGTTGTTGTCGTCCTGTTACTCTTGCTACTGTTACTTTGGCTGCTAATTTGCAGGGTTTGAGAAGTTACAAAAGTGGCCTTGTGTTGGAAGGTAGTGAAATATAACATTGGTAACTCACACAAGAAAAGAATGGACGGAAAATTGTATATACAAAAGGAGAGGTATTTTGACAAAAAAAAAAAGGAAAAAAAACAGAGAGATAAAAATGACTCCAAGTTAATATTGTAAATTTAGGTGCTCCGGTGCGGTCTAATTCAGATAAGAGATTTTATTGAAATGAGCTAAAAATTTAATAATTATTTAAGTTTTTAAAATAAATATTTAACCTTCTATTTCATGAATTTTTGGGAGCTGATCTTAGACTAGCCTATTTTAATAACTTACAATACATGTTTATTACATGTAGAATTAACACGAGAGATTAAAAAAAAATTTAAATAAATTTTTTATGAGGATGAAAATAAAAGTTTGGATATTTTATAGGATTTTTTTCTATATCACTTTATTTTTCTTGGTGTCAAAGAATTTCTGTGTTTAACAATCATAATTTTTTTACTATTCCTTTTTCTTTTTTATTATATAATTATCGTATTTTTATTTTCTCTCCATTTTCTTATTTCATTGTGTCTCTTTCTTCTTCCCGTCTCTCACACTTGATTTTTTTTCTATGGTAAAAAGAAAAAAGTGAACAGTGAAAAGTGGGGATGAGATGAGGGGGGCAAAGGCACGGCGCAGAACAGATGCCAAAAATAACTAACGATGCAGGGTGCAGTAGAAAAGGACAAGAGATGATGATTATTGTGTAAATAACAGAAAAGAGTAAAAGTGATGTGGTTCACTGGTGCGACAGAAACCTGCAAGGAAGCGACAGAGATGCGCCGCACTCGCCGACTTGCTGTGTCGCCTTGTAGAAAGCGACATGTAAGTAACACCGTCTACCTAAACACATCACGTGATCAGAGACCACTGCTCCATCAAAATACAAATGCAACAACCACCCCATTTCCATTTTTAGTCACACTGCATATCTTTCTTTTAAAAAAAAAAAATCATATTGAATCATTGATAGTAAGATTTATTTATATTAAAATGAGTTTTTTAACATTACAACATGGTATAAGATAATAAATTAAAAATTAAAAATTTTATTAAAAAATATGATATTTAATATTATTAATACATTGAATGTTTTAACAGTTATATTTTTCAATAAAATATTTTCACTTTTAATTTGTTATCATGTGCAATATGTAGAAAAACTCAATTATTTTTTAAAAGTTGAGCTACGAATACCCTAATTTTCTTTATTTAAATCACACAATCTTATAATCCTTTCTCATATGTTTTTCAATTTTATTTCATATGCAATTGTTAATATTGGATTCACTTACGTTTCAAATGTGGATCTAGACAGAAATTACTATATGTAATATTTGTCCGAATCATATTTGAAACATGATTTTAAGGTGAACCAAACACACAATAAATCAGTTGTAATAATTATTATGGATTTGATTTTTTCCCTTTTCAGTGTGTGTTTGATTTACTCCAAATCGACGCTTTAAACGTGAATCTGACTTAAATCCACGTTTAAAACGTGATTTTGATAAAAATTAAACACACACTGAAAGTAATGTTTGCCTGAAACCGGATTAAATTAAACACACTATGAGTATAGAGTGCCTACCCTACTCTGGTCTAAGGAAGATCCCTGTTGATTAGATTAAACGAAGGAGTGTTAACAGATCTACTTTGATTTAATAAATCCTTCGTTTTTTGTCCATGAACTTTCTAAACCCCCCAATCCATGGTCCCTGGTCGTCAGTGAAATCTGTTAACCTGATGATCTGGGTAACAAAAGTTACATGTTAGCCTCAATAGTGAGCCCCAAATACTCATTTAATTAATCTTCTTTTATTAGTTTTTTAATTAATGAAATAACCATAATTACGAAATTAGATTTTTTATCGGGTAAAATTCCTCAGGTGAAAACCCTAATTTAGTAATTTGGGTTATTTTAATAATTAAAAATTAATAAAAAGTTAGTTAGATGATTAGTAAGTTATTTGTGACTCACTATTGAGTCCAACATCTAACTTTTGTTAGCCCGCTCATCAGGTTAACAGATCTCATTGATGAGCAGGGACCACGGTTTGGGGGTTTAGAAAGTCTAGGGACAAAAAACACATGATTTGAAGTACAGGGACGAAGGCTAAAGTTGACCGAAACTATTGGGACGAAAAACATATTTATCCCAAAACTTTGTAAACATAATTTATATCATATCTTATTTTTTTTACATGCATTTTAAAGATATTTGAAACTAGGTATTATGAAATATAAAAAAATTAATAAATTATTAAAAATTATTTTAAATGAAAAAAAATATTTGAGTGGTACAAAAATAAATTAAAATAAATGATAAAGGAGAGTAAATACTTAGTTTTACTAAATGTGGAATGGTATTGAATTTGTTGTGAAAGTGGTTTTGCCTTTTTAAACTCTTTTCCCCTTTTTAAGCTCCTTAAAATCTACGCATCAACCTGGAAAATCATTGTTAGGGTTCAAACAAATGTGCTTGATCTCGACCATCGCTGCACAACTTTGCTAAAACTCAAATGCTAGTTTCGACCATCAATGTCGTGGATATTTGCGCAATGGATTTTTTCCAACTTTGTAGGAATCACAAAGATGACGGTCACAATTATAAGGTAAATTAGTGTTGAATTATTGAAAGATTGTTATTCATTGGTGGTTCTCACGTAGCTTGAGTTCCTTTCCAAGCGTGAATGTTGCAGGCTTGGTTCCCTTATTGACCTCCATCCAGTGATTCACTGGAGAAACTGACATCACAATTGCATCGCAATGACTTAAAGACTTGTTTGGATTGCAAGACCCCTGTAAGAAATTGTTGTTGCGTCTTTCATGCACTGCTTTTACACTATAAGGTAAAGCTTTATTTTGTTTTGAAATTCTCATTCTCTAAAGTTCAAAATGTAAAATCGCGCTCACGGTCTTTGTATTTTCATCTTGTTTCGCAGCGGTACTTTGAGGCATTTTTCATATCATTACAAGTCATGTCACAACTAAATATCTAGAATGAAGCACATTTTAATAATCTAAACATTTGCCACTGCTTTCTTCTTTCTCTTTCATTTGAACAAAAATGACTTTTCTATTATGATTGACAGGCTACACGAGAATCAGAACCATTGTCTAAAGCAGTAGCCGTCGTTGTTATTTGCATTACGTCTTGATATTTTGCAACAAGTTTACCAAAGGTATATGCTTATGTCTTTTTTTATCCTTTCCATATAACCATGTAAGATAACACCATCACCTTAAATATGCGCTTCTGGTCATTTTGCAGGAACATAATATTTATTTGCGGCGAATAGGAATTCCTTCTAAAATGAATACGACGTCGTTTTGTAAGTTAAACTTTTTAGTTACAATATTATTTCCTTTTACATTTAAAAGCTATTAGGTACACGAGTTCATATGCCTTTTATGCTCAAACTGATGCAACTGATCCGAATGTCGTACCTAACATCACATGCCTTTATTATACACGTGAGTATTAATTTCAAACTTCAAAATGATCTAAACATATGTTTATCAATTGCAATGACCATAGCATGTGTGACTATGTCTTTTTTTCCAGATCAACACATAAGGCTCGGTTGCGTAGCATGATTGGTTTATAGGAAGCTTGTACTACTCCGGTCTCAAATATAAGCAAAAAAAAACTAACTCACGCTAATTAAGAAATATTAGTTAACTTTGTTAAATTTTATTGATTTCATCTAAAAGTGAATTGTATTCTCTAAATTGCCCTTCATAGGAGACTCCAATTTTATTGAAACTTGTTCCAAGTGGAAACACTATCTCTACATGGTTCATTAAATATGGTCATTGGATAGAACAATTTGAATTTAAGTTAAGGATATTTTAGTCCGAGATCATTAAATAAGGCAAAGTTAGTTGAAATTTGCTTATATTTTAGACCAACACAAGTGGATTTTTTGTTGCTTATATTTGAGACCGGAGGGAGTAAATTTTGATCCCCAATATTGTCAAAGTGAGCACCTTGGTTTATTTTGTTCAACTCTAGCTTGTTTAATTCGTTCAACTTTAGCTTGTTTTTTCTTCAATTAGATATTCTCTCTCCAATTATGTGAGTTTGTTTTATATAATTTGCAGAAAGGTTAGAATTCAAGCACCTCCGCCTATCTTAAGTACCATTGATGTCGTGGATAAGTGCGCAATGGATTTTCTTCTAACTCTGTAGGAAACACAAAGATGACGGTCCTAATTATTATAAGGTAAATTAGTGTTGAATTGTTGAATGATTGTTATTCACTAGTGCTTCTCACTTAGCTTGAGTTCCTTTCTACGCGTGATTGTTGCAGGCATGATTTCCTTATTGACCTCCACCTAGAGATTCACTAGAGAAACTGACGTCACAATTGCACCGCAATAACTTAAAGACTTGTTTGGATTGCAAGACCTCTGTGAGAAAATTGTTGTTGCATCTTTCATGCACTGTTTTTACACTATAAGGTTAACCTTCATTTTGTTTTGAAATTCTCCTTCTCTAAAGTTCAAAATGTGAAATCAAGCTCACGGTCTTTGTATTTTCATCTTGTCTTGCAATGACACTTTGAGGTAATTTTCATATCATTACAAATCATGACACAACTATATATCTAGAATGAAGCACTTTATAATGATATAAACATTTACCACTGCTTTCTTCTTTCTTTCTTTTCATTTAAACAAACATGACTTTTCTTTTATATAATGGGCAGGCTACACAAGAGTCGGAGCCCTTGTCTAAAGCAGCAGTCGTCGCTATTATCTGCATTACGTCTTGATATGTGGCCACAAGTTCACCAAAGGTGCTATGTCTTTTTTGAACCTTTACAAAAAGACTTATAAGGTAACACCATCATCTTAAATATGTACTTCTGATCACTTTGCATGAACATAATATTTCTTTGCGGCGAATGCATTCTCCTTTAGAAAATAATATGACGTCGTTTTGTTAGTTAATATTTTTAGTTATGATATTATTTCTTTTTACATTTAAGCTATTAGGTACACGAGTTCATATGCCTTTCACGATCAAACCGATGCAACTAATCCGAATGTCGCACTTAACATCGCATGCCTTTATTATACACGTGAGTATTAATTTCAAACTTCAAAATGATCTAAACATATGTTTGTCAATTGCAATGACCATAACATGTGTGTCTGTGTCTTTTTTTTTTTTCAGATAAGCAGATAAGGCTCGATTGCGTAGCAGGATTGACATATAGGAAGCTTGTAAATTTTGATCCCAATTAGTGTTTAATTGTTGAAAAATTGTTATTCACTGGTGGTTCTCATGTAACTTGAGTTCCTTTCAAGCGTAAATGTTGCAGGCTTGGATCCCTTATTGATTTCCATCTAGTGATTCACTGGAGAAAACTGACGTCACAATTGCACCACAATGACTTAAAGACTTGTTTGGATTGCAAGACCCCTGTGAGAAATTGTTGTTGCATCTTTCATGCACTGCTTTTACACTATAAGGTAAACCTTTATTTTGTTTTGAAATTCTCATTCTCTAAAGTTCAAAATGTAAAATCGTACTCATGGTCTTTGTATTTTCATCTTGTTTTGCAGTGGTACTTTGAGGCATTTTTCATATCATTACAAGTCATGTCACAACTATATATCTAGAATGAAGCACATTGTAATAATCTAAACATTTGCCACTGCTTTCTTCTTTCTCTTTCATTTGAACAAAAATCTATTATTATAATATATTAAAGTTGACACACTAACTATTGTGTTGACACATCAGCTTTAAAATTGCCACATACATAAAAATTTGCCACATAAAAAATAGTATGAGGTGTCATCTCTAACTTTCATCTTTGCTTGCAATATCCATTTGAGAGACTAACAAAATCAAACTCTTACCATTACACACAGCTAGCTAAGAACTTAATTACTTCACAACCCACTCTTGCATAACCACCTTATTACTTCATAGCTTACAAAAGCTTTATCACATTCATTCTCCCTTCCAAATTGTACCCCAAAGGCCAAAACTTCATTTATTTGTGATTTTTCTTGTATTGATATTCTTACCACTATTTTACAATCCCAAAAGCTATTTTATAGTAAATCGCTGATAGTGTGAACAATAATTTAAATATAAATTTAATGAATATAAAATATTTTAAAAAATAATCCTTTTGCCAAAAGAACAAATCATCCCCGAAATCATTCTACTTTCTAATCACGTAACTAATTTTTAATTTTCATAAACTAATCACTATTTGACCAAAAAAAAAAATAAACTAATTAGTATCTTTTCATCATTATCATAATAAATTGTCAATCTATCTATCTATTATAATATATTAAAGTTGAGACGCAGACCATTGCGTTGACACATCAATTTTAAAATTGCCACATATATCAAATTAAATTTGCCACATCAATTACACATAGCTACTACGAACTTAATTACTTCATAACTCACTCTAACATAACCACCTTATTACTTCATAATTTACAAAAGCTTTATTACTTGATTAAGTTACAAAAACGTATCACATCCATTCTCCTTTGCAAATTGTACCCCAAAGGCCAAAACTTCATTTCTTTGTGATTTTTCTTTTATCGATATTCTTGCCACTATTTTACAATCCAAAAAGCTATTTTATAGTAAATTACTGATAGTGTAAATAATAATTTAAATATAAGTTTAAAGAATATAAAATATTTTAAAATATTTTTTTTGCCAAAAGAATAAATCATCCCTGAAATCATTCTACTTTCTAATCACATCACTAATTTTTAGTTTTCATAAACTAATAAGTATTTGATAAAAAAAACTAATTAGAATCAAAATCCTATTTTCATCATTATCATAATAAATTGTCAAATATACACGAAAAATATAAATATTATATATATATTAAAATCAATTATATATATAGTGTCATACCAATATTTAATATTATCTTCATCATTATTTTAACATTATTAAATTAAAAAATAAAATACATAAATATTTTAATTAAAAAGATCAAAATCAAGTATTAATTTTTAATAAAAAATTATATAATGCCTACTATGAACTTACTTTTCAAAATCAATTATCCTTACAATATTTCTCTTATTTAATTCTTCCTTCCACAGTTAAATGATTCAAATATATAACATGTCAAATTAAATAAATGTCTTCATACTAAAAGTCTCTTATATCATTGATCAACCACTCCCTTTCAAATTAATACAAATATAAATATGCAACATCAAACTCAATCACACATTTTATCAACACATGAATCACCAATTTGTAGATAACCTAAATATTTAGTCGATTGTTAATTGATAGTGAAAAAGCAATAATTAATATCTAACAGACTATGTTATTATCTTTTGTGTTCGACATTTTAAATTTCAATTTCTTCATTTTAATTTGTGTCTAACTATGAAATTTATTTTTAAACTGTTTTAATTATTTAAAAAATGTTACTTAGAAATGAGGAAGAATTGTAATAGAAAAACTTCTCTTTAACTCTATTTGCAGTTAAAGTGATATTTCAATGGTAAGATTTAATATCAATTAATTTAATAAATTAAAATATTATTTTCATTACATTTAACATAATGATATTTATTACATTATTATTACTTAAAAATCACTAAATATATCAATGTTAAATTTAATTTTAAAATAACCGCGCATCACGCGGGTTAGAATCTAGTGACTTTTCTATTATGATTGACAGACTACACGAGAATCGGAACCATTGTCTAAAAGCAACAGTCGTCGTTGTTATCTGCATTATGTCTTGATATTTTGCAACAAATTTTGATCCTTTCCATAAAGCCATGTAAGGTAACACCATCGCCTTAAATATGCACTTCTGGTCACTTTGCAGGAACATAATATTTCTTTGCGGCGAATAGGAATTCCTTTTGAAATGAATACGACGTCGTTTTGTAAGTCAAACTTTTTAGTTATGATATTATTTTTTTTTACATTTAAAAGCTATTAGGTACACGAGTTCATATGCCTTTTACGATCAAACTAATTGATCTGAATGCCATACCTAACATCGCATGCCTTTATTATACACGGGAGTATTAATTTCAAACTTCAAAATGATCTAAACATATGTTTGTCAATTGCAATGACCATAGCATGTGTAACTGTGTCTTTTTTTCCAGATCAGCACATAAGGCTCGGTTGCGTAGCATGATTGGTTTATAGGAAGCTTGTATATTTTGATCCCCAATACGCGTGAATGTTACATGCATGGTTTACTTATTGACCTCCATCTAGTGATTCACTGGAGAAACTGATGTCACAATTGCACCACAATAACTTAAAGACTTGTTTGGATTGCAAGACCCCTGTGGAAAATTGTTATTGCATCTTTCATGCACTGTTTTTACACTATAAGGTTAACCATCATCTTGTTTTGAAATTATGCTTCTCTAAAGTTCAAAATGTGAAATCAAGCTCACGGTCTTTATATTTTCATCTTGTCTTGCAATGACACTTTGAGGCAATTTTCATATCATTACAAATCATGACACAACTATATATTTAGAATGAAGCACTTTGTAATAATATAAACATTTACCACTGCTTTCTTCTTTCTTTATCATTTAAACAAACACGACTTTTTTTTTATGATGGACAGGCTACATGAGAGTCGGAGCCCTTGTCTAAAGCAACAACCATCACTGTTATCTGCATTACGTCTTGATATGTGGCCACAAGTTTACAAAAGGTGCTATGTCTTTTTTGAACCTTTACAAAAAGCCTTGTAAGGTAACACCATCATCTTAAATATGCACTTCTGACCACTTTGCAGGAACATATTGTGGCGAATACATTCTCCTTTAGAAAAGAATATGACGTCGTTTTGTAAGTTAATATTTTTAGGTATGATATTATTTCCTTTTACATTTAAGTTATTAGGTACACAAGTTCATATGCTTTTTACGATCAAACCGATGCAACTAATCCGAAT